>OX422140.1:247268292-247730443 GCA_949129095.1 Volucella bombylans
TTACACACAAATTCAGTTTTATGTTCTCAAAAGCTGTAACAATAACACTGAAAAATCAGTAACGATGTGCTAACATTTGAGAAAGGGAACACTGCTTTGATGAGATTATTTTCAATGCACAGCCAGAAGTAATGGCGAATGGTGATTTTATGATCATTCTGCCCACGGCTATCGGGCAAGCAAGTCATAGGGTGGCTGTGGTTAAATCTGAAAATAATTACAACAACAATTGTACACAAAGTTCAATGGCTTCCTTTGTGTTTCAGTGGTAATATGCCATTGAGTCCACCTACAGGCACCACTGTTAGAAAACAAGATTTCCCATAATCCCTGTACTGACATGTTTTGTTGTATAAACTTACTCAGATCTCACATCCCCATACAAAAAAATGTAGATCTTTTTTGCGATGAGGAAACAACGATGGGCAAACAAAACAAAAAGCTTTTCTGCTTCGTTAAGAAAAAAAAACGGAAAATAAATTTTCTGTGCGAAAAGCTTTTTCTTTTGCTTTGTCTGCGACCTGCGACTGCGAGACACAATTTCATTTATACACATATGTGTGTGTACATTATTTCATACGTAGGTACGTATTTTCCCTTTTCATTTTGCTATATTGATCGAAGTTTCGATCTGTGTACATCTTTGGTGTGGCAAAAAATATTCAAATTGTATTTTTTCGAAGTGAAAAGTGTGTGTCTAGTAAAAAAATTTAAAGAGTTACTGAGAGTTACATTTTATATATGTTAACAAGTTCAATCAGGACCCACTTGGAAACCTTTTTGGAAAAATAAGAGGAAGAAATTTTAATAAAAATAATTCAAACGTGTCTGAATTTGGCTCATTACTGTCCAAAATTATGGCTCTAAAATTTTTGTTTAATTTTGTTTAATTGTGAAGAAGAAGATTCTGAATATTTACAGTTAGATTGGAATTCTGTGTTGGATACTTAAAATAAAACAAAGACTGTCATAACACAGGAGCAAGAGAAAAATAAAAACTTATTCGATCTAGCCAAATATTGTGAATCCGAACTTCTAGCGATTGAATTACCAGATGAAGACACGATTTCAATAAAAATGCCAGGAATGAATGACATAGCCACAAGGTATTTTGCAGAACTGTGTCAAAGAAATGATAAAGGATAAAAACAATTTCGATCTCACGGAAATATTGATAAAATTGAAAGAATATGAACACTCGAATGAAAAAACCAATACTTGTCTGCCCATCAGACAAATACTTCAAAATATGTCAACTTCATATACAAGTATTTACCATTTGCTTTCAGAAATGTCCATTTGCATTTAATTTTAGAGAAAATATAGTTTATCAATGTTTCTCAAAAACAAATTTGCCTGGATAGTTGGTTTGAAAAGACAAATAAATGTTAATCGCACAAAATTGATACAGTCAATTTCCTTGTGGTAGTTCTGCTTTGGAAAAATTGTATGTGGTTTATTGACAAGAGCATAGAAAAGAAAAGGACATCAAAACAAAAGTCAAAAAAGTTGCAAAATTTTAGGAAAAAAAAAATAAAACACTACGCTGTTCTTACACTTTTTATGAAAAGGAGTGAAATGTTTTTGAAATCTAATGATAATGAACTTGCCTTTGATCCTAAGAAAGCCAACATAAACTACTCTAAATGAAGTTTCAGCATTTATAGACTGCAACAGATCTATCGATTCCATAGAATCTGCACCCAAGAAATGCGAAGCGAACACAAAAAAGCAATTTTTTTATATTCAATAAATATGAGTAAGTAGACTGAAAAAAATTAACAAAATCCTCAAAGAGAGAGAGCTAAAAAAAGTCTAAAATTCAGAAATATCCGCAGGCTAAAAAAAGATAAAGCACAGCTTAGAGAATATCAAAAGCAAATAATAGTAGAAAAAAATAGATTTCTTACATGATATAAATAAATATTCGAAAACATTTTGCAAACTCATTTTATCACAAGACAAACGATAATTCACCCAAGAAGAAAGGTGGATTTGCCAATGTATATTTTTCCGCTCGTCGTCTAGGTATAATTTTCTTCACCATCAGCTGCAATTGCACTTGCCACACACAGCTTCATGGCATAGATTGATAAACTTAAAAGTTTATCTCCTGGTCTAAAGGAAAACGTTTTTGAGGAAATACAAAAAAATGTTTTAGTATTGGAACCAAAAGACAAAAAAGGCGTTTTAATATTCGATGAGATGAGTATGCAGGCGAATTTAAGATAAAACAAATATAAGGACATAATGGGCTTCGTTGATTATGGAGAAAATCAAAGATTAGATTTGTGTGCGAAATCATTTTGCGTGTTCATGATTCATGGTATGTGTGGTAAATATAAACACGTGCTTTATCATGTGATCTGTCCAAGCAATATACCAACAAAGCACCTCGAGATTGAAGTATACAACTGTATACACATATAGAAATCTGGGACTAAACGTAAGAGGCATTTGCTGTGACCAAGGCCCTACGAATTGAAGCATTTTCAATAAATTAAAGCTGGATGATGACAACAGTTCTTTCCTTTATAAAGAAAAAAAATGTATGGAATGTATGATGTGCCACATTTAATCAAAAGTGTAAGAGACAGTATTTTAAGATCAGACTTACAAACTCTGGATGGAGTTGTCAGCTGGAAAATAATTGAGTACATCTATAATACAGAAAGAAATAACACCACAAAAATGTGTCAATTCCTAAAATATGCTCATATACTCGTATATCGCACAGAATTTCAAAAAATTAATGTGAAACTAGCGTCATAAGTACTTAGCAGATCTGTGGCTTTCGGAATTAATTACAGCGCTTGAATAAATTACCAGAGAAAATTGCACAATTTGCGCAACCAACAGCTGAATTTATAAAAATAAAAAAATCAATAAAATATTTGACTTATTGAATGGAAGACCTGCACTTATTCGAAATGACTCAAATATTGGATCAGTACAAAATGTAAACCCTTCTGCTTTAAGGCATGATATGACAATTGAAAGTATTTTAATGATAAAAAAAGAATAATTCAATCATTACTGTGAGTTACATTTTATATATGTTAACAAGTTCAATTAGGGTCAACTTGAAAACCTTTTTGGAAAAATAAGAGCAAGAAATTTTAATAAAAATAATTCAAACGTGTCTGAATTTGGCTCATTACTGTCCAAAACTATGGCGCTAAAATTTTTGTTTAATTTTGTTTAATTGTGAAGAAGAAGATTCTGAATATTTACAGTTAGATTGGAATTCTGTGTTGGATACTTAAAATAAAACAAAGATTGTCATAACACAGGAGCAAGAGAAAAATGAAAACTTATTCGATCTAGCCAAATATAGTGAATCCGAACTTCTAGCGATGGAATTACCAGATGAAGACACGATTTCAATAAAAATGTCAGAAATGAATGACATAGCCACAAGATATTTTGCAGGTTACTCTTTTTTTAAAACACTTAAAAAAATTAATGCAGTTTGTGAAAACTGTGTCAAAGAAATGATAAAGGATAAAAACAATTTCGTTCTCACGGAAATATTGATAAAATTGAAAGAATATGAACACTCGAATGAAAATCCAATACTTGTCTGCCCATCAGACAAATACTTCAAAATATGTCAACTTCATATACAAGTATTTACCATTTGCTTTCAGAAATGTCCATTTGCATTTAAGTTTAGAGAAAATATAATTTATCAATGTTTCTCAAAAGCAAATTTGCCTGGATAGTTGGTTTGAAAAGACAAATAAATTTTATTCGCACAAAATTGATGCTTTGGAAAAATTGTATGTGATTTATTGACAAGAGCATAAAAAAGAAAAGGAATTCAAAACAAAAGTCAAAAAATTTAATGAATATGTAAACTAAAATAAATATTTACATATGTACATAATGTATGAATATTTGAAAAAGAAATTAAGGCGGTGGTGTGGTAAGGGAGGTGGTGGAGGTCAATATTATGCCACGTCAGCGTTCGTGTCCCCTGGAAACCACTTTGGTTAAGGCACTGTGAAAAGCTTAAAATCATACTTCTAATATATGTCTAAAGACAAAAATATTTTGCAAATGCATTTTGACATACATAAATGCCTTTAACTAAAGTGGGCTTGAGTAGAGCAGAGTTGATTTTGTTTCCTATTGCTTAACGTGCATGAACAAAAAAAATAATAAAAGACTGGCTATGGCTACCTATCAGACCTTTTCTTTTATGTAAAATGGAAGGACCAAACAGCAAACATACTCTAAATGAGAGTAGGAGTACCACAAGGATTTTTAAAAGACAGATGTATTCAAACAATTAGGAAATAAATAAACATAATTATTTATCTCAGCCTCAATCTTATAATACGTACATATGAATAAAGTAAAGTAAAATAAAGTTAGCCTACAATACCTACCGTACCTACTATTTAAATTGATTCTACTGTACCTACAAAAATCTTAATCGCAGATCGCATTAAAATTATTCCTGATCTTAACCTAGCCTAATTTAATGTACGTATGTAGGTATACATACTCGTACATATGTAGATATATTTTTATTTGCAATTGTCAACCTGTGCGGACGTGTTTTTATTTTTCTCCCGTATACCGAGTTCAGTTATTTTTTCCACTTTTTTTCAAAGCCCCGTAAACTGCCGACTCAGTACATTTCCCGACGTTGTTCGTCGACCTAGTTTTGTCTGCCGAGTCCTCAAATTCAACTGTGCCAGATTTGACCCCAAAAACAAAACAAAAAAATCCAAACAAAAATTGTTGGTCGACCTAATTTGACCTCAATAAACAAATAATGGAAAAGTGCTGTGCTAGTGTTTTGTGCTCAATTGTTGACGCCCCATAGCATGCAATGGTCTCTGTGGAAAATCATTCCATGCCATATGCATTGGACTTACCCGGAGATCCATTACCTACATCAAGGAGTATTGCAGTCTCTTCAATTTTTACTGCGACGAGTGCAAAGAGATCATCTTGGCTCACGTTATGCTGGCAATTAAATGCAACAACGAGTCTGTTAATGCGATGCTAACCGAGAATGGTTATATTAGCAGAACTATTCCTGACAGAACAGAAAAGATTGAAGACTCAACTGCATTGACAGTAATGTGGAAGCTTACAAGTCCACAGGAACAATGATCGAAAAGCAACTGGCAGCGATCCAAAATCTGTCGAAAAACAAATCTAACCACCACAACGAGAGCGAAGTAATCAAATACCACTTCGATGGAATAAAAGCTTTCCTTAAAACAAATTTTGCCAACCTCCTTAAATCCAACGAACTCACACACATAAACGACTCTATCACTCTTCTCCGTACTGTTCTCGACTTGCTTTTTCAATCCTCCTCCAAAACAACACATCACACCCCGCATCCATCAGACTCTACGCTCGAAGAAAAGACCCTAAAAATGATTGCCTTCAGCGAGGAACTCATAGCAACTCGGTTGACCGTAGCCGAAATCGGTAAATAAATGAGATTGGCTTCCAACAAAATCGATGGAATACCCGATTAAATTCAGTTCCAAGCTAGTTCTATGTACAATGTCTCAATTCATAATGAATTGGTAGACACGGAGTCTTACTTACCATCATTTTCAAATACTCCTCTCGCCACCCTAACAACGGAAACCGAAACCGTTTTGCCTTTACCAACTAGAATCCCGCCCGCCGCCACTCCACGAAAACTGCTCAAACAATTCGGAACTTCATGAACCCCTCCGAATGGAGAAAGAGACTCGGAAAGCTGGAAAAGGGAAACCATGCGGCATTCTTCGTTGAAGGGGCTCCGCAACACGCTGATGCTTCTTGGGTGCGGAATTTCTTTCACCTAAGTTATGCTGTCACCATTAGCGAGTGTCAGATGATTTCCCCTGCTGACTCCAATAGCTCCTGCAGCTTCAAAGTCAACATCCCAAGCAAATATTCGTAGTTGTTCGCTACTCCCCCTGGTAAGGCAACTAAACCTGGGAAGATAAGTATAACCAAATGCTCTGAGGAACGAGAAAACGCACATTTCGAGAGTAATGAAAGTTTCGAAAACAAACGTAGTTGTAACGATAAACTTAAAAAAAACCCTCTCCAACTCACTTCCAAATAAAAAGCAAGCTAGTAAAAAACGAAGCTCTAATCGCGATCGTAACTGGAGCTTCAAAACAAACTTATTCCCCCATTTTAGTCCATCCTCCTCACTTATCCGACACAAAGCCCCTACACACCAATCTTCTAATCCCCTAATGCCCCCCGTTCTACCGAAGCCCCAGCGCCTACGCGTCTCTTTCAACTTAACCCCAACCACCCATATTATCCCTTCTCAACCTTCTACGCCACCAAACCCAGCTAGCAACTCATTTCCTAACTTCGACCTTAAAACTTGCGCTAAGTACCCTAATTTTATTAACTCCCATACCCTAAAACCCTCACCTCATCCCTCGTCCAACTCCATATCCCACCATTTATCTCCATCTCCCTCCTCCACTGCTCCTATTCTTGATCCCCTTTTCCCCCCACTGTTAAACTAACACAGCAAACCAATGGCACTACAGAAAGTTGATATGCATTCCCTAAGCTTAGAGAAAGAAAGATATTGTATATGAAAACATTGAAAACATTCGTCTCTTTCTTGCCTATCTACATGACGAATTGGGCTCGGTCTGCTACGAAGGGAAAACCAAAACCAGCGGCATGGTTTTCATCCAGCACGAAGGCTCCCAACCATAACGTGCCTCCCTTGCCAGCTCTTAAACCATCCTGCCTCACACCTCCACCGCACAACATCGCAAAAAAAATCAAAAATTTTTTTATGGGAATGCGACATCTGGTGAAGTTTATTATCTGTGGTTATACCGATACAGACATCAGTAACACATTCAAAAATTCGCTTAACCCCAGCACCATAAATGGTCCATACACAAAAGAAAATATTATGGGTCAAATACAGAATATTTACCCCCTTCACTTTGCTAATTTTGAAGTTAGATTCCCACAGTTGATGGTCGAAGACGTTGCTGATGAAAACGAACAAGAATTAAAAAAGACAATAAATATGAACGACACCCAAATAAACCTATTCTTGATACCAACCCCTATTCCAAAATATCTTGGCCACACAGTGCATCTTGATATATTTTCGACAGAAAAAGTTTTAGTTCTGACTGCCATATGTAAACTTCCGATGTTTGCAAAAACTAAAATAATATATTGACATGAGACAACCACTTCGAGAAATGATTTTCTCAGTCGGCGTTCCCGAAAAACAAGCTAGCACTTAATTTAGCAAGTATTACACCCATGATCGGAGATGAATTAGGTACGAGTATACGAATCTATAAAACACCAATTTAAAAAACTGAGTTAAATGGACAGATCGAGCGGTTTCATTCCACTCTTTCTGCGATTTCTGCGATGCATCAAAATCGAACAGACTCCTCGCTCCTTTGAAGAGCTGCTTGAAAATGCAACTAACGAGTATAAATTTACAGTCCACTCAACAACTGGTACAAAATCGGGTGAACTCTTCCTTGGCCGATTACCCAAAATAGCTCCCGAAGAATTCCAAAACAATCGCCAACAAAATATAGAGAAAATTATACAAAAACAACAAACAAACATTAAGTATGACAATAAAAAACGGACACCACTGAAAACTTACAATCCAGGAGATGTTATGTACGTGAAACTCAACAAAAGACTAGGTTCAAAATTAACATTTAGATACAGACACGAAATAGTCAAAGAAAAAAGAATACAGTCGTAATAACAGAATCAGGAAAAAGCGTACACAAAAGCCATGTTAGAAATTGACTGACAATCCTACCCCCTTATCTTCCTATTTCAGATATTTACTCTATACTGCAACAAGAGAAATTCAAATTTTAGATTTCTCGAATTCTCAGTTTATTTCACTACACGACGGACAAGCAAAAATACAAAACGGGAACCTAAAACTGATCCATGAAGTTGACCTCGACTAATACGAACAATTCCTGACCAACATTACTCCAACTCTAGAACAAAACGAAACGAAAAACGATCCCCTATTTCCCTACCTTTCACATGAATACCAGCAAATACAAAATTTAATCCATAACCTTAAACCACAAAAAACCAAAAGATCATTAAAATTCATAGGCTCTTCGTGGAAGTGGATTGATGGCCATTCCGACCACGACGATTACGTGACAATCAAACGAAAAATTAATAATTTAACACACTTGTTAATTCCAATAATCAAATTATAATCATAATCCAATAATCAAATTATACTCGTAACGAACGAATTAATAACTTGAAAAAAATTACTAACGAAGTGATAAAAGCAATGACAAAAGAGAACAAAAATACGAATAAGGAAATTATATCCGAAATTACGAGTAAATATAAATTTAAAATTGTTAAAAAAGAGCTACAGAATATCAATTTAGATTTTCATTTTGCAAAAATTAGGCATTGTCAATTCACTCATCCTATCAAAGGAAGAAATAAGCCTACCTATTAAAACAAGTAAAGAAAGCAGTCCTTTTCTTCTATAGTAAGAGGCCTTAAATTTCGCTGAAAATAAAATAAACTAATTCAGTTTCAATTTTGTATATTGTCAATGTTCTAATAACAGACTATGATATTTATGAACAAATTTTACTTAAATCTGTGAAAAGAAACGGAATAGCAATAGAAATTAACTATAAGCAAATTATAGAGAATAAAGAAGAAATGTTTGGTATAATCAATGAATGTAAATCTGTGAATTATATTTCAATCTGTACAAAACAATTCCTTATACACATTAGAAACTCCACTCCCATTTGTTAAAAAGTAAAGAAGCAACATGCAATTTAATGAATAGTCAGCACATTTCCATGTTCGAGGAAATATCATCAGGAATAATAATACTGAATGACATCAATGGAACTCTCTAAGCCCAAGCCACACACCGGAAGCTTACTGGCACTTTTCTCATCAATTATGAAAAAAACAATATCACCATTAATAACAGGGTATTCACGGCACAAGATGTGTCTACGCCTACGATTCTCCCTGCAGTCTTATACCAAACCCCCAAATAGAAAAAATTTCACAAACTCTTATTTTTAGAAATGATGGGCGGGTTACACACCAATAATACAAAGCAAATTGAGTTACTCCAAGTTGAACGCAAATCACAGGATTCATCGGCTATGGAACAATGGAATCATCCTTCAAATTCGAACGTTTTATAAAATCTTTACCAGAAGAGAAAATACAAAAATTATTACTCAGCAACCTCAAATAAATGACCATCGCATTTAGAGGGAGAGGAGTTAACAGGAAATTCACATCATTCACACGACCCAACTTCCGTTCAATCCACCTAGCAGACAAAATACCAGTCATTCACGCAACCCAATTTCCGTTTAATCCACCTAGCAGGCAAAATACCTGGAAACATTTTCAACCAAACATCGGAATAAGCAATTAAAACGAATGCAACGCTTTTGTTGACCTTAGACAGAATAATCAATAAATGCATGTGGATAGGCAAATTTTATTTCAATGGGGCACATTGAATTGCTAATTGTCTTACCACAAATTTTTTAAAGACTTAACATCAGCAACGGCTCGAAGACCAATTTAAAATTTATGACGTGCTTATTAATACTTTTCAAGTTCTAAAATAAATTATTAATTTTGAGATAAAATCAATCTTACAACACGTTAATAACATACTCCTACCATAAGCTAGATAGCGATTTAGAGGAGACGTGATAATATTGCTCTAGTCAGTAGTAAGATTTTGCCTCCAAATATTTTTAAAAACAACGAGTTATATTAGGATTCGCTAAGAAAGTATGATAATATTTATTTGCAATTGAAACCCTAATGAGTTTTTAGAATTTATACAGAAAATGTTATTTCCACGTGTTTAAATATAGAGGTTAATGAAAGAAACAAATATGAACAAAGTATGGCATTGAATGACCGAATTGTTTGCGAAAATTTTACATTAAAAATTAACAAATTAAAAAAAGGTTTTTAGATAAGGAAACTAACTATTTTTACTAATTACGTTAAACACATGAGACGTTCTGATCTCTTAGATGAGTTGGGATGGCCGTAACAATTGTGTTGTCATTTTTCCGCATTGCAGTTTGAATACGATGAAAATTTGTGATAAGCAATATTGACTGCAGGGCTAATGAAATAAATAATTGTGAGAGCTTGATAGAATTCCTAATGTGCGTTATTTGCATCCAATGTTATGCCATTAATGCGGTCCTCTAATTTGTGAAATTGGTGATTTATACTTTGCTGGTCCTTCTGCATGATATTAAATGTTGCACCTATTAGCGGTGTCTGATTTTGAAATAAATCGGAGAGATGTAGTTCGTTTTGTCAATCTTTCTAATCGTATCTTGCATATAATCAGAATATTCCCAATCAAAAATGCCAAATATGTAGCTATATTTTCAATAATATTAACGGCTCCTCTCCGTATTCTGCACTTTTTTGGTTTTTTAAAAGCTCATTGTATTAAGTTAATCCATTGATCAGATGTTGAAAATGGCTTATGACAATCTGAAAGTCGTTATTAGTGTGGCGCAGTAGCTTCCACACATCGACTAATCTCCCATAGTAACACTTGAGAAATTCAACCTCCTCCAGTATAAGTCCATGTTATAGTAGACTACTAAGACCAAAAGCAAGAACCAGTGCACTGGTGCCTGCCTGATTGACTTGGAGAAAGCCTTCGATACCGTATGGTTAGAAGGACTCTTTTTTAAGCTGGACAGGTTGGGCATTAGTAAACCACTGCTGTATATTCTTTTTGATATGCTCTCCAGTAGACAGTTCATCGTGAAGAATGGCGATGTGACTTCAGCTGGAACATTTAACATTAAAAAGAGTCTGCAACAAGGTGCGGTAAATTCGCCGATCCTATTCAGCATTTACACGAATGATCTGATAGGTTCACTTCGCGTGCAGATCAGGTCCAAAGATTGAGGTCATTAATATACTTCGACAAAATTAAGCGATATTGCAATGACTGGAAGTTGAAAATCAACTTTCTGTAGTCGGAAACCATTCTGTTTAGGACGCCTTTGTCTGTGGCCTCTAAGGATACCAGAAGGAATTGGCGAAAGTTCTCGATCGTTGGCAGCACGGGCAGCCATTTCCTTGTCGAAATGTAGTCAGATACCTTGGAATCTGGCTAGATCAATTTCTGTATTTTAACAAACATATAGATGTTGCTCTGGCCAGAGCCAAAGGGGCTTTTGCCCTTACAAAGAGACTGTTTTATAACAGCCAACTCGATGCGAGGGTGAAGGTAATCTGCTACATGGCCCTTATCAGGCCCATGCTTGAATTTAGATATCCCGTTTAGTTTAACGTGAGAGCAAGTTTATTGAAAAATATTCCGGTGTTTAAGAGGGCTTGTCTTAGGACTTGTCTTCGCTTATACAGAACACCAGAGTCTGAGTACATAAATTTCTATCCTAATGAGGTTTTATACAATAGGGTGAACCTAAAAAGAGTGGACAATATCGTCACTAAGTTGACTCGAAGGCAGAAGCCTTCCTCTATCTAGATAGCAAAGGTTTGATCCAGGGCAGATTGGCGGTGCCGCTAATCTTCCACGTCGCTCGAACAACTGTGGACAGGCGACTCAACTACGACAGAGACGTCGCACATGGCAGTGCGGAGCATCTCCGGTTCAGTAGGGTGGTAGGGAGTCGCGACATGAGGGATGTTGCACTTTTTGGGGCTTTTGTGGCTTTTTGAGGGGGAGGATGCTTCATCGTCGAACTCCTCCAGTGATATGTAGCTTCATGTGAAGCAATGTGGGCCAACCTATTTTTTTAGCCATGGCCGGCTTACATATTTTTAGGTAGGTTTAAGTTAGATTTTAAGAAAATAAATATATAAAAATACAAAAAAAAATTAATAAAAAATAAAAAATTAAAAAAAAAACAAAAAAAATATATATATGCATATATTTATGTATTATGTATATATATATATATATATATATATATATTATGTATATATATATTTATGTATGTGTATATATGTGTTAGATGTAAGTAGGTTAAGTGGATTATGATTTAGTTTTTAAGTAGTTTATAGGTTTAGTCTTAATTTTTATAGATAAAAAAGTCCATACACTAAGTTTTTTTTTAATTAAAATTCATTTTCTTAGTTTTAATAAATGTAAAAATAAAAATAAAATTAGACTGTAAGATTCGCCGAAAGACATAGATTAAGTGTTAGCTTTAATTTAAAGTGCCCGCATGGGGCCAGTAAGTTACAATAAGATTATTTTTAAGTTATTTAAGCTAATTTTAAGCGTTGTTTGTCTAGCATATAAGAGTAATTTAAGTTATAAAAATAAAAATGCAGAAAAAACTGAAAACTGATAGCTGATTGTCTCAGATTGTCGAATATATTCCCGATTGATTGCAGAATGGTGTGGTTTCAACAGGTGTCGCTTTTGTTGTACTCATCATTAAGCATGTAATGAACAATGTGGCAACAGTAGATCCTAATGACACATTCTTTTTTCCCTAGGCTGTGAGTTGTATTCCCTACTTAAAATTGTTTTGTTACTGAGCTTGTCGGTCTATTTCCTTCTTGAGGCTTTCGGAAGAAATTCCAATTGGTTTAGGTATTCCAAGTGCCAAAATCAATTTTTCAAGTGCGTCACAAGCTTTCATCGCGTAGTACACTTGATAGGTTCTTCATGAGAATCAATGAGAATCCGGTGTTTTAAAGTATTTTTGTGTTGTCTATTGGTGCTGTATGCCATAATGTGCTGAAGCCTTTTAAATTAAATTCTGGGATGGATGGTGTCAATAAAACATTTTCGACAGTCTTCTTGTTTTATGATGTCGGCTGCTGTAGAACGCTTGAGTTGCAAATTGCACTCAGTGTTCACTGTGGATGGAGGAGGCCAAATTGTGTCACTACCATGTAAGAACAGTGAGCCGTAAAACCACAAATTACAATTGCTTATTTTTTCCGATAGCGAATCTACTTTATTCTCGTTAGATATGACGTGCCTCCATTGATCTGGTATGGATAATTTGTGAATAGAAGTAATGCCGTTGCCTATGAAAATCTGAAAGTCGGCTGAAGTTGAGTTTTTCCATGCTACAACTATTTCTGAATCAGGCCAAAAGTAAGTTGGCTTGTTTTCTATTCAGATACATCGCTTTACTCCACGAAGATGATTAGCTGCTTATTCTGCTCCTCTTTGTCTAATATGGGTAGCATTATTTTATTTTGTGGGGGTGGCGCTAATTTAGATTTAGAACACAAGAGTTGTACAATTACCTTTTCATGAACATCCATAGAGCGTACGTAGATTACAGCGCCATAAGCCTTTTCGGACGTGTCAGCAAATGCATGTGACTGAGTGAAGTGTGGAGATACTCGCAAAGACATGTCTAAGAACTTGGATCTCCCTTACAGGGAGAGAGAACTATTTCGGAATCTTATCCATCTTGTATGTATGCAGCACGAGTGGTGAAGCGACATTCCAATCCTGCCTTAGTGCGCACAATTTTTGTAAGTATATTTCGGCAGTGACTATCACTGGAGCAAATAATCCAGAAGGTCAAATATCCGCGCTAGACATTAACGGTTATCTCTGGTATGATAATTTTTAAGGAAATGTAATCGGCTTTTGGGAGCCATATTAATCCAAGTGTTTTAATTGAAGAATATTTTTCGTCGCAAAAGTTTAATTACACTTCTTGTTCTTGTGGTGCGATAGTAAGTAATTGAGATGATTTTAAGAAGAACTTTACACTCAAGTGAGTATTACTACAGTCGTTCACAGACCACGGTAGTATACAGACCTGTTTCGGCTTTTCTTCAGCGAATTCTGTAAATTATTAAATTAACACACAAACTTTCAAAAGCACGGCTGGCGTAGTGCAATAGTGCGCGGACGCGAAATTTTAATATTTCAAGTTGTGCGGGTGCCCGTAGACGGGATTTATTTAATTGGTATTATATCTGATTGAAAATAAATAATAAAATTAGTGACGTGGCCACAAATACGAAATAGTGATGAGTGACAAAGACCGTCCCGTTATCCCCATTGTGGGATTAGTGGACGGCACAGCAATAACAGTGGCGAGTGATATAGCAGTTAAACGGAGGAAAAAAATGGATCATCGAACTTAGCAAAACGCCCCTCTCTTTGCCCCTCTAACGAAATGCTGCTAAGAGGAGAATTGGGGGGGGGGGCGTCAACGTCTGCGGCAGTAATAGCAGCGCAAAAACAAAGACGTGACGAGACGGAAGACGAATACGTCTCTGATAGAGTGACTAATGACAAAGCAAGTAATAACAGCTTTGCATCGTTGGCAACTTCTGAGTCGGAAGACGAAGATGAAGAACTGAATGCCATTAATAGCAGCATCCAGCAACTACAAAAAGAGGTGCTTGCTATTAAAGCTAGGCAAATCGCCCGAAGGCAAAGGGAGCAAGGAGCTAAGGCAAGCTCCCAACAGCAACAGCAACTGCAGGAGAAAAGGGCGCAGAAACAGCAGCAAACACAACAAGTGCAAAAGCAGCAAGAAACACAGCAACTAAGGCAACAACCGCAGCAGCAAAAAAGTTACCAAAAACAGCAACATCAGCAGCAACAACAACAGCAACAGCGGCAAGAACACCAACAACAACAACAACAACAACAACAACAACAACAACAAAAACAACAACAACAACAACAACAACAACAACAAAAATAACGACAGCAACAGCAGCAGCAACAACAACAACAACAACAACAACAACAACAACAGCAGCAGCAGAAGAAGGAGAAGGTGTCTCCGATCAACACCTACAAACTTGAGGTAAATGCAACCAAGGACCTGTGTAAGTTGGTCATTGGTAATAATTTTAATATAAAGAGATTGGGGAACGATCGCCATGCCATCCACTGTAATACAGTGGAGGGCTACGCGAAAGTGAAAGAGCTCCTAAAAGAAACGACGACGGAGCACTACTCTTTCACACCGAAGTGTGAAAAGCGGCAATCGATGCTGCTGAAGGGGTTGGAACCGTCTTCTGATCCTGAGGAGATCCTGGCACTGCTCAAAGAGAAGGAGTGCGAAGGACTCAAGTTTGTGGGGGTAAAGCCATTTACCACAGCTAGAGCCAGGCGGAAGAAACGGAGTCTGCCGTTCTTCTTGGTGCAGCTCAGTCCCGAAAGCCGTCTGGATAGTCTAAGGAGTATCAATGTCCTAGACTACCAGGTGGTTCACTGGGAAAAACTAAAAAGGAGCGAAGGCATTATACAATGCGTTCGCTGCCAGAGGTTCGGGCACGCCGCGTCGAACTGCCAAATGCAGCCTCGATGCGTGAAGTGCGCAAAGAATCACAGTTCCGAGGAGTGTGCTCTGGGTGTTGACGGAGCATCCGATAGATCGCAGCTCTCGTGCGTGTTATGTGAGAACGTGGGACACACCGCAAACTATCGGGGTTGTCCTAAGTTCACCGACATTAAAAAAGCAAAATTGGCGCGGCAGCAGAAGGTGGAGGCCAAACGTTCACCTGTGAGGTTTCAAACACCAGCCGTCACGCCCCAAATTTCCTACGCCCAAATGGCGTCAGGTAGGGGGGCTACGGTACAGCAAGCGACTGCTGCTTCTCCGGCGACGATGCCGAGAACAACGGAAGCTGCACCTAACATGCCAGCCATCTTGCTCGCAATCCAAGGGCAGATGGTTCAGCTGCAAAAGCAGGTTCAAGAACAGGCCAAGGGGGTGGACCAGATCTACGCGTTGCTGCCGGGCCTAACGCAACACATGCCGTAATGGGTACGCACATGGTGGAGCAAACTTTGAAGGTCCTTGCGGTGAATGTGAATTCACTCATTAGGATCGAACGAAGAGCCGCGATGTTTAAATTGCTACAAGACCAAACTCCTGATGTGCTTTTCGCTAGCGAAACCAAGCTAACCGATAAGCACAAACTGGAGTACAATAATTATATCGTTAGAAGAAGAAACCGGCCCAGATCCAAACGTGGAGGCGGTGTCGCGATCTTCATTAAAGAAGGTATAAAATTTCACAGAGTATACAAGGGCATGTTGCGCAGGTTCCGAGTGTTGGAGGCAGTCGTCGTTTACATCCCGCTCCGCAGTTTAAAGCGGCTGTACTTGGCCTCTGTTTATGCACCTGAGGCTTCACAATCCACCCTATTCATTACAGAGCTCGACACGCTTTTTCGACTTCTGAGGCTGGAATCGGGGGAGAACTATTTTATAATCGGCGGGGATTTCAACGCTAGACACAGAGATTGGGGAAATAATTTGCCAAATACTAGAGGGAACCTACTACTCGATTGGTGGGGTCAGCACGATGTCATGTACAGACTCGGTCTTAAAGCGACGGATAACCCGTCGATTCCCAGAAGCGGGTCTTATTTGGATCTACTGCTGTACGACGAACGTATACGACTGACAGGTACGAATTTACAAACGCTAAACTGTCTGCGCACATTCGTGTATGACAGTGACCATTGCGGTTTTAGCACCGAAATTACAGTTCCCAACGAAATTGCGGAATTGGAGGAGTTTGTTCAAAGATACACTTACAACTACAGTAAGACTCGATGGACACGCTTCTCCGCAACCTTGACCAGAGCGCTCTCCTCGAACACGCTCCACCCACCGTCCAATAGGAATTTGGCAAACGAGGAGATCGACCAATACCTAAAACAAATGGACGAGACAATTAAACAAACTATGGACACTACAATACCGCGGTATCGACGTACGACTAACGAAGACCTGTTCCGCAATCCTACTATTGACGCACTGCACCGACAGAAAAGTAGACTTCTGACAAGACTTAAAAACTTGTACAGACAGTTAACTGACCGACAAGACCCGGAGATTAGGACACTGAAGTCGTCGATTAAAAATATCCAAACGCTAATAAAAGAAAATTACAGAATTTCTGTAAGTTTGTATTGGAACAACAAGGTTCGGGCTGTAAACACCAGCAACCCGAATATGTTTCCGCAAATAAATAAACTATTTCGGAGAAAAAATCAAAACGACCTTCAGTGTCTTAAAATAGCCCGGACAACAGATAACGAACGGTTACTGACAATAGCAGGTATTGATCCAAATGAAGCCGCTGACGATGACGACTTCTTTGTGATCGAGGATCCACAGGAGAAGGTCGAGGACATAGGGGCGACTTTCCAGGAAGTATACAAGGCCATTGATATCATTGGCCCTAATTACGACCTGGACAATCGCGTCTTGGTGCACGACTTCTGCATTCGAAATGAAATAGGGAACTGGCGATCCGAGGGCTCTGGTTTCACCCGGTTTAGCGACAAAAATATGGCAAATAACGTCATTGCCAGGGAGGGTGGCCTACCCCCGTTCATTTCGAGGGAAGAACTCCATGAGATCTTCGACACAATCAGGGCTAAGAAATCGGTCGGGACCGATGGTGTTCCGAACATCGTGCTTCAACATCTTCCTCTAGAAGCGGTGGATATTTACACCACCCTGTTTAATAATGCAATGAATAATGCACATTATCCAGCGCATTGGAAAACGGCGGTGGTTCAACCTATTCCCAAAAAGGGAAAGGATATATCCAATCCGGCGAATCTCCGGTCGATAAGTCTCCTTCCGAATATCAGTAAGGTTTTTGAAAAGATAATCAATAGAGCTCTGTCTAGGTGGGTTGAGGACAAACATATAGTTCCGGATAATCAATTCGGTTTTAAGGTGGGACATGATATCTCACATGCCGCATCTAAACTGGTTTCTGATATCCAATGGAACAAAGGCAAGAAACAGTGCACTGGTGCCTGCCCTGTTGACTTGGAGAAGGCCTTCGACACCGTATGGTTAGAGGGTCTTTTCTATAAGCTGACTAGGCTGGGGATCAGCAAACCTCTCTTGTACATTCTTTATAATATGCTAACCAACAGACAGTTCATCGTGAAAAATGGCGATGTGACTTCTGTTGGAATATTTCAAATTAAAAATGGTCTTCAGCAAGGCGCGGTCAATTCGCCGATCCTATTTAACATTTATACAAGCGACTTGATAGGTTCACTTCCCCATACTATTGCCACAGATAATAAATCTATACAGATGTCTCATCGCTGTAGGAAAAAATGGTTCAATTTTTGTCGGCTAGCCGACACTCGTCCAGCCGACACGAGCTTTCGAAATAATGTAAAGCTTTTTTATTTTCGCTCTTTCTTGTTTTGTTTACTGAGAGATTTTTTTTTCTCTCACCACAAGTTGATGGCAGTGGCAAAAGGAAAATGAAAAACATTTGCAAGGGGTTCGTGGGAAAGGGTATGAAGACTTGGCTGTTTGTTTTCATTCGACTGCAATAGGAAATTATGTAATTTTTCATGAATTGGTATTTTGTTTGAGCGTATGGGTGTGTATATAAGAAAGAACAATTCAAAGCGGGAAAAGTCGAATATTTCTTTACATTTTGTAATTGAAGTTTGACGAGCAAAATATTAGGCATTCGTGTTATTAATACAGATACACCTGTGTGCAAAATAATAGCAGTGTTAGATGCTTAACCTTTTATTTTACAATAAAACCAATTTTATAGCACCTGTATTTTAATTATTTATTTTTTCCTTCTCTAATGTTCTAAAGACATAGTATTGAATTTGAAATTAAGTAACTAACCATTCTTATAGAAAACCTAAAATATCACCTTGATGAAAAGGAATTTATTGAGAAAACTAAAAATACAAGTTTATTCATCTAAATCTATATTGTCCCCTTCAAAGTAATCGCTTATCGACTGCAACACACTTATGCCAGCGCTTGATCCAATCCTCGAAACATTTTGTATATTCGGTTTTCGGTATGTCCATTAGTGCTTCCTGCGATTTTTCCATTACTTCCTCTCGGCTGCTGAAACCCGTTCCCCGTAGTGGTTTTTCAACTCGATTGAACAGAAAGAAGTCACAGGGAGCCAAATCAGGTGAATTCGGTGGCTGTTGGATGATGCCTATATGTTGCATTTTTCGTCAAAAAATTACGAATAATGATGGTACTGTACGACGGTGCGTTATCATGGTGCAAAATCCACGAGTTTTCTGCCCACAATTCTGGTCTCTTTCGGCGAATTGGTTCACGCAAACGTCTCATAACGCCCAAATAATACTCTTTTTTGACTGAAAAGACGTGTTTTTTTTTTGTCCCGGCTCATTTGGTGAACGCCATTCACTTGCCTGATGTCTGGATTGCGTGTCGTACTCATAAACACACATCTCGTCTCCAGTAATGATCCTTTTGATGAATCTGGGATCGGATTCAGTCTCGCAAATCATCTCTTTTGCGACGTCAAAACAGTCTCTTTTTTTGGATGAAATAGAGGTCTTTTGGCACCAACTTTGCTGCTACACGACGGAAACTCAAATTATTAACCAAAATGTCTTGGACAAATCCATAGGTAATGTTCAAGTCCTCCGCTATCTCTCTGATGGTTAATTTGCGGTCATTGACAAACATTTCTTTTACTCCACCAATGTTTTCGTCGGTTTTCGACGTCGATAGTCTGCCACTACGTTCATCATTTTCGATTGACTCACGACCACTATTGAACCGCTCGTGCCACTGGTAAACGACCATTTTCTTTAGAGAATCGTTGCCGAAACACTTTTCCAACATTTCCAATGTTCGCGCACTATTAAATCCGTTTTTTACGCAAAATTTAATACAAGTTCATTGTTGCAAAATTAATTAAAAAAATACTCGTTAATATTAAAATACTCATATTATATAACCGCAGTCAGGTATAGGCACAGCACTGCCCAGCTGTTGGGACAAGTCATTGATATAGACACTTCAGGGTAGCCAAAATCTGCTGCCATTGTAAAGTATATTTTATCGAGCAAATATAACCCCGTGATCTACCAAATCGTAAATTTGTCACTGTAAATGCTCATTACTTTAGAGGAGTTCCTCTTCCTCTGGGTTAATGCAAACTGAACAAATGACACCTTGTCGAAGATTACGGCCAGAATAAACCTTGGCAACCGGTGCTACTTCAGACTGGTTTAACAAATTGGATCCAAAGTCTCTACTTCTCTATATAGTATTGATTTTTATAGTTAAAATATGGCTCATTCATGGGTGTCGGAAAAATATTTCCAATATTTTCCTTACTTGCTTAGGTGGCGTTACAGTCCGGGGTGGACCAGGACCTCAACCAACAAGCCTTTCCACCTAGCGCGATCTTTCGCCAGCTGTTTCCAGCAGTGCTGCACTCCAAGATGGTTGAGATCCCATTCCACTTGTTCGAACTACCATATATTCGGCCGTACATTACTGCGTTGTCCCCGAGTCTCGGAATTGAAGATTTTCGATCTTTACATACAAATATTTTGCGTACAGTTTTAAAAACTCCTTTCTACATAACTTGAAAGAAAAGAGAGCAAATATGTATTCGTAAATATACATTTTCCGAATAAGTTCGATGTTGCTCAATGCTTGGAAATTTATCAAATTTTGCAAGTACTTAATGTCCTGAGCACAAAATTTGACAAAAATTCTTCTAAAATATCTTCAACCCCATAACATGTATTAGCCCTTAACACCTCGTGCTTCAAATATCAACCACTTTTATAGTGTGGTGCAACGTCATACACACCCCCTCTAACACGTCCATATCCCGGACCATCGATCTCATGATCTTCAAAATTATATTCCTACCCCCATTTAGATTCCATTGCATAACAAGTTACAAACAAAATAACAAGAACACGTACATAAACCCAAGTAAACTGGTTATGCTGTCAACGCATGTTTTTTTTATTTATTTCTTTCGTTCACGTATTGTTTTTGCACGATAAAAGACTTTGCATGGGTGAGTGACAAGAGGCAAGAGCAAAAAGCGAAAAGAAATAAAATGATTTTTCTGCTCTTTGCAGCTTTTTAAAAAAGCTTTTTTTTTAGTTCGATTTCATTTTCATAGGACAAAACTTCCCATATGGATGAGACATCTGTATAGATTTATTATCTGTGCTATTGCATACGCAGACGATTTTGTAGCGTACAGAACAGGTCCAAAAATCGAGGTCATTAACACTCTCTTGCAGCGTGACTTCGATAAGATAAGACGATTTTGCTATGACTGGAAGTTGAAAATCAACTTTCAGAAGTCGGAAACCATTCTCTTTAGGACGCCGTTGTCTGGAGCCTCTAGGGATACCAGAAAAAATTGGCGTAAGTTCTTGTTCATTGGACAACACGGACAGCCTCTTGCCTGTCGAAATGTAGTCGGATACCTTGGGATCTGGCTAGATCAGTTTCTGTATTTTGGCAAAAATTTAGATGCTGCTCTGGCCAGAGCTAAAGGTGCTTTTGTCCTTACAAAGAGACTGTTTTATAACAGCCAACTCGATGTGAGGGTAAAGGTAATCTGCTACATGGCCCTTATTAGGCCCATGCTGGTATTTGGTTGTCCCGTGTGGTTCAATGTACGAGCAAGCTTAATGGAAAAGATTCGGGTGTTTGAGAGGGCTTGTCTTAGGGCTTGTCTTCGCTTGTACAGAACACCAGAGTCGGAGTACAGGAAATTTTATCCTAATGAGGTCCTTTACAACAGGGCGAACCTAATACGAGTGGACAACTTCGTAATTAAGCTGACTCGAAGGCACATTGCAAGAGCAATGACCTCGACGAATAACCTGATATCTGGGGCTTACTACCCCAATTACCTTTACCACGAGAGTGTGCGCTCTGACGGCTTCGTTCCACCGGAAGCATTCTCTACCTGGATCAGATAGGGTTGATCCAGGATAGATCAGCGGTGCCGTTAATCTTCCATGTCGCTCGGACAGCTGGGGACAGGCGTCTCAACTACAACAGAGACGTCGCACACGGCAGTGTGGATCGCCTCAGGTTCAGTAGGGCGGTGGGGAATCGCGATAAGAGGGATGTCGTTCGGCAGCACCAGCATTGCTGGTGGTTGAATGATGGAGAAGATGTTTCGTCGTCGTTTCCGTCAATTACGGACCAGCCTCACTAATGAGGCAGAGCTGACCAATCTGTTTTCTCTGTGAATAGCGAAGGCCAGCTTGCATAGGTTTAGGTTAGCATCTAAGAAACATATACATATATCAGTGTATACAAAGGTGTATAATGATATATGTATATGATTGTGTATAACGTTTATGTGTGTTTATGTGTGTATTGTACATTTAGTTTAGGTAGGCTAAGATTTATTTTAAGTTAGATACTAAGTTTTTATTAAAAAAAAAAGTCCATATGCTAAGTTTTGTTAACAATTTTTTTTTCTTAGCTTTAAGTATAGAAAATAAATATCCGTAAAGAAAATGTAAATGAGGTCGAAAGATATAGTTATAAGAATTTAGAGTAGCTTAGAGTGCCTGTGTGGGGCCAGTAAGTCAGTATAAGATTGTTAAGTAATTGTAAGCCAGCATTTAACCATTTTTTGTTAGTATGTAAGAGTTAGTGATTAAGAAAATAAAATGCATATAAAACTAAACTAACTGAGTATTAATACATTTTAGGAAAATGGGACAGAGAGAGAAAGAAAGATTTTTGGGATCAGTGGTTATTTTGATCCATTGGTAGCATCATATATTTAATGGTGAGGCTAAATTATTAGTGTAATTAGAATTGTTGTTGTATTCAAGGCAACCACTCTCCTTACGTGAATTTAGTTGCCTGAAAAAGAATGTCTTTGTGTGGCGGCCGGTGTTGAACTCCGAACCGTCTAATTTGGAAGCCAATGCACTACCATTTGAGTCGCGGCCATCCCATGTTTGAAGCCTGGCGTGTTAAACAATGAGACAAGTTGTGACTGCATATCACGGGCTGAGATATTGCTATCTGCTCCTGTTATGGCATCGTCGACGTAGAAGTTGTTCTATAGAACATCAGCTCCTAGCGGATATCTGGCACTTTCACCGTGTGCCAACTATTTCAATCATTTTATTACCAAGTATGGGGCTAAAATATCCTTTCTTGAGATAGTTCTTACAGAGTTTTTCTTGAGATACTTGCTTTTTACGTTTAGCTGGATACAATTGCAAGAATTTGGTGGAATGGTACAAGAAATGGTTTTCGTTACATGCAATACATTGCGTGGGTGCTTGCTGCTTCTTATTCATTGCAGCCAGTGTAGCTTAGGATCTTGTCTTGGTTTTGGATTCCTTTGTCTTATTCCCTAGAGTTTCGAGTAACTGACAGCGTAATACAAGGAATATAAGGAATTCCTTTACGGACTGCAACTCAACCGGGCTGGCCAAACTTTGTTCATAAACGGCATGCGTACTTCATTCCAATTTTTTGTAAAGGATGTGTAGAACCATGGGATTACATGTTGATGAAGAAACTTTTATGTGGGTGGTGGATGGTTGTTCGGAAGCATGACCCAGTTGGTTGAGCAGCTTGTTCACAAGTGAAGCAACAAGAAGCCTTGGGTTCTCGTATCTACTCGTATCTTGAAGCATCTTTCATGCTGTGTTATAGTTATCATTTGACACTGTAAAATGCCTCAACAACTTTTCGGTCTCCCTTTTCGCTCGTTTTGAGGTACCGCATTTTTGGCAGTTACTTAATAGCTGCTTGCGAACCATCTTCAAGTATATATCAGAAAAATAGCGCGACCTTGCATAGTCTACATCACATTCTGGAATGGTGATTTTAGACAGCTGAACCATGGATGAAGTAGACTGCGGGACTTGTTGATGAGTGACCGATGGCGCTCACAATATGGTGGACAGCCAAATTAATATTTATTGGACGTTTTCCTCCACCTCTATGTACTCCATCATGTCGTAGCCCAGCCTAGGTGTTGAGTTAGCTCTCCTAGGTCTTGTTGAAACTCCTCTAACTGGGTCCTATGTTTGTTGATTCCTTGAAGTTTCAGCTCGAAGAAGGATTTTGATTGGGTTGTTGTATTTGCTGCATCGACACTGGTGATAAGTCCCTTTAATGGATCGGAAACTAATTTTGGCCTCCTTATGAGCTTTGGCGCTTCAGCAGGTATATCTGTTGCAGCTTCTTGTAGGACTCGTTTAAGTGGTTTCGGCTTCTCATGTGTAGATTTTTGCGTCGATAGACCTGCTGCTGCAGAAACATCGGCCTCTTCATTTAAACTTTCCTTTTCCTCTTCTGGTGCCATTGCTTCTAGGATAGCCTTTCCTATTATTTTTCCTTGTATGTGAGTGGTACCTGCTCTCATTTTCGGTTCAAGTCTCTTTTGATTGATCTTAAACTCTGAACGAATTGAGTTATTTCGTCGCAATATTTCATCTCGTTACTCACTTACCTGTCTTTACTTAGATTTATTTTGAGTTTGGTCAACCCATCTAACAGAGCCTTCTGTCTGGAGATGACTTTGTAGACTTCTGCTTCTTCCATGATCCTTTTGATTAGAGCCCCCACTGGAGGGCGGTAGCAAAAAACACAACGTACGATTTTGTTTTTTTACTTTTGTCTTTTAATTTGTTTGAGTTCTTTACTCCTTACATCTGGTAGGGGGTAGCCAACAACAGAAAACACAATGGAGGCGATCACGTCGGGGTCACCACATGTTAAGGAGAACCTATTTTGATTGTCTAAACTTAATTAATTCGACAAGCACATACATTTGTCGATATCGATGGCGATGTAAAGGCACATCAACCAGAACACCAAAGTATATTAAATGATAACACCGACCGTATCTTGTGGTTAATTTTTAACAAGTGAATTTTCTTCAACAATTCTGTATTATCTACTAATTTTACACAATTAAGATTATGGGAAATGAATTTTGGTGGGGGCGAATGCCCCCATTTATTCGGCTTAATACAAGCTATAACTTAAAAAATAAACTTAAACTAAAACTTAAAACTAAGGTTGGTTGGAGTGGTGAAGGAGAACAGATTTGAGGTAGGAAGTGGTGCGGTGAAAGTCAAAGACGGTAGGGTTTGAGTTGATTTGACGTAGCATACGGGAGATTGGTTCGTTCGCGCCATAGGAGGTGTGGTGGGTTGGTAGATAGAATAGTCGAAGGGTACGTAGATTACGAGGGTTAGTGTTGAGGAAAATGGAGTTGTGAAGGGACGCGCATTCAACGTGACCTGAAAGGAGTCGATGAATGAAGAGAAAGTCTGCTGCATCTCTGCGATCTTCGAGGGTGTTTAAGTTGATAAGGTTGAGACGATTTTGATAGGGGGGCAGATTAAAAGGATCGTCCCAGGGCATACCTCGAAGAGCAAATCGAAGAAAACGACGCTGAATGCTTTCAATTCTCGAGATATGAACACGATGATATGGCGACCATACTTGACTGGCGTACTCTAGGAGGGGGCGAACAAAGGTACTATAGAGGGACCTGGTCACATATGGGTTGGTGAATTCTTTGGACCACGTTACCCATAAGGAAAATGTAAATAAAGTCGAAAGACATAGTATAAGAATTTAGAGTAGCTTAGAGTGCCTGTGTGGGGCCAGTAAGTTAGTATAAGGTTGTTAAGTAATTTTAAGCTAGCATTTAAGCATTTTTTGTTAGTATGTAAGAGTTATTGATTAGAAAATAAAATGCGTTTAAAACTGAAACTGAAACTGAACCGTTTTACAAAACCAAGTGCAGAGTTGGCTTTGAGGATTATCTCATCCATATGTAAACGGAAGTTGAGCTCACTGTCACACAAAATGCCGAGGTCGCGAAGAGACTGTACGGAGGAGATAGGTTGGTTATGGAGAAGATAGAGTCGGGGAGGAGATTGGTTCCGCTTATGTGAGAAGGTGATGGATTGGCATTTGGCGATGTTAAGTTCCAAAGAATTTTAGAGGCGCCAGATCGAGAAACTATCAAGATCTTGTTGAAGGAGGATAGAGTCATGGGGAGGGGAAATGGTTTTGAAAAATTTGGTATCGTCGGCGTAAAGGGAGACAGACGAGTGTTTGATGATCATATCGAGATCATTTATGGTTAATATAAAAAGAAGGGGACCGAGATGGCTGCCTTGTGGAACTCCAGAGGTGGCCAAAAATGGAGCGGAGTGGGCTGACCTAAAACGAACACTGTAAAAACGGTTTTCGAGGTAAGAGGATATCCATTTTAACAATATGGGTTCAAAGCCGAGGGCAGACAATTTAAAGATAATTAACCGATGAGAGATTTTATCGAAGGCTTTGCTAAAATCGGTTGCAACTACATCGACTTCATTACCATTCTCTAGGGCAGAGAGGGCAAAGGATACGAATTCAACGAGATTTGTGGTGGTTGACCTACCCTTTAAGAAGCCATGTTGTCTAGGGGAAATAAGTGATTTGCATTGGAAGCTTAGAGCTTCATACAAAATACTTTCGAAGAGTTTGGGTATATGGGAGAGTTTAGCGATGGGACGATAGTTGGTTATTTCATTCTTTGATCCTTTCTTGTGGATCGGGGTTATGAATGAGGTTTTCCAAACCTGAGGAAATTCTCCTTGTGAAAGGGATAGACGGAAGAGATTAGAAAGGGCAAGGGAAAGAGAGGAAGAATATTTTTTAAGAAATATGGCATGGAGGCCATCTGGGCCCGGTGTGAATTCGTCATTGAGTTGGTGTAATTTATATTCGATATAAGACGGATCAAAAATATGAGAAAGAAGTGGGCCATTGGAGAAGTTCAGTAGGTAACTAAAATAGGATGGATCTGGTACAAAGGAGTCGATGGTGAAGGATTGTTTAAAAAATATGGCAAATAGGTTGGCAATGGTGAGTGGATCGGTTGATGACCTGTTGTTGAAAGAGAGGGAAGGAGGGTAACCATCGGACTTTCTTTTGTAGTTAACAAATTGGAAAAAGGACTTAGGGTGGTTTATAAGGTTGACTTGCGCATTCTTAAGGTAGCGCTGGTAAAGGGAATCGTAAAGTTCGGTGAAATGAAGATAAGCACCAAGATAGTTGGAATAGTCGGTAAAGGATCTGGTACGCAGGAAAACAGCCCATAACTTATTTCTCTTATTTCGTAAGGAGCGAAGCTTGCGATTATACCAGGGAGGACTAGTAGATGATGTTTTAAGGCGGGAAAACGGAACGTAAAGGGAAAAAGAATTAAATATTTCTTTATAAAAAATGGATAAGGCATCATTTATACTTAGGTTGTGAAAGTTAAAGAGGGATCTGCTAAGATATTCAGTGATTTTGTGAAAGTTTGCTTTATGAAAGTCGTGGGATGAGAGAGTTGTGGGGGGAGTAGACTGGAATGAAGAGTTATGAAAAAATGAAAGTAGAAGGGGGGGATGGTAGTTATCGATTGTTGAGAGAGATAGGGGACAAAGTGAGACTGAGGAGTTAATTGGATCTGTTGTGAAAATAAGCTCTAATTGCCTACCCATATAATTGGATATACCACTGACTTGGCATAGACTTGAGTCTGTTAAGCGATCTAAGAAGAGACATTCCTTAGCTGAGATGGCATTTGAAGCGATGAAAAACGATTGATCATCTGATGGAGTCCACTGTAGCTGAGGAAGATTAAAGTCGCCGAAAATAAGGATATCATCAGTAGGGTCTGACAGGTCAATTAAATGATCGATCGCATCAATAACAAATTGGTAAGATTCGATAGGTTGAGCTGGTAGGATGTAGCAACATATAACGTAAAGGGACTTGAGAGGCAGTGATATTTTTATTGAGACAAAGTCGGCTTTAGAGGATGAAGAAATTGTAATGGGAGAAGAGTTAAGGCTGTTGTCCATTGCCAGTAGGACGCCTCGACAGGGGGAATCTTTATTTGTGCGGGTAGGATCGTCGTCGCGGAAAACATTAAAAGTAGGAGGGAACAATTCCTGGTTCTTTATGTCGGGAATCAAATTAGTTTCGGTCAAGGCGTAAATATCAAAAGGAAGAGCATGCGATTGACGTAGGACAGCATTGGTTTTAGAGCGAAGACCTCTTACATTCTGGTAGTAAAATGTAAGAGGGATGTTGTGGGGTGGAGGTGTGAGGCCGGATGGTTTAAGCGCTGGCAAGGGAGGCACGTTATGGACGAAAAAATTTGTCGTGGTCGGCTCGGCTTCGTTGTAGGTGTGATACTCGTTTAGAGTGAACATAGTTGCCGAATGCATCAAAGTTGTCTGCTACTTTCTGAGGGGACATGTTAAATATCTCGTGGTACCTGACATAAAGGTTCCTGAGACTGATAGGGTCAGTGGGGAGACCTTCCTGCTGGATGGAAACCATGACGCTGGTCTTGGTTTTCCCTTCGTAGCAGACCGAGTCAGATTTATCATGTAAATAGGCAAGAAAGAGACTAATGTTATCATATATCTTTCGTTCTCTGAGCCTAGAGAGAGCATATCGACTTTCTGTACTGCCATTGGTTTGCTGTGTTAGTTTAACAGTGGGGGGAAAAAGGGGATCAAGAATAGGAGCATTGGAGGAGGGAGATAGAGATAAATGATTGGATATGGAGTTGGACGAGGGATGAGATGTGGGGTTTAAGGTATGGGAGTTAATGAAGTTAGGGTATTTAGCTCCAGTTTTAAGGTCGAAGTTGGGAATTGGGTTGCTAGCTGGGTTTGGTGGCGTAGAAGGTTGAGAAGGAATAATATGGGTGGTTGGGGTTAAGTTGAAAGAGACGCGTTGGCGCGGGGACTTCGGTGGAACGGGGGGAATTGGGGGATTAGAAGATTGGTGTGTAAGGGCTTTGTGTCGGATAAGTGAGGAGGGAGGACTAAAATTGGGGAATAAGTTTGTTTTGAAGCTTTAGTTGGGGTCAAGATTAGAGCTTCGTTTTTTGGAAGCATATTTTTTATTTGGAAGGGAGTTGAAGAGGGGTCTTTTTTTAATTTTATTGTTAACACTACGATTATTTTTAACACTTTCATTACTCTCGAGATGTGCGTTTTCTCGTTCTTCAGAGCATTTTGTAATTCTTATCTTCCCAGGTTTAGTTGTCTTACCAGGAGGAGTAGGGAACAACCACGAATATTTGGTTGGGATGTTGACTTTGAAGCTGCAGGAACTGTTGGAGTCAGCGGGGGAAATCGTCTGGCACTCGCTAATGGTGATAGCGTAACTTCGGTGAAAGAAATTCCGCACCCAAGAAACATCAGCGTGTTGAGGGGCCCCTTCAACGAAGAATGCCGTATGGTTTCCCTGTTTCAGCTTTTCGAGTCTGTTTTTCCATTCGGAGGGGGTCCATGAAGTTCCAAATTGATTGAGCAGTTAGCGTGGAGTGGCGACGGGCGGAATTTTAGTTGGTAAAGGCAAGACGGTTTCGGTTTCCGTTGTTAGGGTGGCGGGAGGAGTATTTGAAAATGATGGCAAATGAGACTCCGTGTCTACTAATTCACTATAAATTGAGACATTGTACGGGGAACTAGCTTGGAACTGAATTTGATCGGGTATTCCATCGATTTTGTGGGAAGCCAATCTCACTTCTTTACCGATTTCGGCAACGGGCAACCGAGTTGCTATGAGTTCCTCGCTGACATCAATCATTTTTAGGGTCAGGTCATCGAGCGTAGAATCTGATGGATGCGGGATGTGATGTGTTGTTTTGGAGGAGGATTGAAAAAGCAAGTCGAGAACAGTACGGAGAAGAGTGATAGAGTCGTTTATGTGTGTGAGTTCGTTGGATTTAAGGAGGTTGGCAAAATTTGTTTTAAGGAAAGCTTTTATTCCATCGAAGTGGTATTTGATTACTTCGCTCTCGTTGTCGTGGTTAGATTTGTTTTTCGATAGGTTTTGGATCGCTGTCAGTTGCTTTTCGATCATTATTCCTGTGGACTTTTAAGCATCCACGTTACTATCAATGCAGTTTATTGAGTCTTCAATCTTTTCTATTCTGTCCAAAATAGTTCTGCTAATATGACCATTCTCGGTTAGCATCGCATTGATAGACTCGTTGTTGCATTTAATTGCCAACATAACGTGAGCCAAGGTGATCTCTTTGCACTCGTCGCAGTAAAAATTGAAAAGACTGCAATACTCCTTGAGGTAGGTTATGGATCTCCGGGTTAGTCCGATGCATATGGCATGGAATGATTTTCCACAGAGACCATTGCATGCTACCCATTCGGCGTTGGGGTCAACAATTGAGCACAAAACACTAGCACAGCACTTTTTCATTATTAGTTTATTGAGGTTAATTTTTGTTTGGATTTGTTTTTTTTTGTTTTGTTTTCGTTTTGGTTTTGTTTTGTTTTGGGGTCAAAACTGGCACAGTTGAGTTTGAGGAATCGGCAGACAAAACTAGGTCGACGAACAACGGTAGATATACTGAGTCGGCGGTTTACGGGACTTTGAAAAAAAAGTGGAAAATAATAACTGAACTCGGTATACGGGAGAAAAAGAAAAACACGTCCGCACAGGTTGACAATTGAAAAACAACGATGAAAAGGAATTTAGTGTCGGAATTGGCCTGGATTGGTCATGTTTTGTGAGCATGGCGTCCATACGACACCTTTCACCTGATTACATTGGAATAGTCATAGGAACGCTAGTTTTTAACTTTTGCGTTACGCCCATTGTTCAAGTTGCTGGAATGCGCACACATACATACGTAGTTCTGGCATTCGCGTATTCGTCATTCGGCTGCCAATTTGATAGACAATGGGAATGTTGATTGGAATATGAGTATTAAATTAGGCATTAGGATTACCTTTGACAGTTTAATGGGAAAGAAAGTGAATGGTTAAAGCCGATAAGCTTACTTAAGCAAGTAGGTATGAAAAATAAGTATGTGAAGGAATATACGGTAATCGTTGCATAAATCTTAACATCTATTATTCCAATAAATTGAAAGGGGATCGTTTTATTCTCGTTTCTTGTTTACTTACGGTGCCTTGTTTAATTGCTAAGTCGTTGCTATTTCTTATGATCATAAGTTGATGACTTAATTGGTGAATGATATTCAAGCAAACGGTCTCTGAATTTGATTTGAAACTGTTTTCTCATAATATTTATTCATGTATTCAATCCAAATTTTTTTTTTAAAGTTATTAAATTCAAGTATATTCTAGGACGATTTGTAAATACTGTAAATTTGACAAAATCAATGTGCCTTCTCCCAAAGGAATTATGCTAATTATTAATCACAAATTTTTGAGGGGCTGATGTTGATACTAGTCGTTTTTTTTTTTCTTTTTTTTAGTTTTTCAGAACTTTTAATGTTTTATTTAGTTTTACGTTCCATTTATTAGCATGTTGTTTCAAATACATGCTGACTTTATTTTATCATCTTTTTGTAAGTCTTTTTGTTGGAGGTAGTTGTTCCTCTTTTATCAGAGCAATATTATCAACAACAAGGCTTTTTTGGCGTTTTTTCAATTTCGTCGTTCCTGAAGTGCTGTCAAGTATAGGGTCCGCCAAAATATTTTTTTTTTGAAAATGCTATAAAAAAAACTACTGAATATTTTCTCAAATTTCTTTTTTTATTTGAAAGTACAATCCTTCCGGTTAATAATGGAAAATAATTTCATTCAAATGGCTGCCTCGGCTGGCCATGCAGTAGCCTACACGATCGGTCCAGTTTTTAAGCATATTATCGATTGTGTGCAGCTGTATTTCACCAATGGCTTCACGAATATTGTCCTTTAAAGCGTCAATTGTCTCTGGCTTGTCGGCGTAACACTTATCTTTTACGGCACCCCACAAATAATAGTCCAACGGTGTCAAATCGCAGCTCCGAGGTGGCCAAACGACATCAGCTGTGCGGCTGATAATGCGATCTTCAAAAACAGGGCGCAAAACATCGAGTGTAGCTTCGGCTGTGTGGCACGTAGCGCCGTCCTGTTGAACCCAAATCTTGCCAATATCCTCCTCTTCAATTTTTGTGAACAAAAATTCGTTCAACATGGCCCGATAACGGTCGCCATTGACTGTAACGGCCACCCCTTGTTCATTTTCGAAGGAAAATGGCCCAATTATGCCTCTGGACCAAAATCCGCACCAAACAGAGACTCGTTTTGCCTGTATCGGCTTTTCAATGTATGCGTGCGGGTTTTTTATGCCCCAAATGCGACAATTTTGCTTGTTTACATACCCGCCAAGATCAAAATGAGCTTCATCTGAAAAGATGAGAAATCAAAGTTTATTCTTTCACATTAAAGGAGGACCGAACCACAAATATAATCCTCAGGGGTCTAACTTCTGATTATTTGGAGAGGGAGATCATGGAGGAGATCCATGAGATGACTCCTATGTTGATCGATTCGGTCAGTAAATTCTCCACTTTACGCTCAAAGCGCGAAGGTCTTGAATATAATATCTTCCTTTTTCGCCTTCTTCCTGGGAAGCTTCCCTCTGAATTACTTAAAATAAAATACTTATTTAACACCCAGGTCTCCTGGGAGAAACCTAGGGGTAATAACGGCCCCATTCAATGCCGGCGCTGCCAATCCTTCGGTCACCTCTAGTGCATATAATTGTGTTAAGTGTGATAAACAACACCCTGCTAACTACCGGGGCTGTATTGCCTTCAAAAATTACTCCCTGAATAGGAAGAAGGTCCTTCAGGAGGCAAGGAACAATAAAGTCGCACTTAAGACAATAGACCCCTCGCCTCCCAAAGTTTTGCTTCCAGCCCCATTGACGGTGTCATATGCGAGCCTCTTCAAAAAACATGATGCCAAACCTGAAGTTCCATCTATTGAGGTGCCTCGGGCCAAGGAGTAATGGGCGAATTTTTCAACCTGTCAAAAGACCTTTTCGGACTTGGAGTGCATTCCCTACTCCAAAAAATAACTTCGTTTTAAAAAAAAATTAACAACTCTGGCTCCATCCACGAAAAAAGATCCAATATCTTGAGCTTATGGATCAAATCTTAATCAGCAACAAATAATGTGTTTAAACATTATCTTCTATAACCAAGCGTCCCTTGTGGAACATAGTAGGAGGATTGAACTCCAAAAAATCCTTCACGCTAATAAATGCTCGATTGCGTTTATTCAAGAGACCCACCTCCAAGCAAAGCATAAAGTTGTTCTCGACTCCTTCCGATTCCTTCCCAATAACACTAATCAAGGCGTTGCCATTGCTATCAGGAATAATATCAGGTATGATAAGGTCTGCCTTACAAATCTTCCCAAGTAAGTTCATTTCAATGAAATTAACTATTGAACGCCAAACTAAGAACTTACTTCTGGGTTCGATATACGTTCCAGCGAATAGCTCGGCATTAGCCTTTACGGAGGAACTAAATAAAATTGAAGCCTTAGCATTACAATTCAATGGCGTTATTGTCGGGGGGACCTAAATGCTAAAAGTCCAACGTGGGGTGATGACTGCCTCAATTGGAATGGCAAAACACTTTAAAATTGGCTGCGTAACCAACAACCATCTATAATTAACCTCACTTCCTCGTCCCCGACCTTTCCCAGAGGCTCATTATTTCTGGACCACTTCCTTATCTCTAGTTATTTGGTAAACACCCTCGATCCCAACTTTTGTATTGCATCTTTACCGTCCTTCTCGGATCATTTTCCTCTTCTTTTGTGTCTAAACTTAAAAGACTTAGTACTCCCATATTTTTTACCAAATCTAAATAAGTCCACAAAAAATACGAATTGGGCTAACTTCAGAGAAGATCTAGACAGGTCCCTCACTGAATACTTCCCTCCTACCTCAGTTTGTCTCTCTAATAGTGAAATTGATTCCCTAATTGATAAGTTCAACGGGGCTCTATCTTCGACGATTGAGCAACATTCACAAACTCCCAATCCCCCTTTTCGGAAGTATGTGAATCTTCCCACGGACATCAAACACCTTTTTACAATTAAACACAAGAAGGAAGAAGGAAGAAGGAAGCCTATAAAATCATCGGAAAGAACAAAAAAAGATTCTGCAAGGCGGTTGAGGTAGATGACACACTTTTTACAAATACATATGAAGTTGCTGAGGCGTTCATGAATCACTTCAAAAGTACTTTCGGGGCGATGCCGTCAGTTGACCCGGCGCTTCTTGTGACTGTAACGAACACCCTACAGCAATCCAGATGCCGTAAACCTGCTAAAATCTTTCCCTTCTATGCTGTGAACTCTTCCCTCTGCCAGCACGATTTGAATATCTTCACAACCCAGGAGGAAGTCAGCTTTATAATCAATAGTATGAAACCTAAAAGGTCGTGCGGCCCTGATAAGATCTCCAACTTCCTTCTTAAAAAAATATCCAGTTTGGGGAAGAAATTCCTAACAATATTAATCAATAGCTGTATAAATAATGGATATTTTCCCAACGCCTGGAAAATAGCTCAAATAATACCGATCAGTAAGAGCCCGAACAATAATAATATTAATAACTTTCGGCCAATCTCACTGCTCTCCAATGTAGGCACAATTTTGGAGAGAATTATCTCAACTAGAGTAGACACACCAGAAATAATTCCCATTGAACCTATCTCAGAATACCAATTCGGTTTCAAAAAGCAACACTCGATAATCCATGCCCTGTTGAAATTGCATAATGATGTGACGACAAACCTCAGAAATAAAAGATGCACAGTAGCCTGCTCTCTCGATTTAGAGAAGGCCTTTGATAAGGTGTGGAGGGAAAGTCTACTCTTCAAGATCTTAGGACTTAATTTCCCGCCAGAATTATTCCAATTTCTGGACAGCTTTCTAGCCAACAGATACTTTTTCATTCAGTTGGATGAGTATAACTCCAATCCATGCGTCTCCCTGTGCGGAGTTCCTCAAGGGTCCATTTTGGGGCCAAAGCTGTTTAATCTATTCCTACATGACTTTCCTCATACCTTTTTCAGAGATAGCTCTGTTATCTCGAGAGGTATTCTCTATGCGGATGACACTCTGGTTTACGCCTCTGATGATTACCCTTTTTCTGCCGTGAGAAAGCTGCAAGAGCATACGCAAGTAATTCATAGTTATTTCATTAAATGGTGGCTTCAAATCAATTTCCCTAAATCAGATCTTATCTGTTTTCGTAACTCTAGTAGCAAGGGAATCGGCGGTGTCTCCTGCAAAAGCAGAAACTTTTCATTGCAGCTAAGTAATAATACCATACCTGTTAAATCCAACATGAAATACCTAGGCGTCCATTTTAACAACCTATTTAAATTCAACCATCATGCTAGATTCGCATTAAATAAAGCTCGCAAGATCCAAAACATTATCCCACTCATAAATCACCGCGATTTGAATAAGAAAACGAAGCTTCTCTTTTACAAGACCGTACTAAGACCAGTCATAATTTATGCGTTTCCTATTTGGTTTTCTATTTCACCTACTGTCGCTAAAGAGATGGAGACTTTCGGACGTAAAATTCTCAGACGTTGTGTAAATCGGGATTTCGAGTCTGAAAACAAGCGTTACTCAAATGAGTCAATCTACAATGAAGCCAACATCACCCCACTCATTAGATATTCACTAGTTCTAATGCATAAAACGATTAGGAGACTAATCCATTTAGATAATGATCTGATTAAGGACATATACGAATCTCAAATTAATATTAGCTGGTCTAATTCTGACTATCCTTCTCCGGTGGGAATAGTACCTGAAGGCGTCCATCGGATTCCATATGGATTGACAATCCCATACTATGTTAAAGCGGTACCTGATCATAATAGAGGATAACGATTGTAACAGCAAATTTACATATGAAGATATATAGATATAACAATCGTGTATATATGCATATGTGCACCTGTATGCAATGCACTATACCATCAATTTTGCCAATTTTGCACAGTGGCGGTTGCCAGTTAACCCGATATTTTTCTTTCCCCTGATTATATTTCTTTATCTGTTGGAGAGCAAAACTTCACCTATTATTATTCACACATAGATACACTTTTATAATTCTCTAGTTTTAAGATATGCCACAATAATTTTATGCAAATTTGTGGAACTAAAAAAGAGTCGAAATGTGATATCTACAAGCTTATAATCGTATATATGTAAATAATATTCCATATCATTAGACTATTAATTATTTTAATCATCCACTTAATTTTGCTTAACTCTATATGTTCATATTCACTTGTCATGTTAAAAATTATAAGTAGGTAATATTTAATATTCGAATCTGGCATGTTTTGTACCTGTGGAAAGGGAGAACGATAAAATACCCAGTTATGAATGTTCAGTATAATGCTGAATACACATGTGTATTTGTCGATCTCCTTTTTCTCCTAGAATAAGTTTTAGTTTAAGTTAGTTTAGTTGTATATAAAGGGTCCGCCATCTAACGTTTTTTTTTTTTAACTAGTGCTTGTTTCATGAATGGTAACACATAGCTCATGTCTGATTTGACAGATAATTAGTTTTATCCTTCCGGTTAATAATGGAAAATAATTTCATTCAAATGGCTACCTCGTCTGCCCATGCAGTAGCCTACACGATCGGTCCAATTTTTAAGCACATTATCGACTGTGTGCAGCTGTATTTCACCAATGGCTTCACGAATATTGTCCTTTAAAGCGTCAATTGTCTCTGGCTTGTCGGCGTAACACTTATCTTTTACGGCACCCCACAAATAATAGTCCAACGGTGTCAAATCGCAGCTCCGAGGTGGCCAAACGACATCAGCTCTGCGGCTGATAATGCGATCTTCAAAAACAGTCCGCAAAACATCGAGTGTAGCTTCGGCTGTGTGGCACGTAGCGCCGTCCTGTTGAAACCAAATGTTGCCAATATCCTCCTCTTCAATTTTTGTGAACAAAAATTCGTTCAACATGGCCCGATAACGATCGCCATTGACTGTAACGGCCAGAAAAAAGAAAAATGGCCCAATTATGCCTCTGGACCAAAATCCGCACCAAACAGTGACTCGTTTTGGGTGTATCGGCTTTTCAATGTATGCGTGCGGGTTTTCTGTGCCCCAAATGCGGAAATTTTGCTTGTTTACATACCCGCCAAGATCAAAATGAGCTTCATCTGAAAAGATGATTTTTTTGGCAAAATCGGCATCTTCTCTAAGTCGATCGCAGGCCCACGTTCCCAGCGTTGTTCAAGCGTATACACAACCATATTCGTTCAGCGGAAGGATAAAACTAATTATCTGTCAAATCAGACATGAGCTATGTGTTACCATTCACGAAATAAGTACTAGTTGAAAAAAAAAACGTTAGATGGCTGACCCTATATTCTGAACTCCATTTTCTTTCAAATCCTTGTTCCAACTAACTGCTAATGAGATATTAAGTTTGTTTCTTTCTAACGACGCAAGCTATGAGATCGAGATGGGGCCTCTGTTTTTTAATTGTCATCTGAAAGAAAGCGGACAGAGTGGTTTCGAATTAAGTCACTCTCGATTTCTTCATTTCATTTTGTCATTCCTTCAAACGTCAATTTATGTTTACCAATAGCTCATCTATGTTAATATTTTACAGATTTAATCCCAGCCTCCCACTGTGGATGTCAGTGTGTAGACGCTGGCGGGATGAAGTGCGTGTGACTGGTTGAACAAAAAAATGTACAATTCGTCGCTATATTTTCCCTCTGTTTGACGTCAAGCTGCAGATTTTTTTTTGCGTTCATGCCGTTGTTACTATATGGATGTCCGATGTAACCACTTCTGGCGCACAACCTTTTAAATGCCGCTATGAACGTTTACAGAAAGATCACTTACTACTTCTATGGGTATTTTCTTTTGTCGCTAGATATAAAAATATTGAAATGTAATGTATCCTTTATTCGATTTATGTCCTCTTACTTCTCTCATTTGTATGTCTATTGATCCTACTTTTGGTAACCTTAGTTGAGGAAGATTTCGCATAAGTTGTGCTCTTGTTTCGCTTTGTGCCGGAAAAAAATTTTACATCTCCGTACGAGCTGTTTGACTCTGCTTCATCTATTAACAATCGAGTACCGTTCTTGCTTTATGAGCTTCCATTTATGTGTTGCGAATGAAGGCTACTCTTGTTAACTGCTGTATTTTGATAACATTCTATGTATGTAGCAGTTAGTTATCTTTCTCATTAAGTGCAAGAAGTGCATTTATTTTTGTTTGTGCTAAGCTCGAGTTATATTGTTCGAAGTTGTTGATGATAGTCTTTCGATCTACTAATGACGCAAGAACCTTCCATCAAATTAGGTGCTCCTTGATTTATGAAGACCTAATTCTTCTAGAAGCGCAATCTGCTGGATTGTATATACCTTTCACGGGATGTCTCTTATCCCATTTTTTTATTTTTGTGATGTCAGCTACTCTGTTCGCCACAAAGTTCTTCCAACTATTTGAATTTCCTTTTATACATTCAAGCGTAATGGATGAATTTGTCCACGCATGTATTTCCAATTCGATACGATATTTCACTTTAAACCTGATAGCGGTATTTTCACATTCTCTATGCACGGCAACTCGTACATGATATAAGTCCAATCTTTGGACATTTCATCCGGTAGCATTTCGTCCCATGATTTTTCACCCTTCCAGAGGCCTTGTTGAACCAATTTTGCTTTTATTATTATAGGTGCCAATAAACCCAGTGGATCAAACTATATTACCGTCTCCGATATAACCACACTTTTTGTCAAAGCTTCGCTCTTTACGGATTCATTGATCATGAATTTAAACGTGTCAGATTCTGGTAACCAATAAACTCCTAAGGCTTGGATTAGATAATCGTTTATTTGGAATTATCCTTCTTCCTGATCTTCAGATCTTACCAATCAAGTGGGATTTTGCCTTAATTTAATCTTCTGAATATTTTGTATTTTCTCTTTTTCAGCTACCTCTACTGCATTTTCCCCAGAAAGCAAATGATCAAGAAAAAAGTCACGAGCGCAGTTTTTTTCCTTGTATCTTGAATCGAATTTCTTCTTCAGCTGCCAATTCCTGTAGTTTCCTTATAGCCAAATATTGTGCTTAGGATGTAACATACTTTACCATTATTAATTAATATTCCCTTAGTTTTCTGGCTGGATGTTCACAAACTTTTCTTTGAAAGGCTCTATCTTCTTCAGAAACAAGAATTTGCCGATTTCGGCCAGAAAAAATGTTTATTCTTACGCCATCCTGTTAGCATGGTACACAAATCTTGCTGTAAAACTGGTCAGTCGACGCAGGAGATCTTTAGGGATTGTACTGGTAGCCCGATAGAGGCTTAGTTTTATACCACGGGAATCAGGAGGAAACTGTGGTTCCAGCCTGATTTGAGGAAGTAGGCCCCTGGTGGGCTCGTAATGGTAGCTGTCACCTAAAGTGACAAGGAGGGTTTTTGGATGGTTGCTGGAAAACCCTCGGGTATGGGGATTATTCCCATTGTAGATAAGGATGGTGATTGACGTACCTCAATCCCACTATGAGTATGGAGCTTAAGTCAACTTACTTAAGTCGACTTACTGGGCTTAAGTCAACCTGGCAGGTTCACACGTTCTGGACTTGTCGGCATTGTGCCATTTAAACTGATTCCGGAGGTCGTCCTGGAAAACGTATTGAGGACGACTCTAGTTTTTATTGTAGAGATGTCTGGTCTGATAGCTACTTGGTATAATAAGTAGTACAATTTATGTATTTATTCTGTTGGTTTTATTAGTTCCATAAACCCCAATTCTAAGTATTCTCTCATAAACTTTTTGTAATCTGCGTGCAGTTGCCCTTTTTTCGAGTTCTTTTTCTCTGTTTGAAGAAAACGTACCAGCGCTCTGTCCTTTTCTTTCTCCATCTGCTTATCTACTTCTTTTTTAAATGTAAGTCGAATAATGTACCTACCACTTTCATCTATTGTATGCATTTTTACATAAATTCCTTCGTATTGTGATCTTTCTTCAGTTAAATCCCTCGCCACTGGTATTTCCTCAGTTTCCCAAAACAACTTTACGCCGTACATACTCGTAGTACCTTTGGTACCTTTGATAACTTCCTCCAGTCTGATTACTTGCAAGAGATCAGCTCCTATTAGTAGTCTGGAGTCTACTGGCGCTTGCTTGTCGTATGAAGGCTCAGTCAATGGTAAGTGCTTGATGTGATCCTATTATTTTAAAATAAAAGATTCATCCGGTAATATCTTCGATAGTTCATCTTACATTAGAAATTTGCCACTTACTTGGAGCTCCGGCGGCTAGATTGATGAAAAACTTATTTCAACCTTGTTTTTTGATGTGGTTTGCTCTTCCTGGTCCTGATATGGAAACATACGTTTTCTATCTTCTCCAGTCTGTTTTGGTTGATATTGGCAAAGAATCTTTTTATATTGCCCGTTCTTCCAGAAATAAGATTGTGGTTGCTGTGCTTGTATATTTGAGGGTGACGTTGATGATAATATGACACGTCTTTGTTGAGGAACATTCCGCGTTTCATGATATACTTTAAAACAGTTTCAAAAATACTTCTCTTTCAGCACAACATCTTTATGAATACGTACCGGCATCTGGACAAATTTATTGCAACTGTGCAGCCAGTATTAACCGTTATATATCCCGCCTGGATTGCATGTATTGATCTTTCGTATCGCTGTTACTTCGTTTGTTTTCCAAGTTATAAAGTGCATGAAGTTTCGCTTCCATGAGAAACGTTTCTATTGGTTGCAATTCTTTGAAAATTTTTGCAATGATTGGTCGAAAGCCTTCTTCGTTTCATTCTTTTTGGGATATTGTGAAAAGAGTGATTGGATTGGATCCCAGCTGCTCATTTCGATTTTAAGTAAATCCTTTTAAAGCATTTACGCATTCGATCGTTGTCAGTCAGTTCAGTTTTTATGCATTTTATTTCTATAACTTAAATTACTCTTATATGCTAAACAAAAAACGCTTAAAAATTAGCTTAATTAACTTCAAAAATAATCTTATTGTAACTTACTGGCCCCATGCGGGCACTCTAAATTAAACATAATACTTAATCTATGTCTTTCGACGTAACTTACAGTCTAATTTTATTTTTATTTTAACATTTATTAATACTAAAACTAAGAAAATAAATTTTAAGCAAAAACTTAGTATATGGACATTTATTTTTAAATTTTTTATAAAACTTAAAACTAAATGCCTACAATCTACCTAAAAATAAGTCCTAATCTACTTAACCTACTTACATCTAATGCATACATACATACATATATATACACATATAATATATATATACATAATATATAAATATATGTATGTATATATATTTTAGTTTTTTTTTCATTTTTTATTTTTATTTATTTTTTTTTTGTTTTTATATTTTTTTTTCTTAAAATCTAACTTAAACCTACCTAGAACTATGTAAGCCGGCCATGGCTAAAAAAAAAAAAATTTGGCTGGCCCACCTTGCTTCACATGAAGCTAATTATCACTGGAGGAGTTCGACGACGAAGCATCCTCCCCTTCAACAAGCCACCAAAAGTGTTGGTGCTGCCGAGCAACATCCCTTATGTCGCGACTCCCTACGGCCCTACTGAACCGGAGACGCTCCGCACTGCCCTGTGCGACGTCTCTGTCGTAATTGAGTCGCCTGTCCGCAGCTGTTCGAGCGACGTGGAAGATTAGCGGCACCGCCAATCTGTCCTGGATCAGACCTTTGCTATCTAAATAGAGGAACGCTTCTGGAGGAATAAAGCCGTCAAAGCGAACTCTCTCGTGATACATATAATTGGGGTAGTAAGCCCCGGAGATCAGGTTGTTCGATGAGGCCATTGCTCTTGCAACGTGCCTTCGAGTCAACTTAATGACGAAATTGTCCACTCTTATCAGGTTCGCCCTATTGTATAAGACCTCATTAGGATAGAATTTTATGTACTGAGACTCTGGTGTTCTGTATAAGCGAAGACAAGTCCTAAGACAAGCCCTCTCAAACACCCGAATCTTTTCCAATAAACTTGCTCTCACGTTGAACCACACGGGACATCCAAATACAAGCATGGGCCTGATAAGGGCCATGTAGCAGATTACCTTCACCCTCGCATCGAGTTGGCTGTTATAAAACAGTCTCTTTGTAAGGGCAAAAGCACCTCTGGCTCTGGCCAGAGCAACATCTATATGTTTGTTAAAATACAGAAATTGATCTAGCCAGATCGAAAGGTATCTGACTACATTTCGACAAGCAAGTGGCTGCCCTTGCTGTCCCACGATCGAGAACTTTCGCCAATTCTTTCTGGTATCCCTAGAGGCCCCGGACAAAGGCGTCCTAAACAGAATGGTTTCCGACTTCTGAAAGTTGATTTTTAACTTCCAGTCATCGCAATATCGCTTAATTTTGTCGAAGTCACGCTGCAAAAGCATATTAATGACCTCGCATTCGATCGTTGTATCATGTAGTCTTTGCCAGTGCTCTGCAGACTAAAAGTGACAGTCTTTTGGGTTATTAAAGGTTAAGCATTCACAAATAGTTTTGTATTATCTATTCATTAGGACTTCCCTTACTATCCCTTACATCTGTAAATGCTGTATAATTTTTGCAGAATCCCATGCCAAATTTATTTTAAGAAGGTAAAGTACTGCAGATTTTGAGCATTTCCTACTTTCTCTAAAAGGTACAATATATAAACAATTTCCCACAGTCCAAACGAATGTGGCTTTAACGTTGGTAATTTAAGATCATGCTGGTCACATGCACTTATTGACTCATGAGTTGTACTTGTGTTGCCCTGGTGTATTGAAAGTTCTTCGATTTCTTTTTGTAGCATCACCATGACATTTTCGTATACTTTTTCCATTTTTTCGTACGCATTTCCATAATCATTGGCCATACCGTTTCTGTCGAATTCTCAATGTTGTCGTTTCGCGTTTCCAAAATATTCATCCACTTCTTTTCTGTAGTATGTTGTTTTTGAATATAATGCGCTTCTGTTCCCTGTCTAGCCGGTCCCGTTCTGTATATTGATCTAAATAACTCTTGTTTCATCTTTCTGGCTTGTTCGTCCTCCATCTTCTTCTTTCTGCGCTTTAAATTTATTTCTTCAATATTTATAGCAGCTCTCATTCAGTTTCCAACATACCAATATTTCCAAGAGACTTACTTGTTCCTGGCATTCAGATTGACGTCTTTTTTCGTTTTTCCTCTAAAACTTTCGTATACTTTCTTCGCTTTGTCATCTACCTGAAGAATGTCTTTCATTCTTGTGAGAAGTTTGAAGTGTACTGTGCTGACGACCGTTTATACTTGTTCATAAAATTTCGCCGTTATTATGGATGGTTCATTAAACTCCGAATGAGCACTTAGCTTTTTGTGCACTTTCTTGATCTTGTACAAATTCTCTTATTCGTCTTCGTCTCGGGTCCTGGTGAATTTTTCGGACAACTTTTTAATCCACCCTTTATCCTTCTGCATGTGCGCGATATAATCTAAAGTCGTAATTTTCGTAGTTTTAGTTTCTTTTTTAAAATGAAATTTTTTATCACTGGTTGGGCAGTAATTCTGAACTCCAATGAAACAGAAAAGCGACATGAAGTGATTCTAAACCCGGATGAATCAAAAAATCGAAGTGAAGTGGCTCAGAGCTCTGATGAAACGAATTCTTAGTATTGTAAATGCTAAAAATTCGATAGAACGGAAAAGCGACAGGAAGCATGAGGTGGTAGTGTGCGTGATGTGGCATCTGGCAGAATGAGACATGGGAAAGGAACGAAAAGGGGACAAACTCGGAGTACGGGACAAAAAAAGGGGGTAACACGGTATGAGCAATGGATGGTAACGGCGGCGTCGTGAATGAATGCACAATATACGAGATACGTGCATAACAACAACATCAGCATCGTCATCATCACTGTTACCGTCAAGATACCTACCTAGACATTATTTGATAACAACACTAATATTACAGCTAAACAACAGAATTTGGCTGGGTGGAGCTTTGCTTTTGTTTGCTAACACCAAGAAGAAAAGCACCATAGAACATCCCAGTAATAGAACTGCTCCAGCTACATCGGCTTTCTAGCAATGCGAGAAAATAACATGATTGTTGACTGTTGGCTGTCAGCTATCAACTCTTCGTTGTATGATATAATGTTTTGTATTATTCTAGGTATTATATTACGCTAAGTTAGTTTAGGATAACAAGTCAGTCGTGTGAAAAATCTTGAAGTACAATAATAATATATATACAAATAAGTAGTGTTTTATTTTTAGGGGCGGGACAAATGCATAACTCACGCATGGGGCACCAACGCTCCGTCACGTGTCCGTACTAGTGGCCAGACTATAAGCACATAGAGTCATGGCTTTCTTCGTATGAATATGGCGAGCTCACAATATAAATTACATGGGAATTAGCTATGTTATAGAGTATCCCTTGCACATGTCGTTAGTTGTGCAGCATTTGTTATTTATCGAGTTTGTATAGTATGTCGAGTTTGCCACCTTAGCACTGGTGTGGATATAGCTTTTAGTGTCTACTTTGAACTTGTCTCCTACCATACTGATTGTGGGGTACACTGAAAGTCTCCAAATCTACCAAACGAATTTGAATACGGTTTTCTCCTACAGATTCAGGAGGTTCCAAGGCAGGTTTTTCTATATCACAAATTAAGTTGCTTTAAACAAATAACAATTAAATAAACAAAATAAATATTTTTGGTTGATTTTTTCCCGTTATTCGTTCACTTATCCTAATTTTTTTTAACTATCACCAAGCAGATCTAAATTAAATTTACGAGTATACATATGTATATCAGCATTGTACGTTTTCTTGAGAAAAGTTATGACATAAAACAATTATTACTTGCATGCTATCGGGAACACGATATTATAGACCATTGCCATTGCCGGTGCTCAAACGGCGTCTATTTATATGCATGTTCGTTGAGTAGCTAAATACATGATGTATGTATGAATGGATGTTCAACTGCACGCATCCCCCTTAAATGTGTTATAGTTCTTTGTTGTGCTTGAAGTGGGATCGTCTATTAACTGTAAAAAAATAATTTGTTATTAATAAAAAGTTTTATTTAATATACTTGTACATAAGTTCAACACAAGGTATGTAAATGTGTATGATACTGTGATAACCACTTAAATGTGAGCAGCGACATCTAGATTCAAAGACCAGAAGATTTCGATACTGGAATAACAAAGTCTCGACTGGAGAGTGGAATCGAATTTTCTAGCAAATTGGAAATTGTATGGGACGCTGGATGGCGAGGATTGTTCTCGAAGTATGTCATTCGAGTATAAATATCAGCATCCCCAAGGTATGCAGATCAGTTCTAAAGTGTAATTTGAAGTGTTAATTAGGAGAAGTGATTAAGTGGTTTAAGTAAAAGATAAGAAAAGTATAAGTGTTTGAGAAATTGGATTGTACTGAGAGAAAGGATTAAATAGTGAATTGTAACTGTACTGAATAAAGGGATTTGTATTGAAAAGAATAAGTTCTATTATTTGTACCCACACAAACATTTTACATTGGTGTCAGAAGTGGGATAGGACTTATTGTGTGTGAAAAAAAAAAAAAACCTGTGTTTTCTGACTATTTGAAAGGGTAGGATGGGTCGAAAACTATTGCAGTTGACCCTCGTCCAACTCAAATCCGAGTTGAACAAGAGAAGCCTCAGCGCCAGTGGAGGAAAAAGTGACCTGGTGCTCCGACTTCAGGAGGCTTTGAACAACGAGGGACATGATCCTGATGCATACTCCTTTGATGTTGACGAGGATGAACAGACAAGTACCCGCAGTGATATGGCTGCGATGATGCAACTCCTCTTGTTAAAAATGGATGAAGAAAAGAAAAATCTGGAACAACAAAAGAATAGTCTCGAGCAAAAGCTGGATAAACAAAAGAATAGTCTAGAACAAAAACTGGAAGAACAAAATAACACTCTCCAGCAAAAATTCGAAGAAATCGATGACAAATTTGAAAGAATAGAGAAGAACGTTGATGACAAATTTGATAGAATAGAGAAGAACGTTGATGACAAATTTGATACAATAGAGAAGAATGTTGGCGAAAAATTCGAAGAAATGGACAGCAACATTCCGCAACTGGCAAAAGAGCTCTACACAGTGCGAAAACAGAAACTGTGAGAATGTTCTTTAAGCGGTCCAAGGAGAAAAGAGTTGAAGCCTTCCTCATTCGATGGCCGATCTCTACTTATAAGAAGCAGTTTGAAATGGCTGCCTGTGCAAACGACTGGGACAATGAGGAAAAGTGCTTTGCCCTAACAATGGCCTTGCACGGTCCCGCAGCAGAATTGTTGCAAACAGTAGACATCGAAAAGCATAAAGATTATGTGACTTTAGTACAGGCTATAGAGAAACGGTTTGGGGATAGCCACATGCAGGAGGTCTACAAGGTCCAATTGCAAAGCCGAACGCAGCAAAGAGGAGAAACACTGCAGCAGCTCCAAGCAGACGTGAGTAGACTTGCACATCTGTCATACCCCACCGCAGGCCAGGAAATTATCGACGAAATGGCAAAAGATGCATTTATCAGGGGAATTGCAGATTCGAAGCTACAGTCAGCAGTAAGGATGGCCGGGAAAAGAACCCTTGCTGAAGCACTTGCCTTCGCTCTGGCGATGGAAGCAGCGAATCAGGCTTTCAGGGGAACACATTTTGTCAGGGTAGTAACATCTATCGAATGCTCCTGCACAAGAATTAATGTCGAGGAACGAGATACTCGACGGGATAGACGGCTAATGCGCTGCTGGAATTGCAATAAAATAGGACACCTTCAAAGGCAGTGTAAAGAACCGGTGCGACGAAAAGACTGCCCTCACTGTGGTGGCAAGCCAATAAAGGAAGAAACCAGCAGAAACAGCTATCAAGAAGCAGGTCAACCTTCCCGAAGCCATCAGTCGGGAAATGCTTAAGCACCAACTTCGCGGGGCAGAAGTTGGTAGCAGGAGTCGACGGCCCCAGGACCATCATCCAAGTCTCGCTGGCAAAACGATGCAACGAAAGCCTTCTAGTAGAAGTAGTCAGTGGAAAAGAAAAATGGATGGCAACAGTAGACACCGGTGCCACGGCCTCAATCATCAGGAGGAATCTTGTGCAGAAGTCTTGGCTGCATAACACTAGCATTTGCAGCTTGCGAACAGCTACAGGAGCAACGATTAAGGTATATGGTGAAGTTCGCATAAAAATCCAATTGGCCGGAATAACATTCACTCACGCGTTTCTGGTAGCTGACATATGTGACGAGTGCATCATTGGTACAGAATTCATGAGAGAACATGGACTTGTAGTCGAGTTGGGGGCACAAACCCTGAAATACGGAAACATGGAGATACCAATGATATATGGAAACGCCAATACCTCAGTCTCAAATGTCGTCATCTGCAGCAGTCAGAGTCTAGAGCCTTCGTCAGAAGCAATTTTGTGGGCAAAAGTGAAGGTGGTCCTGGTAGCCACCGATTCTATTTGATGGAGCCAGAAAAGAAAAGAGACTTCATGGTGGGAAAGACTTAGTATAGCCAAAGAACAACATGGTCACTGTAAGGATTCTAAATCCAAAGACATTCAGTGTAAAGGTGAAAAAGGGGGAGATAGTGGGAAAATGCGTACCTGTTGAGGCTATATCGACCACAACGGAAAAAAGGGTGCAAAACCGGTCACAACAGTTCAGAGCATAAAAATCAAGAACAAAATTCTCAGCCTCTGTAATCTGGACGAAGATCAGCGAATCCTGGCAGAAAAACTAATCGGTGAGTACGCTGATATATTTGCTGCACAAGACGGAGAATATGGACGTACGCATATTGTTCAACACCACATTGACACCAGAGACGCTCGACCAATCCTTCAACCTGCAAGGCGTCTTCCATTGGCAAAGCAAACAGAAGTTGCCGAAATGATGTCGAAGATGAAAGCTGAGGGAGTGATTGAAGAATCGCAAAGTCCGTGGGCATCTCCAGTGGTCCTCGTGAAGAAGAAAGATGGCAGCACGAGATTTTGTGTAGACTACCGACGTCTGAATGATGTCACTAAAAAGGACAGCTACCCACTTCCGAGAATCGATGACACTTTGGATATGCTTTCTGGAGCGAAATGGTTTTCAACACTTGACTTTAAGAGCGGTTACTGGCAGGTAGAGATAAATCATACGGATCGTGAGAAAACTGCCTTCACTACAGGAAGCGGTCTTTGGCAGTTTGCAGTGCTGCCGTTTGGACTGTGCAATGCTCCGGCAACCTTCGAGCAATTAATGGAACGAACATTGCAAGGACTCACCTGGAAAACCTGCCTAGTATATTTGGACGACGTTATCGTCATAGGTAAGTCGTACGAGGAGAACCGCGAAAATCTAAAAGAAATGTTTGAGAGGCTACGAAGTGCTCATTTAAAGCTCAACCCGGAAAAGTGCGCCTTGTTTCGTCCGGAAGTAAAATATCTGGGTCACATTATATCAGCGGAAGGAGTAAGAACGGATCCTGACAAAATCGAAGCCGTGAAAAGTTGGCCTTCTCCAAAAGATAAACACCAACTGAGAAGCTTCTTGGGACTCGCCACGTATTACAGAAGGTTCGTAAAGGATTTTGCTGGCATTGCAAAGAGCCTGCATCAACTTACAGAAAAAGGCCGACAGTTCAGGTGGTCTGGAGAATACGAAAAAGCATTTCAATAACTGAAGCGACAGCTGTGCAAAGCCCCCATCTTGGGTTACCCCACGCCCGGAAAAATGTTCATCGTGGACGATGACGCTAGCAATGTTGGGGTCGGAGCTGTGATCTCCCAAGTTCATGACGGTCAAGAGAAAGTGGTCGCATATTACAGCAAAGTACTCTCCAGACCTGAACGGAACTACTGTGTAGCCCGGCGCGAGCTTCTGGCTTTAATTCTGGCTACGAAGCATTTCCATAAGTACGGACAAAAGTTCATTCTCCGGACAGACCACGCAGCTCTGAAATGGCTACTCCAATTTAAGAACCCTGAAGGCCAAGTTGCAAGATGGATCGAGCAGTTGCAGGGCTACGACTTTGAAGTGCAACACCGCAAGGGAACACTCCACTCAAATGCTGATGCTCTCTCTCGTCGACCGTGCGGAGTAAAATGCGAACACTGCAATCGTAAAGAAGCAAAAGAACAGGCAACTATCCAAATGATCAGGACTGAGCCAATACAGGGTTGGAGTATAGACGAAATCCGTTCCTCCCAACAGGCAGACAATGACATCGAACCAATATTGGCCTGGAAAGAACACGGGGAAAGACCAAGCTGGCAGCAGATATCAGATCGGAGCCAAACTCTGAAGGCATACTGGGCACAGTGGGACTCGCTTTTTGTGCAAGATGGATTGCTGAAGAGAAAATGGGAAAGTGCAGATGGGACAACATCTCGTATGCAGCTAATTGTGCCACGGTCCAAAGTCAACCAAGTGCTCCATGAAATACATGACGGAATCTCAGGAGGCCATTTGGGAATAAACAAGACGTTGGAAAAGGTAAGGGAACGTTTCTATTGGCTAAGCGCTAAACAAGATGTCGAGAATTGGTGCAAAAAGTGCATAAGGTGTGCGGCTACCAAGGGTCCAAAAGTAAAGCCACATGGAAAAATGCAACAATACAATGTCGGAGCACCTTTCGAACGAATAGCCATCGACATCGCTGGGCCGTTTCCCGAAACCTTTAATGGAAACCGATATACTCTCGTGGTCATGGATTACTTCAGTAAGTGGCCGGAAGTGTTTGCCATCCCAAATCAAGAGGCTAAGACCGTAGCCGAACAGATAGTCAACAACTGGGTGACCAGATTTGGGGTCCCAATGGAGCTGCACTCTGATCAAGGGCGAAACTTTGAATCAAAAGTCTTCCAGGAAATATGCCAATATTTGGGAATAAGAATGACAAGGACAACGCCACTACACCCGCAATCTGATGGAATGGTCGAGCGATTCAATCGGACCTTGAATGAGCATCTATCTAAGGTTTTCAGCAACTGCCAGCGGGATTGGGATCGACACATACCCTCTTCTTAATGGCCGACCGAAACGCGGTCCATAGCTCAACAGGGCACACACCATCCGAGATCTTATTTGGTCAAACAATTCGGTTGCCAAGTGAAGCAAAATTCGGATCCCCACCGACGGAGCCCAAAGAGGTGAACGAGTACGTGAATGACTTACGCAGCAGGATTCGTAAATTGCATGAAGACACCAGAGAAAAGATGAAGCTAGCAAGCAGCCGCATGAAAACTAGGTACGATATCAAGGCGAAATCTTCCGGTTTCAACGAAGGAGATCTGGTTTGGCTGTATAATCCTCAGCGTAAGAAAGGCAAATCACCAAAATTGCAACAGGACTGGGAAGGTCCATACATCCATTTGGATAGAATGTGTCATTTCAACGGGATGCTGAATGACGAAGTTGTTCGGGACGAACAACTGTAGGGAGGGAGCAATGTGATAACCACTTAAATGTGAGCAGCGTCATCTAGCAGAAAATGTCGATACTGGAATAACAAAGTCTCGACTGGAGAGTGGAATCGAATTTTCTAGCAAATTGGAAATTGTATGGGACGCTGGATGGCAAGGATTGTTCTCGAAGTATGTCATTCGAGTATAAATACCAGCATCCCCAAGGTATGCAAATCAGTTCTAAAGTGTAATCTGAAGTGTTAATTAGGAGAAATGATTAAGTGGTTTAAGTAAAAGATAAGAAAAGTATAAGTGGTTGAGAAATTGGATTGCACTGAGAGGAAGAATTAAATAGTGAATTGTAACTGTACTGAATAAAGGGATTTGAATTGAAAAGAATAAGTTCTATTATTTGTACCGACACAAACATTTTACAATACTATATATATTGCTCAGTTTGTGGCAAAATGTCATGAAATAAGTTGCATTTGACAGATTTGTACCTAACATGATTAGTTATTGATTAGTTTTTCCTCTTTTAGAAACAATTTTTAAAGCAGTTTAAAAAAAATAGTTCTTATCTGAAAAGATATGTACATACCTTTTTATGTAAATAGCAAAAGAAACCGATCAGTTTTACGTAAATAGGAGCAAACACTTTTACTGTTATGTATTGTATTGTATGGTAATGTATTTTATTCATTATCAAACTTAAATATTACTTAACTATTATTATAAATGGAATATTAATTATCATTCCTTAACTTAAAAGTTAGTGGTGAAAGACACATCTAGATTTATATTTCAGTTGATATCTGATGTGGGGTGACAACCAGTAATAATTTATTCAATTCACATTTTTTTAGATTGGATAAAAAAAAAGTAAAAAACGAAAAAAAAAATTTAGTTATATTCGATCATAAACATAACAATTCATCATAAATATATTATGTAATTGTGCTGTTGATGAGAAAAAATAATAATTTAAACAAAAGTTTCAATACATTCATAGTTTAACGTGAACATCCAGTCTTCAACTTTTTGATGAAACATGAAAAACGAAGTGTATCTCTTATAAATAAGGGCAATTTATTAAAAAAATGTGGAGCCGTATATATATAAAAATGTGTAAAGTGTGTTCTATGTGCAAAAGCTACAAAAAAGGTACATTAACTAAGCTCATATTGTTTACACGCAGATTGTACATTTGTATGTTCCTACTGGGAATATTTCCGCTTTGTTTGAAGAACTCTCTTAAAACTTTAAAAACATATAAATGCCTAATTGGCAGAATACGCAAATGAGGCCAATTGAATAAAGGCCAACTCCCAGCTAAACGATTTTTACTTGAAACAATTCTTATTAAATGTTTCTGAGCGATAAGGATCTAACGGTATTAGTATATAAACCTCCCCAGCTTGTAATGCCGTACTGCAACTTTGAGTGAGCAAGACCATAATAGATAGTTGTTAAAACTTTTTGCGAACAAAAAGGCTTTATCAAATACATTTTACGTGTGGCCAACAACAAATAAGTTTTAATCATTTGAACATGACTTTTCCAATTTAATTTGAAATCAATCACTACACCTAGGTACTTAAAGGTTTGAACCGTTTCGATTTTGAAGCAGTTTTCAGTGCAACGCACATTTGCTATAAAATTACTCTTTCCACACTTATGTAAAGGTATTGGAAACTCTTTACAACCATGAGCGTGAAACCATAAATTATATTCATTTAGGATATTTTCAGATACTTTAAAACACATCAATTTAGTTTTCTCGCTGACAATCAATTTGTGGTAAGTAAACCACAACTGTAAGATTTCAAGGTCTTCATTAATTATCGCAATGCCTTCGAAGACAGTTTCAGATTGGTATGTTAGAACTATATCGTCCGCTAAAGCAGCTGAATTACCATTTAATTTGAGTTTAAAAATTGAATTAGTGTATATTAAGAAAAACAAAGGGCCAAGTACAGATCCCTGAGGAACACCGTTTTTTAATTACCTACGTTTACTTGAGATCCCACCAATAATGTTGAAAATTATCCACCAGCCTGTACATAGACAAAACTACAAACATAAGATATTGTAAAGAATTTAAACAGACACATTGATACACATACATACACACTTATTTCTTATACACTTTGTACTAAATCAGTATTTTGTTCTAAAATTACTCGTAATAATATCATGAAGTCAGTCAAAAAACATTAAATCTGTGTGCGTGCAATTCAACTTTCGAAAATTCAAACGTCCTTTTAAGACTGCTCGGTGCATTGCCGCGGCGCCGAGCAAACAAAAGCAAGTTCTAATTCGTTTGATTATTGACGGCGTCAGTCAGCACTCTTTTGTTCGCGAAAGTTTAGTGCGGAAGCTTAACCTTGTGTTTACCGGTGAGGTGAAAGTATCAGTTATTCACTTTGGAAGCAAGCACAAAACTCCCTATCGAAAACTAAAAAAAAGTGAAATTGGAAATGAAAAGTCAATTTAACAATAAACTAATTAACAAAGAAGCATTAGTGGTGCCAGAGATTTGCATCGATGTTCTACAAATGCCTGACAGGTCATGTTCTTCGTTTAACAACCTTCAACTTGCTGATTCCTGTCATGTTTCAATTGAAGCGGAAAGTGGCTTGAGTGTACTTGTGGTATCAGATTACTACTGGGCTGTTGTAACTGGCCAGCAGCGGTATATTACACCAACGTTAAGAGCGGTGAAGACCATTTTCGGTTGGACCCTCCAAAGAACCCTCGGTGAGATCTGAGCCAAACAATAACTTTTCTTTTTCCTTACTGAGCACCAACTTGCATCTGCCTGTTTTGACTGAAGACGATCTAAAATCATTTGGTCACTTGAAGTAATTGGCATCCAAAGTGAAGAAGCCGAAAAACACCAACAAGCTGAAAGTCTTATTGCCAAATGTATCTCAAGAAACGGTTCACGGTACGAAGCAGCGCTTCTATGGAAAATCTGGATTTTCCGTTGGAAAGCAATAGGAAAGAGGCGATTCGACGGTTGGATTCGCTTTCAAAGCGACTGTCAAGAAATCCCGAAAAGGTTAAAGAGTACGATGTTGCAATGCAAAAGCTGGTTTCAGAGGGCATAGCTTAAGTGGTAACTCCAGACGGTAAGAGTGATAAAGTTTTGGGCTTAGACAGGTTTGTGTTCAGCGATGATGTAGCTGTCTCATTAACTTCGCTAGAAAGCTTTCTTACGTGTAACATGGCAAAGAGTAGCAAACGCTTAGTTCTCCAAACGATAGCCAGAATATTTGATCTGCTCGGAATGGAAAAAAAAGCTCTCTTGGGATGATGCACTTGCCTCAGATTTGCTGTCCGAATGGGAGGAGTGCATCAAAAGTCTTCTACAGTTGAAAGGCCTAGCTATTCCTCGTTCCCCCCTTGTTTTTTCCTCGCAAAGTGTTCTGGAGATTCATTTATTCACTGATGCCAGTATGAAAGCTTATGGAACAGTGGCATACATAAAGACTAAAAACTTAACGGGTGAGTGCAACGTATCGTTTCTGTGTGCCAAAAGCAGGGTATCTCCGCTGAAGATGGATGGAACGAAGGAACTTACGTTACCACGGCTTGAACTAACCGCCGATTTAATATCAGCAAGGCTGTGCACATACTTAAAGCAATCACTCAGGATCACTGTTGGTAGATTCTTTTTGTGGTCTGACTCCAAAATTGTACTCAATTGGATTCAGGGAGAAGTAGGCCAGTGGAAGCCATACGTTGAGTGCCGTGTAACTGACGCCGTCATACATCTACATCAGATTGGAAACATTGTCGTGGAAAGGAGAATCCAGCAGATCTGCTTACATGTGGCATATCAGGGAAACAACTAAGGGCTTCGAAATTGTGGGCACATGGGCCAAAATGGCTCACCGACGATACTGATCCTGAGGAAAAGGACACCGAATCTCAAATTTCTCTTTTGGCACAAGCAACAGTTTTGGAGATCGATCCAGAAGACCCACTTATTTGTTACAAGAACTTTGGCAACTGGGAATGATTGCTGTGGGTTGCGGGTTACATTCTGCGTTTTGTGAAGATGTGTAAAGGAAGGACCGAAAAGAACATTTTTCTTTCAGCTGCAGAACTTAATGATGCTGAATCATATTGGCTCAGGTACTTGCAATGTAACAAATTTTCTAACGAAGTTTGTATCTTACAGAAGAAGAAGCTTATATCTGGTGCGTCTAGGATCGCCCAGTTTGGTCCATTTCTAAATCAGGGTGGACTGATGCGACTAGGTGGTTGGTTTCATTATTTGGAAGAATCAATGGACTTCAAACATCATATTATATTGCCATCTGATTCCTATATCACGGAGCTCATAGTTTATCATCATCACTCGAAGACTTTGCACGGGGGAGTAAATCTCGTGCTATCGCAGTTGAGACGCCGGATTTGGATTATCAGAGGAAGACAGTTAGTGAAAAAGTTGCTTCGAAAGTGTGTCACTTGTCAAAGGTTGTGGGGGAAGCCAGCTTCACAGCCATTTGGGCCACTGCCGGTCGAAAGGTTGAAATTATCGAGACTGTTTGATAACGTCGGTATAGTCTTCACGTACCCCTCTACTGTTACAACAGCTCGAGAGATGAAGCGAGCAAAGTATATCTGATGGTGTTCACATGTACAGCGATTCGTTCATGTTCATGTTCATCTTGAGATGGTATTTAGCTTATCAACCGATACCTGCTTGATGGGACTTAGACGCTTTATTGCGAGAAGAGGTCTACCTAGCATTATATTTTCCGATAATGCAAAGACTTTTCGTAGAGCAGATGTTAATCATCCCTTCAATGCTGAATCATCTCAAGGTTTTTTGTCTAACAAACGTGTCAAATGGAAATTCATTGTTGAACGAGCTCCGTGGTAGGGCGGATTCTGGGAGTGCCTCATCCAAACAATAAAAAAACGTTTTAAAGTTGATTATTGGTAAGGCAAAGTTAAGTTTCGAACATCTTAGGACATTGCTGATCGAAGCAGAGGGTATGGTGAATGCTCGCCGCTTAACATACATAAGTAGTGACTCATTGAATATATCTCCGTTAACACCTGCTGATTTTTTGCTAATGAATCGTGAGGGATTTTTCGATGCTGGTGAGATTGAAGCAGATTCTAAAGACATACAAAAAATTTGGACACAGCGTATGAAGTACACGGGTATTTTGTTAAAACGATGGCGTACAGATTATATGCAACTTTTGCGTTCATTTCACCACATTAAAGGGGATTCTACGAAACAACCCCACGAAGGTGATGTAGTACTCATTTTTGATGATGGGAAACCTAGAATTACCTGGAGATTAGCGCTAATAGTGAATACATTTGTCGGCCGCGGTGGTAAAGTCAGAGCTTGTGAGATAAGATACGCAGATGGAAGTCGAACTAGAAGACCGGGTCAACTATTATACCCTCTAGAAGTTTCAGGATCTTCGCCGGTGGGAGGATTTTGAAAATTATCCACCAGCCTGCACACAGACAAAACTACAAATAAATATAAGATATTGTAAAGAATTTCAACAGACACATTTATACGCATACATACACACTTATTTCTTATGCACTTTATACTAAATCAGAATTTTGTTCTAAAATTAATAATATACCTAGTCTTGGTCTTTCTCTTCTCAAAGTTCGCCGGTTTTGTCCAAAATTTTCTACAAATAATGACATTTTGAGTTCTATTTCTTAAATAAGATTTAAGCCAATTGAAAATGTTACCACGAAAAACAACATTAAAAAGTTTAGAAAGCAAAACATCGCGATCCACCAGATCAAAAGCTTTTTTCATATCAAGAAATAGTCCAAAAGTTTATTTGTTTTTATTTAAACTTCCGTAAGGCTGACTATACACCCGTAAGATGGCATCCTCAGTTGACGAACCTGCTCTAAAACTAAACTGATTTTTACTAAAGAAGTTAAAAATTAAAATGAAACAATTCGAACCTTAATTAACTTTTCAAAAATTTTGGAAAAAGTTGAAAGAAGTGATATTGGCCTATAGTTTGAAACAATTTTTCTATTTCCTTTTTGGAAAAGGGGTAGAACCTCAGCACGTTTTAGGTGGTCAGGAAAACAACCCATTTCAACACTTTTATTAAGTTAGAAGGACAACTACATACCATTCAATATTTTTTAATAAAATGCTTGAAACACCATCACTTGTACAAGAAGTTTTATTTTTAAGGGACTTCTCTGGGTGTAATCGCATTAAACACAAAACTGTTTGATTGAACATCATCCACAAAAACGCCTGAAGATGCGAAACAATTGCAATTTATGCTTTGTTCGACATCTAGTTTCAACTTTTCAGAGATTTCAGTAAAATAATCGTTAAGTTTATTTGAAATTCTTACTAAATCGGACACCATTTCTCCCTCAACTTCAATAGTATCAATTTTACCAGAGTTTCTATCCTTTCCCAAAATGCTATCAATTACTCGCCGCTCTTCGAGTACATTACCTTCAGCACTAGCAAACCTATCGCTGCAGAATTTGTTACGAGTGTCTTCGATTTCTTTTTTTTATCGACTTACAAAAAGTTTCATAATGTTTTTTAAGTTTATTATTGTTCTGATGTTTCTTGCATTTTAAGCTCAACTTCCTTATCTTTCCTTATTTTATTTCTTTATCTTATTAATTAGATTGTTAGTCATCCATGGTTTCAAATGCTTCCTCCTACTCGACAGATTTCTTTGAAAAGTACTCGATTTAACGTGGTTTCGAAAAATATCCAGGAATAGGTCAAAAGCGACGGAAGGATTACTTTCGAAAAAAACCGTTTCCCAGCATTCAAACGTTAAAAATTGTTTCAACATCATATAATTTATAGAATACTTCAGTTATCAGAAGCGGATTTAAAGTTTTCAGAACGATTGTAAACTGAAAATAATTTAGGCTAAACATGCTATGATCTGTCAGCTGCAAATCGTGTGATAAAATATTTTTATTATTTTTTTTTGAGTTCTTACGAAAATATGGTCAAAACAACTCATAGAGGAATCGGATTAATGAACGGGTAGGTTCATTAATCAAACTCTTAAGACCATTTGAAGCCATAGTAAACAAATAATTTTCAGTATCAATGTTACACTCATCAAGAATATCAACATTGATATCACCGACAACAATTAAATTTTTAACTAGAGTTGTGCTGAGAATATGTCTTAGTTCATGAATAAAAATACTTTTAGCAACACCGTGAAGTCGATAAATATCCAAAAAGGGTAATCAGTATTTTCAAAAGCAAGCGAAAGTCGGCACCTTTAACATACACGGCAACACCTCAAGCACAATAAGACTCTTTACAATTTGCCAAAGGAAAGTTGTAACCTTCTATTTTATACAACTCAAGTTGTTTTTCGTATATCCAAATTTCACTTAAGACTATTACAACGGGTGAATTCAACAACGAATCAATATGAGCTTAAGAATATTGAAAAATTTTTTCTCAAGATATTTACTTATATTTTGATGTAAACATAAACAACATTCTACGGAATTAACGAGATCAGCTGGGTTTTCACATGCATCAGGAAGTGGACGAGAGCTAGCAACAATCATAATTTAAGAAAATCAGCAGCATAATTTATTCTTACGTAGTTCGCACCCTCTTCTTTTCGCATGCAAATAGTCCCATTTCTCATCCACACATATTTGTACCGCTTCTTTGTCTTCATTGTTGTTGCAGTTTTTAATACGAGTAGTTGTCTTATTTCATACGTTAAACACTCGTTGACATACGAACCAGTCTTGGTTCGGTATTGAGTAGGTTCGTGGTTAGTTGCTTTCCTCTTTCTTTCTTGGCTTTTGTTATTTTATCTTTGCACAGATGAGACACTAGTTTTACGTGAAGAATGTTTTTGGTCGTATTGCCTTTACTTGTTGGTTTGGCTGTTTTAATTTTCTTCATGTAGCATTGGTCGATGTCTCCTTCGATTGGGTTCAAAGTATTCACGAAATACTTTAAGAGCTGCATCAGTATAGGACATGTCTGGTTTGATGGTAGGAACGTTGAATATTTCCATACTGTTTATGAGTAGCTGTTTCTCCACATTATTGATTTTCGTTTCGAGAGAATCAACTCTTTTTTCATATTTATCATTTTAACTTGAAGTGCGCTGATTTGAATTTTTAGGTTTTCTTCGATTGATACAACTTTTGCGTAAATCATATCGAATGTGATATTTCGAGGTAAACGTAAATATTTCCGATGTTGTATTTTACTGTTTGTGACGGTAAAGTTGCCGGTTGAGTCGATGCAACAGACATAGGCGGTGGCGATGGCGAAGACGGTGGTGGCGATGATGACGGTGGTGGCAAGCTGATTGAATGGATTTTGTTGTTGGATGGTCTGGAGAAGGACGTTCTCCGTTGGTTTGAGCACGGTTGGCACCTTCAAACCGATTTACTTCTCTTTATGAAATCTAAATCGATGGCAGTGATTTTGACACAATTTCCATGGAAAGATGCTCCTCACTCCGCGCACCCCACTTTAAGGTCTGATCTTTCAACCTTTAATTGACAAATACGATATTTTGTTGATGAATTCATGAAAAACACTTAGTTTTAACAAAGCTCAAGCTCTATACACAAGTGTACCCCACAACGACTCTATAGTTTACAAGTAAAATTGCTAGAATGTAAATTTATTCCTTCTTAAGGGTTGCCATATCGACTAATCTCGTTTGCATAGGAATTTCGCTTATTGGCTGCAGAGCTAAGGAACTTTTGCATTGATAAATATGATTAAAAAACAAAAAAATGTATACTTAAACATTTTTTGCAATGAATCGAGGATGCGTATTTTGATAGGGAATAGATTTTATGTCAAAATGTATAAACCTGAAAAAGTATTGTGTGTCAGACTAAATTTCTCTTTTCGTGCAATCGACTGCTAATTTATTATTCGGAGTGTTCAAATTGATTTGCAAGCAAATATATCTAAAATATAAAAGTCCGAAGAAGTTCCTAGTGTTCCATTTAAATAAAAATCAGGGTACACAACCAAAAAGCCTTCCGACAGACCAAACGAAAAGCTATGAAATAGAATAAAAGTTTTCACAATGCTTGTATTATTGTGTATGTGCTGTGTATTTTATGAGTTTTTTTTTTAATAAATGTATTCCTAGGTTATATATGAAATACCAGTAGCGAAGAGGTAGTACATTTTCGCGATCAACTTCAAAAGCGAAAAAACAGCGTTTATCATTGCAACAGGAATCTGAGCAGCAGCGGGAGCATTGTCTGTCTCAAGTGAGGGATCGCTCACAGGAAATTCGAGCCTAGAATCACCAGCGGAAAGATCAGCTCCCTTGTCTAAAGTAAGAAGCAATGCGTCAAGATCTTAGCTGCTGAGTCAACCGAAGCAAGAGAAACTCGTCCGCATAAAATGAGGCATTATGCCTCTAGAAGTCTGGCAGCTCAGGAATCGATTATCAGACAAGATCGACAGGATTCCGATGAAGTATCTGCTCTATGGTCCTTAAAGGTTCGATCTGCTTTGAACTACAACCATAAAATAAATTATATCCATCTGTTATATTAGGGACAATGGCAAAATTTTGTGAACCCTGCAAAGCTTTAAAATGGAAGCATTAATCAGTTGCAATGTGTTGTTTAGGTGGGAAGGTGAAATTGTACTGAGTTTTTCACGTAGAATTTGTTAAACTCACAGATCTTGTGACCCTTTACAATATCCACTTTTATATTATAAGGGAGAAAACGGATACTGGATTAATATTCCTCAATTTATTTGAGGAAAAAAAGTCCTATCACGAGGAAGACCGTACCTTGCTTGAATTTGTATGCTTATCGTTTGATGGTAAGGGAGAATGCGTTCAATGCAATCCACCATTTCGGACAATTGACAAACCAGTATTGGGTTAAAATGTGTGCAAAAATTTAAGCGAAACGTCTTACCTATATTCGACTTAATCAGAATAAACTTAGAGCAGAAAGCTTTATACATCTCCGTTTCGAACATTGCTAAGCTGTATATTTTTACCTTCCAATGTGACCGGGAGTCCTCGATAATGTACGAAAGGACTCAAGATGCAATGACGTACGTTAGAGCTTATGGTTGTCCTGATCTTTTTATTACTATGACGTGCAAAAGCAAATGGCCGGAAATACCAACCAACTTTTTTTTGTTTTTTAAAGAACTTAAACTCAAGTGAGTATGAATACACTTAAAGTGAATGAACACGTGTTAAGTTTTTTTGGAAAATGGGATAGAGATAGAAAGAAAGATGTTTGGGGTCAGTAGTTACTTCGCTCCATGGGAGGCATCCAACATTTAATGGGGAGACTAAATTCTTAGTGAAGGTTGGCTTGTTGTCGATTTCTAGTATGATGAGTACTTGATTGTCGTTAACTGAAAAAATGAATATGTCTTTCGGGCGATTCTGGGATTCGAATACCGAACCTTCCGATTTGAAAGCCAGTCCACTACCACTTGAGCCCCGGCCACCCAATTGCTTCCGGGTAATAAAAATCTTAATCGGATCGGCATGTTATCATTGCCAGGGTCTTTCATGCAAAAGCTAAGACGCTTATGAACCTCATAACCAAAGAGAATATTTTCGGAAAATGTCTTTGTTATATGTACAATATTAAGTGGTAAAAGAGAGGTCTCCTCCACATACATTTGCTACTCTGGCTTTCAGAAAAGATTCATGGCAATGACATTGATTCCGTGATATATGCTGAAATATCCGATCTTGAAATAGGCAAAGAATTGCACTATATGGTAATAAAAAATATTATCCATGGTCTTTGAGATACTGACTTAGGTCAGCGTCACCCTGTATCAGCTCTAATATGTGCAAGAAAAGATGTCCAAAATGTTTTATAAAGCAAACTGTAACAGGCGATAATGGCTGCCGTAAGTACAGGTGACGTCCTCCGTCAAATCAGAGTCATTACTATTGATAATCGTTGGGTTGTATCGTATAATCTGGTTTTGCTTCGCACATTCAATGCACATAAAAATGTTGAACTATGCAGTTCAGTTAAATCGATCAAAAATGTCTGTAAGTATTGTATATTAATAAAGAAAGTGATCAAGCAACATTTTCCTTACAAAATCGACAGGATGAGATAGAAATGTATCAAAGAGGAGGATATATTAGTACCTCGGAAGCAGTGTGGTGAATTCTGGCATTTACTCGTAATATACACGAGCACTCGCCTACTGTCGCCCACCTTGCAAAGAAGATGATTTTGTAAGAACTCTCCTATATAATGAAATATCAGTGTACTATATATGGAATAGAAATAAGAAAGAAATGTATCAAAGTGCAAGATATATTGGTACCTCGGAAGCAGCGTGGCGAATTCTGTCATTTAATATTCACGAGCACCCACCTACTGTCTTTCACCTTGCGATTCACGTAGAAAATGGCCAAAGGCGTTTTTTTAATGAAGAAAATGTTCAGGACATTATTGATGCACCGTGTTTTTTTTTTTTTTTTTTTATAATTTACGCGCGCCTAAGGGGTTGGATACCCTTTTACTGTTGCCAGGGCGCGGGCGGAAAGATAGAAGGAGGAGAAAGGAAAATTGTTTTTGTAGTGGTTTGAAACTCAGGTGTGTTTGGTTTCTATGTTTGCTCTCCAGGGGTGGGAGTCCGAATAGGACGGAGAGTTTTTCTTCACTCAGAGTGATTCGAGATATAATTCCCAGTATTTTTTTCATTGCTTGAAACTCTTATAACAGCCAAATCTACGTGTCAGTGTTATGCCTTCACACGCAGAATTTTTTTGTCTGAGTTCCAACTATACAATGAAAAACTGATTTTGCATGGGTTGGTTTCGAACTTGGACCCTCCGAGTGAGAAGCGTTTGCTACTACCACTACACCACGGCCACCCGTGGTGAAACCACTTTAGCAGCTTTTTTTAAACTTTGTGTTGCAGCAGCAGTCATATGACTTAAAAACATATTTATTTACATCAATTGCTTTGATCTTAACTTCATTTCGAATAAGTTATATCGTATTTTTAAATTAATTATCATTTAAAGATCAACACTAAGAAGAATTAGGTCGTTGTATTTGTAATTTAGTGTCATTTTTGTATTGGAAGATATACTGGTTTTTTTTTTTGGCGCAATAAAGGAAGGAGTATTTTTTATAACGAATAAAACAAAAAAAAGGAAGTCTTTTTATTAACAATTTTTATAAAAGAGAGTGTTTGCATACAAAACACTTTGCAAAGAAGATAATTTTGCGAGAACTCTCCTATACAATGAAATATCAATGTACGAGTACTATAAATGGAATAGAAATAAGTTCCAACATCGAAAACAAGGCAAGAATGTAAGTGGTTATCCTGGTGGAAAACTAATGCCATAGGATGCTTATGTACGCTACATTCTAACAATTCAGAGTGCTTTTATCTCCGCATGCTGCTTCACAATATCCGAGGTCCAACATCATTTTCCAGCTTAAAGATGATAAACGGAGTATCTCAATGTTGCTAAAAATCTACTTCCAAGGCTCTAGGAATAATAGAACATGATACACATTGGAATGAATGCCTATCTGACGCTACTCTTTCTCGATCACCCACATATTTGCTCTATCTTTTCGCTATTATTTTGGTTTTTTGTCATGTCTCCGAAGCACTAAGACAGGAGTTCAGAAATAGTTTTGCTGAGGACATATTAAATCGCATGTGGTATGTATGTAGAAATGTTGATTACAACAGCAGCATTTATAATGATATAGTCGTACAATCAATAAGCAATAAAACTACCAGCGATTTTGGACTGCCTCTGCCTACTGATTGTGCTAATGATGATACATCACTTGATACGAACAGCCCTTGACTGTGGAGCAAAAAGTAGTGTCCCATAACGTTCTAAATAGTATCGAACATACTATGAACAAAATAATGGGCACATTAGTAGCGCAGTTTGTAATATTTCTAAGAAAAGTGCAGTTGCAAAATTTTTGCAAAAACGCTCTCCAATTGTTTGGAATAAATTTACTATGTCGCACAAAAGTCATTAGAAGCTGTTGACAGATGTTTAAGGGATTTAAGATCAACTAGTGTCCCATTTGGGGGTGTAACGATATTAATAGCATGTGACTTCCCCCAAACATTGCCAGTTGTAACTCATTTGTCATCAGTTGGATTCTTCAAATCCAGCAGTAATACCAGGGCAGTTAATTCTTAAGTCCCAAAAATTATATTAAAAGACTTACTACTCGTATATGTCCCCCAAAGGTGTGTAATGGAACAGGATTGCTGGTTAAAGATATGAGACCTAATGTAATTTTAGCTACTACTCGTATTATAACTGGACCATGCAAGATGTATTTATTCCAAGAATACCGATGATACCTTCGGACTACGAATTTCTTTTTAAAAGACTACAAATTCCAATAAAACTATGTTTTGCTATGACCGTCAATAAGGCTCAAGATCAAACTGTTATATTTACGGGCATTCATTTGAGTAATGAATAATTTTCGCATCGATAACTTTACGTGGCCTGCCCACGAATAAATAAGCATATATTGTCACCAAATGGTACAACAGCAAATGTTGTTTACAAAGAAGTACTCCAGCTGCAAATGTACCATCTATGTATACCATACAGGTATGAACTTTATGATCAAAATATTAGACATCTAGGATTTCGATTTGCATGCAATGGATATGACATATGTACATACATATGTATACATTACGTTTAAGCTTCTAAAATAATAAATATTTAGATTTTTATATTAATTTGCTGTCTATACATTATCACAAATATAACAGCAAGTGTCTACCCAGCAAAGCGGGTGCATCAGCTAGTTTGTAATAAATTCGCTTTATTAAAAATTCTTAAGCATTCCATGCTCGTGGAATGTAGTATGCATTTGCTCAATGTTGCCTTGCCCTATAATGCTGAGAGTGCTGATAAACGGTGTAGTGTCGTGCCCTATTTTATGTAAATAGACTATTATAAACCGAAACATATGTCATTTTTGTCTCCCAAAACTATTAATAACGCCGATTTTTCAGTCCATATAAAAGGAGGAGTGAAGAATAAAACTCACAGTTACAGACAAATCGCAGTTTGCTTAGTTGTAGGAAATATTATTTTTATGCCCTTATTATCTATGGTGTATGCCAAATGACAACAGTACTAGAGTATTTCGAAGAAACGTGTTTGCAGCATCCTTCAAGATCCAAAATAAATATCAGAGAACGAGCCGAGCGACTGTTAGGCATTCTATAAACTTTTAATACTTATGAAAAATTGAACTAAACATAATTCCGAACATAATTAATTCAATACCAGCAGACCTTAAGTATGTAATAGAGTTTTGAGTTAATACTTTCTTAACACTAACTTTGTAATTTTAAACTATCGTAATCTTAAATCTTTTGTTGTCAAACATGTCATTTATTAAGTATCTTCCTTCAGTTAATTATAAATTTATTTTATTAGTATATTCAACCATTTTATAATCCACATTTTTCAAAAACATTTAACCTTTTGCAGATAAACAGTAGCTTTTTCGATAATATAAACAAATTATATTATGCTTCGAAAATAAAAATGAAGAAAATAGAAAAACACGTTTTAATAGGTCGCTTGTATCAAGAAACCCTCCTACAGAGATTCATCCGCATGTCAAGCTTTCGTTGATCAAATTACAATACACCACTCCCGAATTAATTTTGACTACAGTATTTGATTCACGGTATTTTTTTAAACAAATCCAAACACACAACTCCTGGAGTTAATGGGCGTTTTTTAATTTTTGCAGTGTCAGACTTTTCAATAGGGATTATAGTAAATATCAATTCATCTGTCATATTGATTTGCTAAGCTTCGTTTACGTTCAGTACAGTTTTCCATTTTATCATCGAATGACTGGTGCCGCAACAACTATTATAAGTTCGCGAAATTTTAGGGTAGACATCATCTTCCATTTGAACGTGCTATTAACGAATTTTTGAAAACTTACTCATCCAATTCATGCTATTGAATACTCACATATCAACGATAACGAGAACAATGCATTCGGAAGAAAATATCGCGATTATAGAAGCTTGAGTTGAAGAGAACCCCAATTTATCGATTCGTCGTCGTTCGCAGCAACCTGGCCTTTGCCCGTCCACCATCTAGAAAATTCTGCGTAAGGATCCCAACGCTTATAAAATCCAGTTGCAAGAGCTAAAGCCGAGTGACCATTTATTGCGTTGGGTGTTCAGTAATTGGGCTTTAAACCAACTGGAAGTTGAACTAATTAAGGCTCGTTTCTGGGTAAACGGGTACGTAAAAAAGGAGAATTACATATTTGGAACGAGGATAAGCCTGAAGAGGTGACATCATCGGTCCTCATATCTTCAAGAATAAGGTCGGAGCACAAGCTACTGTCAATGAACACCGGTACATTGCGTTAATCAACTGTTCCCAAATTTGTGTGACGTCAATATGGGAACAGGATGGTGCTCCAACTCATACTACCAACAAAAACATTGTTTTATTGAAAACACGATTTGCAGTAGAAGAATTTCAAGAAATGGATCCGTCAAGTCGCTGGTTCTTACCGATAAACTAGCAACAATTGCAAGTTAGGAGTGAAACTCTCTTTCGCGTTCTCTCTTTCCTCTTTTTTATTTATTTGCAACACTGAATTTGTTCCTTTCTTTTTTCACACCAAAAAGCTTATTGTTACATTCATCGTCAACATAAAGGTGGTTGATCTAATTCATACCTTGCTCACTCTGATTATTATCCACCGACAAACATTCACCCAATTCAAATCGGTTGTTGCGAGGCTTATGATATGTGTACAGTACTCCGCTACATAGCTTAAACGTGTAACCATGTCTTGGACCTCCGCTGGACCATCCTCATACACTCGCAATTGTCTTCCTCACACTACGGAAATTTTCTTTGGTCTGTGTTAACATTTTCCTTAAAATGACATTGGGATTTGTTGGGGTGTGTATTGTCTATACGAGTACATTGCGTTAGACAGAACATGGGTAGAAAAGGGTGGTTTAAAATCAAACACGTCTTGGTGTAACAGCAAAGAGAGAGAATTAAATGTTCCGGAAATAACATAAATTCTTACGTTTACAGCAGCAGTGTCACACAGCATTTAACAAATTGGAATCTTGATGCAACGCTACGTTTATCAATTAAGATTACGATTATGTGGATGGTATAAAATGAAATATATGTACGGAGAAAGAAACTTCGTTTATTTTTCTTGAGCACAATTTTATATTTTTCTATATAATAAAACACGTAAAAAAAGTTTCAATAAAATTGGACTTCATTAACACGGTAGCGGTATACTTGAAATCCGAAAAATCATCTCCAATGGAAAATAAGAGGATAAACTGTCTGAAATTTATTTTAAAAAGATATTTTAATTGAAAATAAAAATAATTGAAAATAAATAAATTATTGATTATATGATTGAAAAAAAAAACATTTTTACAAACAAAAAGTATAAATGAATAAGTAAATCTAGTTACCATAATGAGATTTGAGCGTGTTCCGAATTCATCCCGGGTGTTTATGTTTAAAACCTTTTATTTAATTTTATTGTTTTTATTTAAGTACAATTGTGATACGCGTATGATTCTAAGTACAAAAAAAAATTTATTTAAATGATAAGCAATTTCTTAATTAACCTGTCTTCGTCTACGGTTTCTATTCAACTGCACTGACGTGTGTATCAGTGTCGATAACGAGTTAGCGATTTCTTTCTTTTATGACGTAATGTGCACGGATTTGTTGATACAGGATTCACATTTTAAATCCTAAACATTCTCCCCCCCACTGGAAGATGAACATCTTTCAGGAATCGGCAGTGGTGAAAGCTTCACAATCGGTCTGGTGTAAATGCCTCTTGAAGTTTTAATAGTGACAACTCGAATATTGTTATCACGTCCAGGATGAAGTTTGATGACCTTGCCAAGAATCCACTTAGACTGCGATAGGTTAGGTTCTCTAAGTACAACTATTTGGTTTAGTTTAATATTAGGACTTGAAGATCTCCATTTTCCTCTGTGCTGTAGGCTAGTTAAATATTCAGAGTGCCAGCGTTTCCAAAATCCCTGACACATATGTTTAACTTTCTCCCATCGTTGCACGTAAGTGAAGTCCTTATCTTCAATGAATGGTTCCGGCCTCGAGGTATAGGCTTCCCCGATAAGAAAATGGGACGGTGTCAAGGCGTCGATTTCAGCATCGTTACTGACACACAGTGGACGTGAGTTGAGTAGTGCTTCAATACGAGTGAGGAGAGTATAAAATTCCTCATACGTCAGACAATGGTCGCCAATAACTCTCCGTAAATGGGTTTTGATGGACTTCACACCTGCCTCCCATAAACCTCCAAAATGTGGAGAGGCAGGTGGAATAAATCGCCAAGATATTCCTTCAAATGTCAAATGATCGCTTACACAATCGTTGAAGCTCTGAGAATAAAGAAGATGTCGCATTTGATCGAGTCTGCGTTGTGCACCACGAAAATTGGTACCATTATCCGACCATATTTCAATGGGTTTCCCACGTCGCGCGATAAATCTATCCAGAGCTCCGATGAATGCTTCCGTGGTCAAATCACCCACAAGCTCTATATGTATTGCTTTAGTTATAAAGCAAACAAAGAGCGAAACATATGCCTTCACATGCTTGGGCTTCCTTCCTTTGCACAGCTTAACGGTAAAAGGACCGGCGTAGTCACACCCCACCCTGCTGAATGGTCTTGCATAAGTTACCCTTTCGACTGGAAGGTTGCTCATTAATTGAGATGATGTTGCTTTCTTAAGTTTAAAACAGTTGACGCATTGATGTACTATTCGTATAGCTAGACCTCGTATACCTAATATCCAAAACTCCTGGCGGACTAAATAGATCAGCTCCGAAATGCCAACATGTAAATGAGAAAGGTGAAAATAGCGCACTATCATTTCGGAAACGATGTGTTTATGATGTAAAATAATTGGATGTTTAATTGAAAATGCTGCTGTCGAGTTTCCTATGCGTCCCCCTACTCGAAGCAACCCATGCTGGTCAATGAATGGCGCTAACGAAAAAAGTTTGCTTTTTACTGAAATTTCCAAATTACGTTGAAGTGTTGATAGGTCAGACATAAATAATTCCTTTTGTATCTCCCGTAAAATAAAGTTACGAGATTTTGAAAGTTCCTCGGTTGTTAAGAACGATGAATGTAAGGCAGATGAACGTTGAGGACTTGCGAAAATGCGAAAACAATATGCTATTACTCGAACCAATTTAATCCATGTAGATATTCGTGAAAGCCCTGTGTATAAAGTACTATTTTGAACAATGATGTGAAAGGATTGTGCACGTGTGTTAAATCCACTTTTCCTTTCCTCCAGATCGATGCTTTTAAATTCCGTACCTGTCAGATGTTGTTCTGGCCAGAATGATTGCGACTGCCTAAGCCAAATTGGGCCTACCCACCAATTGTCCCTTTTGAGTAGAGATGTTAAATAAATCCCTCGGGAAGCACAGTCTGCTGGATTGTCAGCTGAGCGGACATGATTCCAATGGACGCGGCCAAATGTTTTTAAAATTTCTGTAGTCCGATTTGAAATGAAAGTAGCCCAACGCTTAGGAGATGAAGACAACCAATGTAATACGATGAGCGAGTCTGTCCACAGATATATTTGAGACAAATCGATATTGAATATACCAATTATACTTTTCATCAGCTTTGTTAAAAGAAGAGCCGCACAAAGCTCAAGACGAGGAATTGTTATGGGTTCTATCGGCGAAACTCTGCTCTTTGCAACTATAAAACTTGTAGTAATACCCTCGCTGGTCTTCGATCTGCAGTATACAACAGCAGCATAAGCACTCTTAGATGCATCACAGAACCCATGAAACTGAATTTTTCCTGAAAGCATTTGAATGCAGCGCGGAATTTCCAAAGCGTCGATTTTAAGAAATTCTGAGCGTATTTTAAGCCATCGATTTGCAACATATTCAGGTACCTCGTCGTCCCAACTTAATTTCAGTGGCCACAATTCTTGGAAAAGCATTTTGATTGTTACAGTGGATGGAGTTAGGAATCCTAGGGGATCAAAAATCCTAGAACCTTCCGACAATATGATGCGCTTAGTTATTTTAGAAGCTGGTGGAAACGAAACGGAAAAAACGAAACAATCATGTAGAGGTATCCATTTTAACCCCAGAACCTTCACAGTTTTGGATGATTGAAAATCTAAAGGCGAAATTTCCCGCATTTCCTCAGGTAGGGATTGTAAGAAAGTACCACAATTACTGCTCCATTTGCGTAAATTGAAACCAGCCGAGAGTAAGGTTGAAACTACTTCCTTATGTAACATCATCAACTCCTGAATACTATCCGCTCCAGTCATTACATCATCGACATAAAAATCGTTTAAAATTACCCTGGATGCAATCGGATGCTGTTCCTTGCTAAGTTTACCGAGTTCTTCAAGTGCCCTTACCGATAGAAATGGCGCGCAGCACGTCCCATAGGTGACAGTCTTCAATCTATAGTGGGTTATTTCATTATTCACAGGATCCCTCCAAAGTATCCGCTGGTAGTCGCAGTGATTTCCTTGAACCCAGATTTGTCTAAACATTTTCTCTATGTCACCTGATATAGCGTAGCGATGGCAGCGGAACCGAAGAAGAACAGAAATAAGATCTCTTTGAATGGGTGGTCCTATCAATAATGTATCATTTAACGCTGGATAATTTTCCACTTTAGACGAAGCATCGAAAACTACCCGCAAGCTAGTGGTAGTACTATCCTCTGATGTGGCAAATAATAGCACTCAGATGTGGGTTTTTCGATCTCAGGTGCAGGAATCTTTTCCATATGGCCAAGGTTAAGATAGTCATTCATAAAAGAACAATATTTTTCTTTTAATGAAGGATTTGAACGAAAACGATTCTCTGTTTGGGAAAGACGTTTGAAAGCTGCATCAATAGAATTTCCAAATTCAATAGGCGGGGGAACCGTGAAAGGTAGGGCAACGCAAAATTTACCATCACTACCGCGTACGTAGTTTGCACGAAAATGTTCCTCTGCTTGAAGGTCTTCGTTCAAAAGAGAATCAGCTTTGGGAACCTCTTCCAATTCCCAGAATCGGGCCAGAGTTTTATCAATTTCCAGATTAAGGTGATAAACGGAAACCCCAGTGTCGGAATGGTTAACCGAAGAAATTGAAGAAATGTCCCCTCCTATCACCCATCCAAAGATCGTTGAAATTGCATCTGGATATCCTAATTTTCCTGGTAATTTAGATCCCTCAAGTATGTGAAAAACTTTATCCATTCCCAAAAGTATATCGATTTCCGATGAAACGTGAAACTGAGGATCTGCTAGCTCTAAAGTGATATATGAAGAAGCGTCAAAGTTGAGTGTCTGGTTCGGCAAATGAGAAGTTACAGTAGGAAGAATATACGCATTAAGATCAATGCACTTGTCGTTAACTAAAGACTGCACATGTAGGCTGACGCATCCCCTAGTATTGCCAACCCCTGTTGCTGATACTGAACTAACCTGAATACGAGCGTGTTTACGTTTTATTCCTAATCGACGTACACATGCTTCCGAAACAAAGGACACTTGTGAACCACAATCTAATAACATTCGGCAGGGCTGATATTCTCCAAAACAATCACGAACCCTGGCAAGAGCCGTAGGCAGAAGAGCTGAAGACGATGAAGAATCTAACGGTGTGCCTTTCTGACTGAAATGTGTCAATATCGTTGAAGTTGAGTTAGAGGTGTTGTACGAAGAAGAAGAGGGTTTTGAAGATTGGTTAGACAAATCTGCTGTAGACGATGAATCGAAGGATGGCTGACTGGCTACTGGATGCAAGAGAGAATGGTGTTTTCTTTGACAACTACGACAACTATACTTGGATCTGCATGTAGATACGCGATGACCTGCACGTAAGCAATTAAAACATAGCATATTTTTATTTATAAAATCTCGTCGAGCAGAATTGTTCATTGCACCTTTATTGAATTATGGCGATAAGAACGGGACTTTTCGCTTTGATGGCTTGCCTCGAGTATAGAGCATGAATTTTGCAAAAAGCTCAAAAATTCCTTAATAGTGGGAAACTCCTCATTTTTCTTACCAGCTTTAGCCCAGTTTTGACAAGTTTCTGAATCTAATCTGGAAAGCAGAATTGAAATTAACCAAACGTCGCGTCCTTCTGCGTCTGTCCCTAAAGCCCTAAGGCCTCTTAACACCTCATCTGCACAGTCGGTAAATCTCCTCAAGGCTGTGGCTGTAGGATTACTTATCGACGGAATACTTAAAAACTTACGAACTAGTGCACTAGCTATGATGCCTGATTTGTCATAACGCGCATTTAGTTTTTCCCACGCCTCTTTGTAGTTGTCATCGGTTATAGCAATGTGCTTTAGCAGGTTAGCAGGTTCATCAACTAAAAACGTTTTGAGAAAATGAAACTTCTGACATGGCGTCAACCCTTCGTCCCTATCTACTGAGCTCACAAACATATCATGAAATGGTTTCCATTCAGTAAAATCACCTGCAAATGGCTTTATATCTATTTTTGGTAGGTGTCCAAACGACGATCCCGTTGTTTTAGAACTGTCTGTAATAGATGCCGCTACATTTTTGGAATTTGAAATTATACCTTTTTCCTTGGTTTCTACCACGTGTTTTTTGATGAGTGATATAACTTGGTGATATTTGTCTTCAAAATCCGCTAAATCAGTTCCCAATTCTTCTATAGCTTCATCATCCTCACTGACCTTTTCTATCATCTGATTAACAAGCATGTGATAGTCTACCCAAGCCTGTGATAGTTTTTCCAAACGTGATTCGCATTCTTCCAAGTCAATTTTATCATCCAGCTTATATGCGAAGTTAGAAATGCGCGTGAAAGAACCTTTGACAACCGACCGCTTTGCTTTTAATATTTTCATTGTAAACCGTTATCAAAGTTTAATTATATTGATTATTATAATGGAATACCGATACACCGAATTCTTTACGAAATCTGGCTGCGAAGGACCAAAATGTTTATGTTTAAAACCTTTTATTTAATTTTATTGTTTTTATTTAAGTACAATTGTGATACGCGTATGATTCTAAGTACAAAAAAAAATTTATTTAAATGATAAGCAATTTCTTAATTAACCTGTCTTCGTCTACGGTTTCTATTCAACTGCACTGACGTGTGTATCAGTGTCGATAACGAGTTAGCGATTTCTTTCTTTTATGACGTAATGGAATGGTGCGTTAGTGCACGGATTTGTTGATACAGGATTCACATTTTAAATCCTAAACACCGGGTATTTGTTGCGATAATTTTGCACAGTCTGAAAATTTTTAATTTGATTTATATGATGGAAATTTAGAATCTAAAATTGTTAATTTGTTTTTAACACAAGAAAAAAATACTAACTTGAAGAAAAATTGCTTCAGATCCTCGTTTTTAGTGAGTTTTATATAAAACTCCTCCATGAGTTTAACGCCACGTTCAGCTGTATCATTGACTTCTTTAAATGATCAAATTATTTCCTTTCCTCGTACATAATCTGATTGGTCATTCCATAATACTGGATTAATGTGCAAAAATTTCGTAGATAAGCCAAACTTTTTGAACATTTTCACAGACCTAGCTGACAATAATTCAGATGGAAAATTTTTGGTAATAAAATACGAAAGTTCAGCTGGCTTCAAACGTAATGTGATAACCATTTAAATGTGAGCAGCGTCACCTAGACGACTTCGATACTCGAAGAGCTGAAGATTTCGATACTTGAATAACAAAGATTCAAACATTGGTGAGTGGAGAATGGAATCGAATTTCTTAGCAAAATGGAAATTGTATGGGACGTTTGATGACGAGGATTGTTCTCGAAATATGTCATTCAAGTATAAATATCTGCATCCAAAATGTATGAAAGTTCGTTCATCAGTTGAATTTGAAGTGAGAATTAAGAGAAGTGATTAAGTAGTTTAAGTTAAAGATAAGCGGTTGTGAAATTTAATTGTACTGAGATAAACAATTAAATTGTGGATTGTTACTGTATTGAATAACGCGATTTGTATTGAAAACAATAAATGCTATCATTTGTTCACACACAAACATTTTACATTGGTGTCAGCAGTGGGATAGAACTTATTGTGTGTAAAAAAAGTGTTTTGTGATTGCTGATTGTTTGAAAAAACTATAATGGGTCGAAAACTATTGCAGTTGATCCTCCTCCAACTCAAATCCGAGTTGAACAAGAGAAATCCCAGCGCCAGTGGAGGAAAAAGTGACTTGGGCTTCAGGACGCCTTGAACAACGAGAGGCATAATGCACATACATACTCCTTTGACGTTGCCGAAGAAGATCAGATAAATACCAGCAATGACATGACTGCGATGATGCAACTAATCTTGTTAAAAATGGACACACAGAAGAAAAACAAAAGAAAAATCTGGAAGAACAAAAGATTGACCTCGAACAAAAAATGGACGAACAGAAGAACAGTCTCGACGAACAAAAGAAAAATCTGGAAGAACAAAAGAATATCCTCGAACAAAAGATGGACGACCAAAAGAAAAATCTGGAAGATCAAAAGAATTTTCTGGAGTAAAAGTTCGAAGAAATCTACGAAAAATTCGAACAAGTGGACAGCAAGGTTGAGCAACTAGTAGAAGAGTTCGACGCAGTGCGTGAACAGTAACTCCGAGAATGTTCTTTCAGCGGTCCAAGGAAAAAAGGGTTGAAGCCTCCCTCATTCGATGGTCAGACCTCATATTCTACTTACAAGAAGCAGTTTGAAATGGCTGCCTATGGGACAATGTTTTGCTTTGCAATGTTTTGCTTTGCCCTAACAATGGCTTGCACGGTCCTGCAGCAGAATTGTTGCAAACAATAGACATCGAAAACCATAAAGATTATGTGACTTTAGTACAGGCTATCGAGAAACGATTTGGGGATAGCCAAATGTAGGAGGTTTACAATGTCCAATTGCAAAGCCGAACGCAGCAATGAAGAAAAACAGTGCAGCAGCTCCAAGCAGACGTGAGTAAACTGGCACATTTATTATTATTATAGTTTATTACTATTATTATAGTTTATTATTATTATTATAATTTATATATTATTATAATTTCCGCTAGCCAGGAAATTATCGACGAAATGGCGAAGGATGCATATCAGGGGAATTGCAGATTCAAAGCTACAGTTAGTACTTAGGATGGCCGGGAAAAGAACCCTTGCTGAAGCACTTGCCTTCGCTCTGGCGATGGAAGCAGCCAATCAGGCTTCCAGTGGAACACATTTCGCCAGGGAAGTAGCATCTACTGAATGCTCCTGCGCAGGAATTGGTGCCGAGGAACGAGATACTGAACAAAGTTTCACTAGGAAAATACATTTGTTAGTCCAACATTTATAAATGTACAATGTACTACCAATCTTAATGCGAATAGAATGAACTTTGAGCCTCAGCTCGTAGCTTTATTCTCATGTACATAACTTTACATTACTATTATAAAACAAAACAGTAAGTTCATCTTGTTTTGATGGTAATTTAGTGTCGACAATTTGATTTTTCATAGAACCAACCAAAAACAATTTTTCTCGGGGTATTTTAATTTTAGTAATCCAACTGACCAAGAATTATTTAAAAGCTGAACTGGCGCATTAACTGAAGTTTATTTATTTAAAAACGTCAACTACGCTTGCTTATTATTACATAAGCAATGTTTAAATACAGGAGAGACTTTTGGAAAAATGTACAAGAGACAATGAAGTGCTATTGTATTGTAGTTACACTGACAATCTGTAAACTTTAAGCTCATGGCGGCACGTGTTAGCGTGGTTGTAAAAAAAATAGGGTAATATTTTTAGACGCAAAGAATAAAAAAAAACAATTCACTCTTTTAAAAATAAGGACCACCCTAATATGCACATTGTAATTGTAATGCATTGCCGAACAGAGTTCAAACAACCAGTTTTTCCAACAAAATTAATCACGACAATGAGTAATCGCGAGGTTTCAATCGGATTTCTGACTAAAGAAAGTATCTACGGGTTTCAAGTAAAATTTTATTCAAAATCGTTGGCCTTCGGAAACAGGGAAAGATTTCTTAGTTTTTTCAAACTTAACCTTGCTCGGTTCTTCAAATATAATACTAAATATATATGACACAGGGAGTCATGAGGTGATTTTGACTCAACATCGTAAATATCCGGTAATTGGTTTAACTTTTGTTTATATTTATTGACAACGAATGAAGCACAATAAATAAAGATTATACATTTTCCTGGCAACATGATAAACACAAAATATCAGAATGTTTCGGATAAACATGTTTCTTACTTACTGATTTTCTTTTATTAGAACCATGAGATGCGCAAGTACGTCTTGTGTCAATAACACCTGACTGCAGACGTTGCTCTACTTGTAGTGATGAGCTTGTGCGAGGAAGAGTTTTTCTACGCTAGATGTGATTATTTACTAATACCAAAGCCAATTTTTCTAGAAAAAAAGATCGTCTCAGAACGGTCCTCTTCTCTTTCCATTCCGGATAAATTTCACATTATAACACTTAAGCATTGAAACATGAAATATCAATCATATTATAAAATAATACTATCGGTTACTTCCTAGTCATTTGTTTGCTACTCGTACTATAGGCCGACACCATTTTATTCAGGTAATCAACTGCACCCTTTATTGCATTATAGTCCATAATCATTTTAGGCTTTCTCTGTTCTAAGTCGTATATTTGGCTTTAACACAATAAAATAAATTTTTTGTTCTTTTTTGGAGTGTATGAAACGAAGACCATTTTTAAATTACAAAATTGGTTTAAAATACAGATTTCTTTGTGTTTAAAAGATCTATGGGTGTCTAGGTTTTATTTTTAGGTATGGTTCGAAGAGCAGTAGGTTTTCGGTATATAAAACTTGCTATCTGGAAAAAGGATGTTAGTTGAATGCGTCAATTGTAGGCGGGATATGTTAAATGCTTGACATTTCTGAAAATTCTTTGTAAACAAACCATATATCGTAAACGAAGAAAATGGTTTGTGGAAGCACAGTTTTCTATCCGTTAAGTATATAGTTTACATAAATTGACTTAGTGTTTATCGTTTAGTTATTGCTGCAATTTACAGGCAATTTTTTTTAGCGGATGTGCGAGAAAACACGGCTAATTTTACCCATTCATCTCATGTATCTCTTACAGCTGCTAAATTATCGCTCTGTTTTCTCGTTTATCAAATTGCCAAATTGAAGAATTTGTTTTTGAAAACTACAGATTTTATTTGCTTATTTACGAATAAATAAAAGACACTTATAACTGTATTTATTAGATTAGAAATATTATTTCTGAAGGGGTTCTTGATCAGATAAATTCACCATTTCTTGAATGCATGTGGCTGTCATTAGACCTGCTAACATTGGTTTAATATATTTTGAATTAGGCTCTTCAACGTGATTTGTTTCGTCAATACTGCTCCCATTGGCCGCTGAAAGTTGAATATTGTGTGCAGGGTTTTCATTCAAATGTTCCTCCATTTCTAAATATTTGTTTCATCCTTAGAACTTTTATCATAGGTGATCATTTTAGATACCATAAAGTCCGACAAATTACCAGTCTTTTAAAGTGCCAACAGAATACGGCAAAAAACAAAAGATTAATATAATACAAAAACAGCATTTTTAACCCTTTCTAAACTGGACATAGAAGAGCTCTAACAAAAAAACTTTGGTACGTGATTTTGACTTTTCAGGTTGAAACTAAGCAAACAGCAAAAAAAAAAAAAAACTTTTTTTTGTAATGTGGGTTTTAAGACTTATGTAGTATACTGCACACCCGGTGTAAATGGTGTAAAAATTTTCAAATAAAACTTTTTTATAAAAATTTATATTTATTATTTGAGGATTAACATTAAAAAAAACAACAGGAAACATAACAAAAAGATTTCAAAATTAAGAGGAACTTCAATATGGGCTATAAATAACTGTAATAATATTTAATAATAATAATTAATAATTGCAACAAATAATTATTTTGTGTGATAAGCAAAAAAACAATTTCTGCTTTAGTTCAAGCAAATGTGAGCTTTGCACTTTGAGCAGAAAATGTGGGTGCGTTCTACACATCCTTCGAACTTTCACGGCGAAACACCTGCCTTATCTTCATGTTTCGGTAAATGATGAAGGACCTCATACCTGACTTCAGTAATCGGTCGATGGTGTACAATTGGTCGCTTTGTAGGTAGTGACTCAGCATTACGAGCAGCACATGATGAAGGACGACCTCTCTTTGTAGCTATGGCTTTCATAACCAAGCCTTCTGCAAGTCGCATACGGAAATTCATAAGACCCATGTGGTCTTTGTTTCCTAAAGCCATTTTGTACACATTCCACGAGTTCACTACTGCCAGGTCCACAGCATGAAAGATCAGCCGTAATGTCCACTTCCTTGATTTAATGTGCGTACGGTAGAAGCTTATAAATTGGTCCATAAGGTCAACTTCACCCATGCACTTATTGTATTGGCTAACAACTTCGGGCTGTTCCACTTCTATATACATTTTCTGTTTCTAGGACCGCCGCCCTATTTTTTTGGTTTGACCAATGCTAATAAAATTGGAGGCCAGCATAACTGGCTTGTTGTCCAGACATTTGGTCAAAACAACATCTTCATCCAAGCTCACTACTTGTTCCAAATATCCTCTTGGCTTATTTGGAATAATTTATCGGAAGTGAATGGTGGATTTAGAAAACGGTACCAGTCGCATATTATATCTGTTGCCGTTTCAGATATTGGAACAGCCATTATGACGAAAAGAGGTTGTGAAAATACATTTCGTGACCTGGACTCCTTATACGGTTTTCCAAATAGAGCACAACAGCTGCACTCAAACCAAACAGGACCATATTCTCCGAATCTAGTTCTGTTGAGCTGCCTTAGTAAAGAATGAACTCGTACATTTTCCCACTTTTTCCACACAACAAAAATATTTGTATACCCCATGGACAAGTCAGTTCAGTTCAGTTTATATGCCTTTTTATTACATTGAATTAATTAACACTTACAAGCTATACAAAAAAACGCTTAAAAATTAGCTTAATTAACTTAAAATTATCTTATTCCAACTTACTGGCCCATGCGGGCACTCTAAGTTAAACCAAACACTTAAACTATGTCTTTCGACGTATCTTAGAGTCTAATTTTATTTTTATTTTAACATTAATTAATACTAAAACTACGAGTAAGAAAATAAATTTTCAGTAAAAACTAAGTGAATGGACATTTTTGTAATTTTTTTTTATATAACTTAAAATTGAAAGCCTACTGACTACGTAAAAATAAATCTTAATCTACTTAGCCTACTTACATCTACTACATACATACATACATACATACATATATGTGTGCTTGTATATATATATATATATAAATAATATATATATATACGAGTATACGAAATATACGAGTATACATTTTTTTTTTCAGTGTTTATTTTTATTAATTTTTTTTGTATTTATATATTTTTTTTTCTTAAAACTAATTTAATCTTACCTAAAACTATGTAAGCCGGCCAAGGCTAATAAAATAGTCAGACGACCGACTTTGCTTCCTATGGAGCTACCTGGTACTGGAGGAATTGGACGACAAAACCTCCGCTCCTTCAACTAGCCACCAAAATTGTTGGTGCTGCTGCGCAACATCCCTCATGTCGCGACTCTCTACTGCCCTACAGAACCGGATACGCTTCAAACTGCCATGTGCGACGTCCCTGTCGTAGTTGAGTCGCCTGTCCGCATCTGTTCGAACGACGTGAAAGATTAGCGGCACCGCCAATCTGTCCTGGATCAGACCTTTACTATCTAGATAGAGGAACCCTGCTAGAGGAATAAAGCCGTCAAAGTGAACTCTCTCGTGATACATATAATTGGTAGAAAGCCCCGGAGATCCGGTTATTCGATGACGTCATCGATGATCTTGCAACCTGCCTTCGACTCAACTTAATGACGAAATTGTCCGCTCTTATTAGGTTCGCCCTATTGTGCAAGACCTCATTGGGATTGAATTTTATGTAGTCAGACTCTGGTGTTCTGTACAAGCGAAGACAAGTCCTAAGACAAGCCCTCTCAAACACCCGAATCTTTTCTGATAAACTTGCTCGTACATTGAACCCCACGGGACATCTAAATACAAGCATAGGCCTGATAAGGGCCATGTAGCAGATCACCTTTATCCTCGCATCGAGTTGACTGTTATAAAACAGTCTCTTTGTAACGCCAAAAGCACCTTTCGCTCTAGCCAAAGCTACATCTACATATATGTTTGTTAAAATACAGAAATTGATTTAGTCCGATCCCAAGGTATCTGACTACATTTCGAAAAGCAAGTGGCTGCCCGTGTTGCCCCACGATCGAGAACTTTCGCCAATTCTTTCTCGTATCCCTAGAGGCCCCAGACAAAGGCGTCCTAAACAGAATGGTTTCCGACTTCTGAAAGTTGATTTTCAACTTCCAGTCATCGCAATATCGCATAATTTTGTCGATGTCACGCTACAAAAGTATATTAATGATCTCAATCTTTGGACCTGATCTGTACGCGATTAAGTCATCTGCGTACGCTATTGCATGGTGAAGTGATCAATCTTTGGACCTGATCTGTACGCGATTAATTCGTCTGCGTACGCTATTGCATGGTGAAGTGAACCTATCAGATCAATTGTGTAAATGTTTAATAGGAGCGGCGAATATACCGCACCTTGTTGCAGACCGTTTTTAATGTAAAATGTTCCAGCAGAATTCACATCGCCATTTTTCACGATGAACTGTCTATCTGTTAACATGTTGTAAAGAATATACAGCTATGGTCTACTAATGCTCAGACTGCTCATTTAAAAAAAAGTCCCTCTAACCAAACGGTATCGAAGGCCTTTTTCAAGTCAATCAGGCAGGCACCAATGCACTGTTTCCTGCCTTTGTTCCATTGAATATCAGAAACCAGTTCCGACGCAGCTTAGTTAGTTTAGTTTTATATGCATTTTATTTTCTTAATCACTAACTCTTACATACTAACAAAAAATGCTTAAATTCTAGCTTACAATTACTTAACAATCTTATACTAACTTACTGGCCCCACACAGGCACTCTAAGCTACTCTAAATTCTTATAACTATGTCTTTCGACCTCATTTACATTTTCTTTACGGATATTTATTTTCTATACTTAAAGCTAAGAAAAAAAAATTGTTAACAAAACTTAGCATATAGACTTTTTTTTTTTTTAATAAAAACTTAGTATCTAACATAAAATAAACCTTAGCCTACCTAAACTAAATGTACAATACACATAAACACACATAGACGTTATACACAATCATATACATATATCAGTATACACCTTTGTATACACTGATATATGTATATGTTTCTTCGATGCTAACCTAAACCTATGCAAGCTGGCCATCGCTATTCACAGAGAAAACAGATTGGTCAGCTCTGCCTCATTAGTGAGGCTGGTCCGTAATTGACGGAAACGACGACGAAACATCTTCCCCATCATTCAACCACCAGAAATGCTGGTGCTGCCGAACGACATCCCTCTTATCGCGATTCCCTACCGCCCTACGGAACCTGAGGCGATCCACACTGCCGTGCGCGACGTCTCTGTTGTAGTTGAGTCGCCTGTCCCCAGCTGTCCGAGCGACATGGAAGATTAACGGCACCGCTGATCTATCCTGGATCAACCCTATCTGATCCAGGTAGAGAAATGCTTCCGGTGGAACGAAGCCGTCAGAGCGCACACTCTCGCGGTAAAGGTAATTGGGGTAGTAAGCCCCAGATATCAGGTTATTCGTCGAGGTCATTGCTCTTGCAATGTGCCTTCGAGTCAGTTTAATTACGAAGTTGTCCATGCGTATTAGGTTCTCCCTGTTGTAAAGGACCTCATTAGAATAAAATTTCTTGTACTCCGACTCTGGTGTTCTGTACAAGCGAAGACAAGTCCTAAGGCAAGCCCTCTCAAACACCCGAATCTTTTCCATTAAGCTTGCTCGTACATTGAACCACACGGGACAACCAAATACCAGCATGGGCCTAATAAGGGCCACGTAGCAGATTACCTTTACCCTCACATCGAGTTGGCTGTTATAAAACAGTCTCTTTGTAAGGACAAAATCACCTTTAGCTCTGGCCAGAGCAGCATCTACATTTTTGCCAAAATACAGAAACTGATCTAGCCAGATCCCAAGGTATCTGACTACATTTCGACAGGCAAGAGGCTGTCCGTGTTGTCCAATGATCGAGAACTTACGCCAATTTTTTCTGGTATCCCTAGAGGCTCCAGACAACGGCGTCCTAAAGAGAATGGTTTCCGACTTCTGAAAGTTGATTTTCAACTTCCAGTCATCGCAAAATCGTCTTATCTTATCGAAGTCACGCTGCAAGAGAGTGTTAATGACCTCGATTTTTGGACCTGTTCTGTACGCTAAAAAATCGTCTGCGTACGCAATAGTATGGGGAAGTGAACTTATCAAGTCGCTTGTATAAATGTTGAACAGGATCGGCGAATTGACCGCGCCTTGCTGAAGACCATTTTTAATTTGAAATATTCCAACAGAAGTCACATCGCCATTTTTCACGATGAACTGTCTGTTGGTTAGCATATTATAAAGAGTGTACAAGAGAGGTTTGCTGATCCCCAGCCTAGTCAGCTTATAGAAAAGACCCTCTAACCATATGGTGTCGAAGGCTTTCTCCAAGTCAATAAGGCAGGCACCAGTACATTGTTTTTTGCCTTTATTCCATTGGATACCGGACACCAGTTTAGACGCGGCATGTGAGATATCATGTCCCGCCTTAAAACCGAATTGATTATCCGGAACTATATGTTTGTCCTCAACTCACCTAGATAAAGCTCTATTGATTACCTTTTCAAAAACCTTACTGATATTCGGAAGGAGACTTATCGACCGGAGATTTGCCGGATTGGATATATCCTTTCCCTTTTTGGGGATAGGTTGAACCACCGCCGTTTTCCAATGCGCTGGATAATGTGCATTATTCATTGCATTATTAAACAGGGTGGTGTAAATGTCCACCGCTTCTAGAGGAAGATGTCGAAGTACGATGTTCGGAATACCATCGGTCCCCACTGATTTCTTAGCCCTGATTGTGTCGAAGATCTCATGTAGTTCTTCCTTTGAAATGAACGGGGGTAGGTCACCCTCTCTGAAAATGGCATTATTTGCCATATTTCCGTCGCTGAACCGGGTGAAACCAGAGTCCTCAGATCGCCAGTTCCCTATTTCATTTTGAATGCAGAAGTCGTGCACCAAGACGCGATTGTCCAGGTCGTAATTAGGGCCAATGATATCAATGGCCTTGTATACTTCCTGGAAAGTCGCCCCTATGGCCTCGACCTTCTCCTGTGGATCCTCGATCACAAAGAAGTCGTCATCGTCAGCGGCTTCATTTGGATCAATACCTGCTATTGTCAGTAACCGTTCGTTGTCTGTTGTCCGGGCTATTTTAAGACACTGAAGGTCGTTTTGATTTTTTCTCCGAAATAGTTTATTTATTTGCGGAAACATATTCGGGTTGCTGGTGTTTACAGCCCGAACCTTGTTGTTCCAATACAAACTTACAGAAATTCTGTAATTTTCTTTTATTAGCGTTTGGATATTTTTAATCGACGACTTCAGTGTCCTAATCTCCGGGTCTTGTCGGTCAGTTAACTGTCTGTACAAGTTTTTAAGTCTTGTCAGAAGTCTACTTTTCTGTCGGTGCAGTGCGTCAATAGTAGGATTGCGGAACAGGTCTTCGTTAGTCGTACGTCGATACCGCGGTATTGTAGTGTCCATAGTTTGTTTAATTGTCTCGTTCCTTTGTTTTAGGTAATGGTCGATCTCCTAGTTTGACAAATTCCTATTGGACGGTGGGTGGAGCGTGTTCGAGGAGAGCGCTCTGGTCAAGGTTGCGGAGAAGCGTGTCCATCGAGTCTTACTGTAGTTGTAAGTGTATCTTTGAACAAACTCCTCCAATTCCGCAATTTCGTTGGGAACTGTAATCTCGGTGCTAAAACCGCAATGGTCACTGTCATACACGAATGTGCGCAGACAGTTTAGCCTCAGGTGCATAAACAGAGGCCAAGTACAGCCGCTTTCCACTGCGGAGCGGGATGTAAACGACGACTGCCTCCAACACTCGGAACCTGCGCAACATGCCCTTGTACACTCTGTGAAATTTTATACCTTCTTTAATGAAGATCGCGACACCGCCTCCACGTTTGGATCTGGGCCGGTTTCTTCTGCTAACGATATAATTATTGTACTCCAGTTTGTGCTTATCGGTTAGCTTGGTTTCGCTAGCGAAAAGCACATCAGGAGTTTGGTCTTGTAGCAATTTAAACATCGCGGCTCTTCGTTCGATCCTAATCAGTGAATTCACATTCACCGCAAGGACCTTCAAAGTTTGCTCCACCATGTGCGTACCCATTACGGCATGTGTTGCGTTAGGCCCGGCAGCAACGCGTAGATCTGGTCCACTCGCTTGGCCTGTTCTTGAACCTGCTTTTGCAGCTGAACCATCTGCCCTTGGATTGCGAGCAAGATGTCTGATATGTTAGGTGCAGCTTCCGTTGTTCTCGGCATCGTCGCCGGAGAAGCAGCAGTCGCTGGCTGTACCGTAGCCCCCCTACCTGACGCCATTTGGGCGTAGGAAATTTGGGGCGTGACGGCTGGTGTTTGAAACCTCACAGGTGAACGTTTGACCTCCACCTTCTGCTGCCGCGCCAATTTTGCTTTTTTAATGTCGGTGAACTTAGGACAACCCCGATAGTTTGCGGTGTGTCCCACGTTCCCACATAACACGCACGAGAGCTGCGATCTATCGGATGCTCCGTCAACACCCAGAGCACACTCCTCGGAACTGTGATTCTTTGCGCACTTCACGCATCGAGGCTGCATTTGGCAGTTCGACGCGGCGTGCCCGAACCTCTGGCAGCGAACGCATTGTATAATGCCTTCGCTCCTTTTTAGTTTTTCCCAGTGAACCACCTGGTAGTCTAGGACATTGATACTCCTTAGACTATCCAGACGGCTTTCGGGACTGAGCTGCACCAAGAAGAACGGCAGACTCCGTTTCTTCCGCCTGGCTCTAGCTGTGGTAAATGGCTTTACCCCCACAAACTTGAGTCCTTCGCACTCCTTCTCTTTGAGCAGTGCCAGGATCTCCTCAGGATCAGAAGACGGTTCCAACCCCTTCAGCAGCATCGATTGCCGCTTTTCACACTTCGGTGTGAAAGAGTAGTGCTCCGTCGTCGTTTCTTTTAGGAGCTCTTTCACTTTCGCGTAGCCCTCCACTGTATTACAGTGGATGGCATGGCGATCGTTCCCCAATCTCTTTATATTAAAATTATTACGAGTACCAACGACCAACTTACACAGGTCCTTGGTTGCATTTACCTCAAGTTTGTAGGTGTTGATCGGAGGCACCTTCTCCTTCTTCTGCTGCTGCTGTTGTTGTTGTTGTTGCTGCTGCTGCTGCTGTTGCTGTCGTTGTTTTTGTTGTTGTTGTTGTTGTTGTTGTTGTTTTTGTTGTTGGTGTTCTTGCCGCTGTTGCTGTTGTTGTTGCTGCTGATGTTGCTGTTTTTGGTAACTTTTTTGCTGCTGCGGTTGTTGCCTTAGCTGCTGTGTTTCTTGCTGCTTTTGCACTTGTTGTGTTTGCTGCTGTTTCTGCGCCCTTTTCTCCTGCAGTTGCTGTTGCTGTTGGGAGCTTGCCTTAGCTCCTTGCTCCCTTTGCCTTCGGGCGATTTGCCTAGCTTTAATAGCAAGCACCTCTTTTTGTAGTTGCTGGATGCTGCTATTAATGGCATTCAGTTCTTCATCTTCGTCTTCCGACTCAGAAGTTGCCAACGATGCAAGGCTGTTATTACTTGCTTTGTCATTAGTCACTCTATCAGAGATGTATTCGTCTTCCGTCTCGTCACGTCTTTGTTTTTGCGCTGCTATTACTGCCGCAGACGTTGACGCCCCCCCCCCAATTCTCCTCTTAGCAGCATTTCGTTAGAGGGGCAAAGAGAGGGGCGTTTTGCTAAGTTCGATGATCCATTTTTTTCCTCCGTTTAACTGCTATATCACTCGCCACTGTTATTGCTGTGCCGTCCACTAATCCCACAATGGGGATAACGGGACGGTCTTTGTCACTCATCACTATTTCGTATTTGTGGCCACGTCACTAATTTTATTATTTATTTTCAATCAGATATAATACCAATTAGATAAATCCCGTCTACGGGCACCCGCACAACTTGAAATATTAAAATTTCGCGTCCGCGCACTATTGCACTACGCCAGCCGTGCTTTTGAAAGTTTGTGTGTTAATTTAATAATTTACAGAATTCGCTGAAGAAAAGCCGAAACAGGTCTGTATACTACCGTGGTCTGTGAACGACTGTAGTAATACTCACTTGAGTGTAAAGTTCTTCTTAAAATCATCTCAATTACTTACTATCGCACCACAAGAACAAGAAGTGTAATTAAACTTTTGCGACGAAAAATATTCTTCAATTAAAACACTTGGATTAATATGGCTCCCAAAAGCCGATTACTTTTCCTTAAAAATTATCATACCAGAGATAACCGTTAATGTCTAGCGCGGATATTTGACCTTCTGGATTATTTGCTCCAGTGATAGTCACTGCCGAAATATACTTACAAAAATTGTGCGCACTAAGGCAGGATTGGAATGTCGCTTCACCACTCGTGCTGCATACATACAAGATGGATAAGATTCCGAAATAGTTCTCTCTCCCTGTAAGGGAGATCCAAGTTCTTAGACATGTCTTTGCGAGTATCTCCACACTTCACTCAGTCACATGCATTTGCTGACACGTCCGAAAAGGCTTATGGCGCTGTAATCTACGTACGCTCTATGGATGTTCATGAAAAGGTAATTGTACAACTCTTGTGTTCTAAATCTAAATTAGCGCCACCCCCACAAAATAAAATAATGCTACCCATATTAGACAAAGAGGAGCAGAATAAGCAGCTAATCATCTTCGTGGAGTAAAGCGATGTCTCTGAATAGAAAACAAGCCAACTTACTTTTGGCCTGATTCAGAAATAGTTGTAGCATGGAAAAACTCAACTTCAGCCGACTTTCAGATTTTCATAGGCAACGGCATTACTTCTATTCACAAATTATCCATACCAGATCAATGGAGGCACGTCATATCTAACGAGAATAAAGTAGATTCGCTATCGGAAAAAATAAGCAATTGTAATTTGTGGTTTTACGGCTCACTGTTCTTACATGGTAGTGACACAATTTGGCCTCCTCCATCCACAGTGAACACTGAGTGCAATTTGCAACTCAAGCGTTCTACAGCAGCCGACATCATAAAACAAGAAGACTGTCGAAAATGTTTTATTGACACCATCCATCCCAGAATTTAATTTAAAAGGCTTCAGCACATTATGGCATACAGCACCAATAGACAACACAAAAATACTTTAAAACACCGGATTCTCATTGATTCTCATGAAGAACCTATCAAGTGTACTACGCGATGAAAGCTTGTGACGCACTTGAAAAATTGATTTTGGCACTTGGAATACCTAAACCAATTGGAATTTCTTCCGAAAGCCTCAAGAAGGAAATAGACCGACAAGCTCAGTAACAAAACAATTTTAAGTAGGGAATACAACTCACAGCCTAGGGAAAAAAGAATGTGTCATTAAGATCTACTCTTGCCACATTGTTCATTACATGCTTAATGATGAGTACAACAAAAGCGACACCTATTGAAACCACACCATTCTGCAATCAATCGGGAATATATTCGACAATCTGAGACAATCAGCTATCAGTTTTCAGTTTTTTCTGCATTTTTATTTTTATAACTTAAATTACTCTTATATGCTAGACAAACAACGCTTAAAATTAGCTTAAATAACTTAAAAATAATCTTATTGTAACTTACTGGCCCCATGCGGGCACTTTAAATTAAAGCTAACACTTAATCTATGTCTTTCGGCGAATCTTACAGTCTAATTTTATTTTTATTTTTACATTTATTAAAACTAAGAAAATGAATTTTAATTAAAAAAAAACTTAGTGTATGGACTTTTTTATCTATAAAAATTAAGACTAAACCTATAAACTACTTAAAAACTAAATCATAATCCACTTAACCTACTTACATCTAACACATATATACACATACATAAATATATATATACATAATATATATATATATATATACATAATACATAAATATATGCATATATATATTTTTTTGTTTTTTTTTTGAATTTTTTATTTTTTATTAATTTTTTTTTTGTATTTTTATATATTTTTTTTCTAAAATCTAACTTAAACCTACCTAAAATTATGTAAGCCGGCCATGGCTAAAAAAAATAGGTTGGCCCACATTGCTTCACATGAAGCTACATATCACTGGAGGAGTTCGACGATGAAGCATCCTCCCCCTCAAAAAGCCACAAAAAGTGCAACATCCCTCATGTCGCGACTCCCTACCGCCCTACTGAACCGGAGATGCTCCGCACTGCCATGTGCGACGTCTCTGTCGTAGTTGAGTCGCCTGTCCACAGTTGTTCGAGCGACGTAGAAGATTAGCGGCACCGCAAATCTGCCCTGGATCAAACCTTTGCTATCTAGATAGAGGAACGCTTCTGCCTTCGAGTCAACTTAGTGACGATATTGTCCACTCTTATTAGGTTCACCCTATTGTATAAAACCTCATTAGTATAGAAATTTATGTACTCAGACTCTGGTGTTCTGTATAAGCGAAGACAAGTCCTAAGACAAGCCCTCTTAAACACCGGAATATTTTTCAATAAACTTGCTCTCACGTTAAACTACACGGGATATCTAAATTCAAGCATGGGCCTGATAAGGGCCATGTAGCAGATTACCTTCACCCTCGGATCGAGTTGACTGTTATAAAACAGTCTCTTTGTAAGGGCAAAAGCCCCTTTGGCTCTGGCCAGAGCAATATCTATATGTCTGTTAAAATACAGAAATTGATCTAGCCAGATTCCAAGGTATCTGACTACATTTCGACAAGGAAATGACTGCCCGTGCTGCCAACGATCGAGAACTTTCGCCAATTCCTTCTGGTATCCTTAGAGGCCACAGACAAAGGCGTCCTAAACAGAATGGTTTCCGACTTCTGAAAGTTGATTTTCAACTTCCAGTCATCGCAATATCGCTAAATTTTGTCGAAATCATGTACGCGATTATGCCGTCTGCGTACGCTATGGCATGGTGAAGTGAACCTATCAGATCACTCGTGTACATGTTGAATAGGATCGGCGAATTTACCGCACCTTGTTGCAGACCGTTTTTAATATTAAATGTTCCAGCAGAAGTCACATCGTCATTCTTCACGATGAACTGTCTACTGGAGAGCATATCAAAAAGAATATACAGCAGTGGTTTACTAATGCCCAACCTGTCCAGCTTGAAAAAGAGTCCTTCTAACCATACGGTATCGAAGGCCCTTTCCAAGTCAATCAGGCAGGCACCAGTGCACTGCTTCTTGCCCTTGTTCCATTGGATATCAGAAACCAGTTTAGACGCAGCATGAATGATATCATGCCCCGCCTTGAAACCGAACTGATTATCCGGAACTATATGTTTGTCCTCAACCCACTTAGTCAGGACTCTATTGATCACCTTCTCGAAGACCTTACTGATGTTTGGAAGAAGACTGATCGAGCGGAGATTCTCCGGATTAGAAGTGTCTTTATCCCTTTTGGGGATGGGATGTACCACCGTGGTTTTCCAATGCACCCCATGGACAAGTTCTACCCTTCATGTACTGGAGCACATTAATTTTGTTCTTGCATAGAACCATATTGCACATGATTTTTCAAACACCGTGTCTCTTTTATCTGCGATTCCTATTCATAATATTTTATAATAAATACCATCTGTTTACGAATATAGTTTCAATATCATTTTGTTGTAAAAAATTAATTATTCAATTTAATTTTACATTGTATTGTAACTTGAAATGTACATGAGATTATGTTGTGACTCACTGTACATGTATCGAATAATATGCTCGCGATATCAAATTAATTATAAATATTGTGTTGATCGTTCGATACACGTACAGTTGAGTTGAATTATATATCACACAGCAGCACTCATCAGCCCACTCATGCAATCGTTATATGGCTCGCATAATGGTCCCTTTTCGCTCTCTGTTAATTGAGAACAATTTTAAAATTTGCAAATGTGCGTGAGTTGCGTGAAAGTTGATGGCTGTTGCTGAGTGACACTCTCGTTCACTTGGATTTAGAACATCGAAGAGGTAACAATAAATTGTAAATTTAATTCGATTTTCATTCGCTTTTTTTTCATTCGTTTTATTCGCATTTTCATTCGCTTTTCTTTGTCATTTAGTTCATTATTGAATAATTACAAAACATATTTTTGGTCCTGATTCGAGCCGGATTGAACTATCTTTGGACTCTTCGCGGTTGATAGTTTTCGCAAATTCAGTGGGAATAAAATTTTATTGAAATACATATACGAGTATGTATGTCTGTACGAACATATCCACATTCGTTATTCCGTATAGCTGGAAGTTTTCTCTTGCTTGTGTACAATATTCTTAAAACTTTCTCGTAGTTTCGTGAAATTCGGTACAAATTTCGATACAAAATGAACAATAACTTGGCTTTTTCTTCGCTGCGTTTTACACGTGGACACCTTAAAGGTTCGCTCACGAAATTAGCCACGTTTTCGGAACACTTTAATGAGAAAACAACCATTGACGATCTGAAAGTGCGGTTCAATAAAGCGTGTGAACTGTGGAGTGAGTTTAATGAAACTCAGAAAAGAATATATAACTTTGTCGAGGTTGAAGGGTACTTCGACCCTATTCCGGATTTCGAAGAATTTGAAGCAAAATGTCTTGCGGTTAAATCGGTATTACAATCCGCCATTCGAGAACGCGAAACCGTCCAGAAAAACAAAGACCTTATAGGGGAATTAGCTGAACAGCAAAAAGTTATTATTAATAACCTCGCCAAATCTAACTCTTCTGAAACGAACATAGATTTTTTTCTCCCTAAGATCCGTATTGAACCTTTTTCGGGGAACTATTGCGAATGGCCAGCGTTTAAAGACATGTTTTCGGGCGCAATGCAAAATTTCATTTCCTTAAATCGTGCCTTCGGGATGAAGCACTAAATCTCCTTAATCATTTACCTATGTGCGACGCTACTTACGACCAGGCATGGAGTAGGTTAGAAAAGAGGTATGATAGGCCCCGATTTGTTATAAATAGTTACATTAATTTTTTTATGGATTTACCACCTGCACATAATTCAAACATTGAGCTCCTTCGTAATTTATCAGACAGAGCTGATGAAATCGTTAAAGGATTAACCTCAATTAATTCTTTAAATAGGGATCCTTGGCTTATTTATATTTTAACAAATAAACTAGACCCTAAAAACGCGACAAGCATTGTGTGAGGATAGTGTTTCGGAAGAAGCACCGACAATCGATCAGTTTTAGATTTCCTTGAGCGTCGTTGCGAAGCACTAGAAAGCTGCAAATCTAATCTTCGCGAAAGTGTTAGGTCAAGAAACCCAGTCATTAAAAGCATGCACGTTTCTTCTTCCAATTCTTGTCCAAAGTGTAACTCACCGCACGGACTTCCTCAATGTTTAGACTTTTTGAGTATGGATGTGCAGAGTCGGAGGGAATTTGTTAAGTCCAATAAACTCTGTTTTAATTGTTTAAGATGTGGACATACATCAGCCCGTTGCCAATCTAAGTTTAGATGTAGGATGTGCAACACTCGGCACCATAGTTTGGTTCATGCCAATGACTCGAACTTACATAGTAACCACTCAGCCAACACATCGTCATCAAGCATTCCTAACTGGAGCCAAGCCAAGGAATTTACACCAAAAAACCTGACCAATACATCAAGTTCCGCATCAACACCGGTTATTTCAGAACGCGTTATAAATAATCATTCAATCAACATCGCAAGTAACATTCATCATACTTTACTACCAACTGCTGTCGGAAAGGTACTCGATATAAACGGTAAATATCAGCTAGTCCGAATACTTATTGACTCAGGCTCCCAGATTTCTTTTATTTCTGAGTCTTGTGTTCAAAGGCTTGGTCTCAAAAGAAGAAATAGTAGGATACCCATTAGTGGTATTGGATCCAGCAACGCTGGCAGATCCAGAGGCCTTATTTCGTTGGTTATAAGGTCACGCTGTGATAAGTTTAGTATCCCAGTCGACACATTTGTTTTATCAAAAGTGACCGCCAATTTACCGACCCACTCGTTTCCAAAAGAGGATTGGGATCATCTAACTCAATTGGATTTAGCTGATCCTTCGTTCAATCAACCAGGAAGTGTTGATATTCTTTTAGGAGCAGACAAAGCATGGAACATTTTACAAGGCAATGTCGTGCGCAGTAAGCTAGGCTATCCAATCGCTCATCAAACTATTTTCGGTTGGGTTTTGGCTGGACAGTTTATATCCAACACACCAACAAACGTCGTCTCTAATCATGCTGCCGTAGATATAGATTCAATCTTACAATCGTTCTGGACAATCGAAGAGATTGCTCCCAAATTGGGTTTGTCCGAGGAAGACATGCTAATTGAAAAACATTTTTGTGAAACCCATAGTCGCGACATCTCCGGTCGATACATCGTGAATCTTCCCTTTAAATCGCAACCAAATTTTGCGGGTACCCTGAGTGGCGCGGTTTCTCGGTTACAGTCTATGGAAAGAAAATTCTCTCACAATCATGACCTCTTCGCGAACTATTCTCGTTTTCTCGATGAGTATTTAAGCTTGGGACACATGGCACTAGTTCCTGCATCAGACATAGGAAGATCGAACGTGTTTTATCTTCCCCATCATGCCGTACTTAAGCCAGATAGCTCAACAACTAAGCTTCGGGTCGTGTTTGACGGGTCCTTTAAGGACAAAAACGGACATTCCTTAAACGACCTCCTAATGATCGGTCCGCCTATACAGAGAAATCTTTTTTCGGTATGTATACGATTTCGCCGCTTTCGATTCGTTTTTACCGCGGACATTGTCAAAATGTTTCGCCAGATTTTAGTATCAGAGCACGATTCACATTTCCAACGGATAGTTTGGCGGAAATCACCTAATGAATCACTTCAACACTTTCGCTTACGGACTGTAACTTACGGCACATCTTGCGCTCCTTTCTTGTCGGTTAGGACTCTGGAACAACTCGCAAAAGATTACGAAAAAGAGTACCCGGTCGCGTCGGAAATCGTACTTAACGATTTTTACGTAGACGATGTTGCTTCTGGAGCAGAAACGCTAGAAGAAGCTATCGTCAAGAAACAATCGTTAATTGAACTTCTCTCAAAGTGCGGTATGGAACTTGATAAATGGCAAAGTAATTCCAACGTTCTGATTGATGGGGAAAATTCTTGTTCCCTAGACAATTTCTCTTTTGATACACATGCCAATACTTGGGTAAAAGTGCTCGGTTTAAGTTGGAATCCCAAACAAGACATATTCAGTTTTCGCTTAAACTATACCGCGAGTGATAAGATTACAAAGCGCCAAATCTTGAAAGACGTAGCTCGAATCTTTGACCCTCACGGATTCCTCTCTCCATCGGTCGTTCAATTAAAAATTCTCTTTCAAGAACTTTGGCATCAGAAACTTGACTGGGATGATAAAGTGCCTGATTCAATTGCCAAAGAGTGGAAAAAGTATCGTAACGAACTCCAGCTTCTTACTAAAATTGAAATACCGCGAATTCTCGGGCTCGGGCAACCTACTTTTGAACTGCACGGATTTTCTGATGCGTCATCATCTGCATATGCCGCGGTCATTTATTCCCGTTACCAACTCCCAAGTGGAAAATTCGAGACAAATATCGTAGCCGCAAAGTCTCGGGTCGCGCCCTTAAAACAACTAAGTATTCCCCGACTAGAACTCTGTGCCGCTGTGCTACTCGCGCGTCTCTTTGCTGCTGTTCAGACCTCGCTCAATATCATCTTTACAAATATTTTTGCTTGGTCTGATTCGAAAGTAGTCCTATGCTGGTTATCGTCCCCTCCGCGCCGCTGGAATGTGTTTATCGATAATCGTACCGCGGAAGTCTTAAATACAATCCCTCGCAACCGTTGGTTTCACGTCGCGTCCCATTCCAACCCTGCTGATTGCGCCTCTCGTGGCATTCCACCTTCTCAATTAATTATCCATCATCTTTGGTGGAAAGGACCGCTTTGGCTTCAGCAAGATACAACAAGCTGGCCAATTAAACGAGGTCCAGAAGAAGACCCATCTTGCTTTTTGGAGGAGAAAAAGACAAGAAATCCGCAATCACATCATGTCTCAATTACCGATAATCACCCATATGAAATCTTATCTTTACGGATTTCAAAATGGAATATTCTGATTCGAACAGTCGCCAGAATTCATCGTTTTATCATCAGGAGTCAGAAAAGAGCTCCATCATCATCATCATCGTCATTACTATCATCGCATCTAACCCCAGAGGAGATTGCCATCGCCAAGATCAACGTCATAAAATGGTTACAAAATAAATATTTCGGTGAATATGTCAAATTTTATAAAAGACATAATCGTTTTCCTCAAAACTGTTCAATTGCTAATCTTTCTCCTATTCTAGACAATGATAACATCGTGCGAGTAAGGGGGCGAATCGAAAACGCCAATGTGCAATTCAATGTCAAACACCCAATAATCGTACCCAAGGGTCATGCATTCACACTTTTAATCACTCGTGACGCTCATATTCGCTTTTTACACGCCGGAGTTTCAACTGTGTTTGCTCTTATCCGCCAAGAGTATTGGGTGATCGGGTGTCGTAACTTACTTCGTAAAGTCACTCATAATTGTGTCCCGTGTTTTCGTCAACGAAGGGCTACAATTTCGCAACTGATGGGTAGCCTGCCCCGTCAACGACTTCAGCCCTGTCGACCGTTCATTCATTGCGGGTGTGATTACGCCGGTCCTGTTGATTTAAGAGTGAAATCGGGACGTAAATCAACTTTTCATAAAGGATATATCGCATTATTTGTGTGTCTAGTGTCAAAAGCCATACACTTAGAACTTGTAAATTCATTATCCACGGAAGCTTTTCTTGCTGCCTTTCGTCGCTTTGTTTCGCGTCGCGGGAAACCATCCCATATGTATTCAGATAACGCGACAAACTTTCGCGGATGTGCTCGGTTATTATCTGAAATGCATAATTTAGTGTTATCGCAAGAACACAATACTCTTGTGGCAGAATCGCTAGCTTGTGATGGTATTACATGGCATTTTATTCCCCCTTCGGCACCACATTTTGGCGGTTTGTGGGAGGCGGGAATAAAATCGGTTAAACAGCATCTTCGTCGAGTACTCGGAACGAACATTCTTAATTTCGAAGAATACTACAGTCTGCTGACACAAATCGAAGCGCTTCTCAATTCGCGACCATTATGCCAGATGTCTGATCTAGATCTTGACCCTCTAACACCCGCTCATTTCGTTCTAGGAGAATCCTATGCCGCCATACCGGAACCTTTGATCGACGTTCCAAGCAATCGACTCACCACTTGGCAAAATTTTCAGGCAAAAATACAAGGATACTGGAAGCGCTGGCAGATAGAATATTTGACGTCACTACAGTAACGTCCAAAGTGGAGGCAGATCGAGAACAACATCAAAACCAATGATCTTGTCGTTATAAGAGATTCTAATTTACCACCAGGAAAATGGGCGATGGGGCGAGTAATTGAGACCCACCCGGGTACAGATGGTCTTGTACGAGTCGTCACACTTCGAACAGCTAGTGGCACACTCACTCGCCCAGTACATAAGTTAGCTGTATTACCTACCATATGCTGAAACGCAGTTTCAGGGGCGGCGGAATGTTTACGAATATAGTTTCAATATCATTTTGTTGTAAAAAATTAATTATTCAATTTAATTTTACATTTTATTGTAACTTGAAATGTACATGAGATTATGTTGTGACTCACTGTACATGTATCGAATAATATGCTCGCGATATCAAATTAATTATAAATATTGTGTTGATCGTTCGATACACGTACAGTTGAGTTGAATTATATATCACACAGCAGCACTCATCAGCCCACTCATGCAATCGTTATATGGCTCGCATAATGGTCCCTTTTCGCTCTCTGTTAATTGAGAACAATTTTAAAATTTGCAAATGTGCGTGAGTTGCGTGAAAGTTGATGGCTGTTGCTGAGTGACACTCTCGTTCACTTGGATTTAGACCATCGAAGAGGTAACAATAAATTGTAAATTTAATTAGATTTTCATTCGCTTTTTTTTCATTCGTTTTTCATTCGTTTTATTCGCATTTTCATTCGCTTTTCTTTGTCATTTAGTTCATTATTGAATAATTACAAAACACCAACTTTATTATTTTATGAATGAAATGCAACCAAGATTTTGGAAAAAAAAAATGACGGAAAAACTAACTAATCTTAATTATTCATGTCCTACTTACCGGCCATGATGATCAACCGTTTTGATCCTTCAGATTCAAATCAACACCACAAACGAAAAAAAGCGCGAAAATTATTTAGTATTCTGTATTGTTATCCTTAGTTGCCAAACTAAAACAAATTGTAATTTTGACATTAGATATATTTTTAGGAACTGGGTAATATACCCGCAAATATCCATGTGCGATATACCGCTCATCAGATGCGAAAGGGTTAAGACAGTCGCCGACATACTTTATGTAACGCATGATGTGTTAGGCTTATGACTAAAAATTGCAAGTCCACTAGATCTGTTTTAAACTATATAATTTGAAATTACATGCACAAGAAAAGAATTTAGTTTTCTTTTTCAATATGAATGAACCCTCAAAAAAAAAACTTAAGTTTGGGTTCGACTAGTAAGGAATTGGTTTCGGTAAATTTTGTAAATGCCATGAAAATCATTTTTACTTTTTTTGAAAATAGTCATATGCATTTATATAGTATATTATTATGGATAGCTTACATAGCACAAACAAAAAAAAACATATTTTCATAATAATTAGGTCAACAAACGAACGACAGTGACACTGGCATCGACAATACTGTAAACGCACAATCAGCAATAACTAGCAATTAGTAAAAATGAAATATGCTTGTGTCAGGAAAATATTATTATATAAATAAAGGTGCAAAGAAGAAATCTTGTTGGTTGATCAGACAGCAACAGACTTAAATCGAATTATCATTTGTCAAAACATTTTTTATTTTTGTATAAATAAACTAAACTTAATTTTGACTAGTGCGTCCACTTAATCCAATTGATTACAGGTTCATAGTGAATACAAGATTTCGTATTTAACTTGTGTATTTAATACACATACATAATACATAATACACTATTTCTGATTGACTGCTGCTTCATAGTGAATTCAAGATATTCCTCCGGAGTCTCGACCCAGATGTGAATCCGGCCCGAGGATCTTCCAATTGCTGGAAGATCTTCCTACGAATTCATCAATGGAGTTAGTAGCATTAACGTTGTGAGCAATTTATTTTTACTAATATTTTGGAGGATGTTGTTCCAATCGGTTCCGTCGTTGTTGCCTGTTACCCATTTTCAGACAGAGCCAATCTAATCAAGGACCTGATCTTCCGAGCGAACCTAGCTTTTAGTAAATCAATGCGTTCCTTCGACTGCCGCAGATGGAATTGAATGATCAATTTCTCTTCTTTCCCGGTGATGCTGCTTATTGTGGCATTTATCATTAAGTTCAGCACACTCTTAAGTTTTTCTAGATCTATGATATGCACAAATTTGAAATATCCGTCGATTATCCATCCTTTATGGAAGCTATTGGTGCTTGTAGTCATAGACGGACGGTCATCATCAGCAAGCAATTCGACGGATACAAAGGTTCATTAATTACATACGGGTGTATGAATACATTTAATTCATCTTAAGCTATCTTACAATTAGGAATAGATTCTACCCAACATTTTTAATGTGGCTCTTATGGACTTCTCGTCCTGTAGAGGTGATAAGCCTCAATCTATTTTTCCTGGCTACAATTTCTTTACGGTATAAAGGCGTCTTTTTGCCTTGCACTTTTTTATATGCCGTATATATAACATCATCTTTTCTAAATTTGTCGGGTGATAACTTATTTTTATTGACCCACTTATTGTTTGCCTTTTGCTTCTTTTCAATCTCCCCCTTAGTTCGTGATTTACCCTAGCACGAAATTTAACCAACCTCTCATAATTAATTCTCGCTGTTCTATTGAGGAATATGTAGGACGGTTTTTTTTCCTAGTAACAGAGTGTATGGTGTTTTTGTATCTGTCGACAGCTATATGCACTATTTCTTTTGTTCGCAGAACTTTATATTCCGCTGTTAAGCATCGGTAAATCTCTAAAACTGTGGAGTGTAGTCGTTCTAATTGCACATTTACCTCGCTACGTTTAACGTTTTATACCTAGCATTCGAACGTAGTTAAGTATGATCGGGCTAAGAAAGCTTCCCACATTAACGGTTACCAATATCCTGCTGACCGTAAAGTAGTGTACAATTTTTGTAATTTTGTCTCGTACGTACAGCGAAGATTTATTCTATTCTTGATGTGAAAAAGCTTGGCGAATTTTGAAAACTTGCCTATGCAGCTAATGAATTTTTGATTCTTGATTTCCACAATAGTTATCCATATGAAGTATTTCCAATGGATATGATGGTATGGGAGTTGGCTGCAGCTCAGGGTTGATAAGGTGTCTATCATATTTGTTCGCAAAGCAGATTTCGCATGACTTAGACTATTCATCCTAGGGGAGTAATATAGTTCTAGGAGTTGTAGCTTATTTTTCCTAGCATTTATATGCACCCTTCTATGCTCTTCACTAATCTCTTGTTTAACGTCCCCTACTATTTTCTGTGTGATGCGAATTTTATAGCTAACGAAATTGTTTACATAGATTCTCTGCGATATGGTTATGTATGCTTCTGGTATTTTAATACCGTTAATCAAGTTCGGTCCTATTTTTACCTCAAGAATTCGTGTCAGTTTTGGTTAATCTAAACTTGGCTCAGCAACGTAATGTCGAGAATAACCGGGATGGGGCTCCTCATATATACCCAGACCCTTATCTGCCCTTACAATTATTTGTCTTAATTTCCGCAAGTACAGTGATTTGATCCACTTCATTATTAGTTATAGGGCCAAAAAGGGAATTCTATTTTTTATTTATGCGATGCAATTCGGACTGGATTTTATCTGGTAGATTCTTGTTAAGCACGATACTAACTTCCATGAAAATTCTGCTCTAAGAAGAACAACAATATGGGTACAACCTCAGCCCATTTCCCTTTCTACCGATTACAGTTCTTTTAAGGTGTCGCGTTTGGAGCGACGCTGATGAAATATGTATAAGTATTTGTGTATATGTGTGGTTGCGATAATTAAGATTTTGTATCTCCAGGCATGACGAGTTGGCCTCTGGGATAGTTTTGGGTTTCTGAATGGTTAGCATTTTAGAAATTTCGCCGTCCGGGGCCTGGATAAACACACCTAGAGCCCTATTCCGATATGTTTTAACTAGAGCCGTCACCATTTCTTGGCTTAAGCTTTCTGTCTTTCTTTTATTAGTCATAAGCGAAAGTTCATGGTTCACTGCTGCATAGAATTCGTCGAGTTTGAGATTTCTTTGGGATAATTGATTGAACTGATGATCCAATGTCCTCATATCTCTCTTGTCTGTTTAATACAGTGAAAGACATAGTTTTATTTCAGGCCAATCATTGTCCAAAATGTTATAAGAGATTAGGGGGGCGTCGGCCGTGCCCCTAATCTTCCTTCTCTCCAATCTGCTGAAGTATAGCACAATACAAGGGTTTACATTTCACAATCTCATAGTCCCTTAAGATTGTTTCAACCCCATGGACCCAAGATATGTATTGGGTTGGGTCACCTTCGAAGGTCTGCAACCCTTTGACACAGTCAGGGAGTGGACTAATGTCCCTTAGGTCGGTTTTAGTTTGGGGTCCACAGAGCTCTACCTGCTCGTTCGTGGGCATTCTCTGGCAGTCGCCCATCCTCAAGCGTTTTTAGACGGGTTTCAAACGCCTTAAGATTGTTTCAACCCCATGGACCCAAGATATGTATTGGGTTGGGTCACCTTCGAAGGTCTGCAACCCTTTGACACAGTCAGGGAGTGGACTAATGTCAATTAGGTCGGTTTTAGTTTGGGGTCCACAGAGCTCTACCTGCTCGTTCGTGGGCATTCTCTGGCAGTCGCCCATCCTCAAGCGTTTTTAGACGGGTTTCAAACGCCTTAAGCCTAGCGAGAATGGAATTAATTGTTCCTGTTACCTCAGTTAACGTCCTACTTAGAGTGTCCATATTACAGAATATACGGGTAATTTAAGAGAAAAATATGAAAAAATTGTGATTATCTGAATTATCTGCTTGGTTAACCTTTTGATACCACTCATGTTCCCACTTATTGCAAAACCTACAACTTTCTTATTTTAGCTTTCAACTTAATTTTTATTTTTGCAATTTATAATTTTTGGCGCAAAATTAATCACCCTAATGTTTGCAAATGGCGTCGTACGTTAATCATATTTGACATTTGTGCACTAGACAGCTGCAGTGTACAAACAAGCAGGCAAGAACGTGGAATAATTGTGTCGATGTTTTTGACGAATAATCGGTCGATGGTGTTAGCGCAGCGTGAATCTCGACGTCGATTTGCTAATCGTGTCGCGCCAACTGGGCAAACATTCCTTTACTTAGCTACTCGACTCGAACAGAGTGGAACTACAAGAGACCATGCAAGGCGTGGCCGATGTCACTGAGAACGAAGATACATCAACCAGACGACGGGCCGCACAAGTGGTCATCACCAGACCCTACAGCGAATTTTAGTGATAGACTTACACATGTTCCCGTACAAAGTGCAAACAGTGCATCAGTTAATGCCTCCTGACCGTCAGTCGCCTGTGAATTACTGTAAAGCTATCCTCAATTACAGAATGAAGAGGACGATTTTGTGTCGAAAATGGTTGTCCACAATGGCTTTTGGGACTTCAACTAAATAAATTTTTAGACAAGTCTGGTTTTATGCTGTTTATTCGGCTGTGGTCCAAATTAAAGCGATGGCACCAGCCGTAATTTACAAATTTCAGTTACAACAATTATCTGGTAAATAGAAGTATATAAAAAAGGAAATTTCCAACAGGAAATTTACCTTACAATAAAGGCTTTTACATCGAAATGCATTTTAAGCTAATTCACAATTGCAACAATATTTGTATGTAGTTTTAAGTTTTGCGAGAGTTTTAGTTTTAAATTATAATTGAAGTATGAACAATGGTCATGAGCGACGAGGCGCATTTACACTTAAGCGGTTACGTCAATAAAAAAAAAGTTCGTTTGTGGGGTACTAAAAATCCGCGTGTGATGCACGAAGAGCCATTACAGTCACTCAAAGCCACTGTGTGGTGCGGCGTTCACGCGGGAGGAGTGATTGAGCCGTATTTGTTTGAGAACGCCAACGGCAATACATTCAGTGTTACTGGCAAACGCTCCTGGGCCATGATAAGCGACTTCTTACTGGCGAAATTGGATGAGCGGGGCTTGGTGAATATGTGGTTCCAACAAGACGGTGCAACCGCATACAGCACGAGCCACAATGGATATTGTGAAGGAAGTGTATCCTGGTAAGCGTAATCTCCCGTTTTGGCTATTTGGAATGGTCAGCAAGATCGCCCGATTTAACCATACTAGACTTCTTTCTTTGTGGCTACTTGAAGTCGCGGGTTTATGTGAATAAGCCTCAGACAATCGCTTAAGGAGAACATTCACCAGGAATGCGAACAGTTATCACCGGAAATCTTGCGGAAAGGCATGGAAAATGCGATAGAATAGGCACAAATGTGTATCAACACTGACGGCAGCCATTTGGCGGATATCATTTTTTAACATAACAGAAACAATTGTACAGATAAGGATTTCCATCACTCAAAATCATTTTTTTTATTTAGTAAAAAAGTAATTTAAAACAAAATGGGATGATTAATTTTGCGCCACTGTAGTATAACAAAAAAAATCAAAAAAAGAAAAACTTAACCGCCAAGATTGTATAAATTATAATAACCGACAATAAAGGTTTTTGTAACGTTTTAGAATTCAAAACCGTGCATTTTCTTTTTACCACTTTTCCGCTCTAACGTTATTTTCCTATTTTTATAAACAGTTTAACGAACCAAGGCAATGTATGTACAGTCCATTTATTCAAAATAAGATTGTACGAATCAAAAATAATACATTTACTTTTCCAAAGAAACATTTGGCCTATCTATCCTGTATATTTGAATCATTTGGATATTTGCGTTTTAAATTACGTAATTTAAACAAAGTGACATTTTTATGAATGCACAATATTTGATACATTTGGTATTCGTGTGTTATATTTGCTATTCTACGAGTAAATTTTGATACAATATTTGATACATTTAGTATTCGTGTGTTGAATTTACAGTTCTACGAATAAATAATTGAGAGTCTTATATAAAGTGAAGGCTTTTGATTTGAAAGTCTTAAGAATACGTTTTTGTATACACATATGTATGTATATACAATACATATATCTAGTCTTCTTCAAATAAAAATTTACATATAACGGCCCACGCAGAGTGTACATATTAAAGCACATTTCTCGCGCCGCGAAATTATATATACAGGGTGTCCCAGTTTATGTTTTCGTCCTGATAGCTGAAGATTCCTGAAGTTATGGCAAACAAAAAACTTTATTACAGCCCGGGGTCTACTTTCACCCCCTCCCGCCGTTAAAGTGAGAAACCTCTGATTTCGAGGTAAAACTTCTTAAAGCCCCGTAGCACATTTTTGAAATAGAACTTCAGTGCGCATAAAATACTAAAATTTCGTCGAGTTCGATGAACGCCAGCCAAAATTATGGCATTTTAAAGGTAACATTTTGAAAAATCGTTGAACCAATTTCATCAGAAAAATGCGTTAATCTCGAAATTCTCAACTTTTAGGTTAACTTTTTTTATCAAAACTTTTGTCTTCTCTTCATTATCTAAGATTTTTATGTACGACTTTTCCAAAGACAAACAACGGAAGTTATTGCAAACCACTATTTTATTCAGGCAAATGGCTAACAAAATAAAAAGTGTGTTCAAATAAAAAGAAAATTGACTAAAAAAAAGTTGGAGAACTAAGCCAACGGTAAATTTTCCGCTATTTTGTGGAATGTTTTTGTTTAATTCGGTGACAACTTTTGAAATGTGCCGATGTTACTTTATTTACTGATTAAGAGTAAACGAGTAAAGTGCTTAGCAAATGCTTAAGAAACAATGTTTTCGATTCGCGAGTACGCTGATACAATTTTCGTTTACGGTTTCTGTAATGGGGATGCAGACTTAGCTAGATTAGAGTACTATAGGCGATATCCCAGACGGAGGATCCCTTCTAGGCCAACTTTTTCAATGCTTTTATTCGCCTTTCAACCGTCGGCTCAGCATATGGGTTACGAAGAGAAAGATTGTCCAACATAACAGCAGCAGAAGAAAGAATTTTAAATGCTGTAATAATGCAGCTATCTATTAGCACCAGAAGGCTTGCAGCACAGTTGCAAACTCCCAAAACTACAATCCATAGAGTTCTTCAAGTCAACCGCGTTCTCGTACAGCAACTTTTGCCAGGGGACTTTAAAAAAAGGATTGAATTTTGCCAATGGCTGCTGCATCAACAAGATGAGAATGAGCAGTTTATTAAAAAAATTGTATGGACTGACGAAGCCCGGTTTACGAGAATGGGCATTATCAACCAACGAAATCCCCACTATTGGGCAGTGTCTAATCCTCACTTAACACGAACAACATCTTCTCAAAGGTAAAGATTCAGTTGAAATGCAGATGGTTTTTTTAACTGTATACCATTTTACAGAAGATTTAGCATGAATGGCTGGGCCGGTATATTGAGTAGTAGTATTGAGAAATATACCCCCCACTACCATATATAACCATATATTTTAGGCCAACATTTTAGGCCATAACTTCAAGAATCTTTAGCTATCAGGACGAAAACCTAAACTGGGACACCCTGTATACATAGAACAATACCACTACAAATGGAAAATCGCAGTCACTTCTGAAATGCTGCTTCAAGGCCACGAAAGGAAAACATATTTGCAATTCAATGCAAATGACGGGTGACAAAAAGTGGATTTACTTTTACTTATTTTTCTGCACCCGCCGTATTCCCCAGACTTGGCGTAATTTGACTATCACCTCTTCGCATAAATGGGGCACGCGCTCGCAGAGCAGCGATTTCGAGGAAGTTGGGAAATGGCTCGAGGAATGGTTTGCCGCAAAACACAAGCAGTTTTTCTGTCATGCTATTCATAAATTACCTGAAAGATCTGCGAAATGTGTAGAAGCCGATATCCAATATGTTTAATAAAAAAGAATTTACTTTCCTAGAAAATTACGTATTTTTTTTACCAAAAAAACCAGAAAAACTTATGCATACACTTGGTACCTTAAATTGCATTGACTGAAACAACCACCTAAATGCACCAATATTAGCTGATGTCATCACAACAATCTGCAAATTGTCAAGAGAGATTTGACTGCAAGAAAGAAGAAAAATGAAACAAGTGAATGCATTTATATAGATTTAAAACTCATATAGTGTTGTACGAGTACTTACCAATTAAATTAATTGTGCGGTGAGCTGAAGAAGCACCTTCCCAGCCAAATCTTAAGAAATTTTATGTATTTAAAAAGGCTCCAAAAGAACGCCGGGGTCAGCGTTATCTTAACACCCGACTCTCTTTGCTGGAAGATGACAGCAAGGTAGCAAGAGCCTATAATCAGGCGATCGGGAAGCTAGAAGCTATTCTGAAAAAAGTTAATAGTTTTCTACGAACGGTTAACAGGCATTTACCTGGAGTACAAAGGGGAGTTGATGGATGTATCCACAGCAGCAGCACCGCCTACAGGTACCGCATCGGCAAAAACAACATGCAGAGCAGGAAATAAGTTGCGGCTTCCGAAGATCGACATACTGAAGTTTGCAGGCTCATATATAACGTGGCGATCATTACATGATCTTTCTAAATCGTTGGTGCATACCAATAGTTCCTTAACCAACATCAAGGAGCTATATTATCGGAAGTCGTCGTTGAGAGGGGAAGTATAATAGAACGTTTGTTACAACACCTTCAGCTTGACTCCGATAACTACGAAAGGACGTGGGAGTTGCTAACGTAACGCTACGTCCACAAGCGTGTGCTAGTGAATGCACAGCTAAAGTTACTTTTCCGTCAGCCGACGTTAGTGAAGGAATCCGCAGATGGCCTGCTGTTGGACACCGCCCAGAAATGTATCAACGCACTGGGATTATCTGGGGTTACAGGTAGAGAAGTTGGACACAATTGGCATACTTATCCAGCTGCAAAAACTTCCACCCTCTCTTCATCAACTCTGGAAGTAGACACTGGGCAGTACAAAGAAGCTTCCTATGTACGAAGAATTTACTGAATTTCTTGAGATGCGTTTTAGGACGTTGAAGGTAGTGGAGCAGCAGCAAGAAGGTAATGGAACTCAGTACGAGCCGGCCAATCATCTGTTGCCAAACAGCGGTTATTTGTATGTGAACCAGTCCAAGGTATTCGCCGCAAATCAGACATCTAGATTCGTCACTTGCAAGGTGCATCAAGGAAGCCAGCATGCGTTGAAAAGACATAGGATTCCTCAACATGGAACACCCACAAAGAAAACAAATTTTTAAAAAGATAGGGGTTTGAGACCTTACGTTGGGTATAGTCACCTGGTGACTTAATGTTCCAGCTCAAAATCGTGCTTCTTCTGCCAACTGCGTCATCATTCGCTTCTTCATACAAATAAAAATCGACTGGTCGATAAAATACCTACATACGAATCATCGAAATATGCAGCGACGTCCACTTGTTCCCATGTTTACCAAGTAGCCGTAAACCTAAATGCGGCTGAGTTTCAATCTTCGGGGAATTTTTTTTTATATTTTTTTTTATAATTTACGCGCGCCTAAGGGGTTATGATACCCTTTACTGTGGCCATGGCGCGGGCGGAAAGTTAGAAAGAGGAGAAAGGAAAACATTGTTGTGATGTAGTGGTTTGAAACTCAGGTACATCTGGTTTCGATATTAGCTCTCCGGGGGTGGGAGTACGAATAGGAGGGAGACTTTTTTCTTCTCTCGGAATGATTCGAAGGTTATCAATTTTCACGCTTGTTTTGTGCTTGAAACTCTACAAAAGCTAAATCTACATGTCAGTGTTATGCCTTCACATGCAGATTTTTCTGACTGAGTCCCAATTATACAAATGAAAAACGTGTAATGAGTAGGATTCGAACCTTGACCCTCCGAGTGAAAAGCAATTGCTAGCCACTACACCACGGCCACCGCACCTTCTGGGGATGCACCGTAACAGCCGTGGTGAAAGTCAAGGGTAGGTCACACCAGCTACATGCCTTAGTCGATAAGAAGCTACAATTATTTCTGAAGCGGCTGCACAATTGCTACATTTGAAAAAGGAGCGAACTTTTGCCGAGGTATCAGGGTTGCGGTTGGACAGCCGCGGCAATTCAGACTGCTACGTCGAACTACGTCCGAGTCCCTTCATTCGACATATGAGAGCGCTATTAAGGCGCTGGTCTTCAAGTTGCTGACTGGGCTTCGTCCGCCCCAACGAATGGTAACAGACAAATGGCATCATCTAGAAAGACTACGATTAGCAGACCTACAATTTGACGTACCAGCACATTTCGATCTTCTGTTCGGAACTAACGTTTTCGCCGAAATTCTCCTGCCGGACATTGTCGGAAGTAGGCAGCCTAATACACCCTTGGTTCAGAAGACGTTATTAGGATGGACTGTCTTCGGAAAAGACAAGAGGCTGCTGAGAGTCCGAAACGTATACGTGGCTTCGTACAGTATACCAACCCAAGACATCAACAAATCGAAGAGACTCCATTTCAAAGGCTAAAGATCTAAGGGAAAGTTGTCTGTAAAGAGCATTTTGCTACGCATACGCGACTTCCGAATGTGCGATACGAAATACAGCTACCTTTCAAATACCAACGGCATCCAAAGATGGACAGAAGTAGAGAATGCGCAGTGAGGAGGTTGGTTCATATCGATCGACGTTTCAGAACGCCATGATAAATAAGAGTAGTAGAACCAGCAGACGGTTTTTTTTTTTAAAGAACTTAACACCCAAGGGGGTATGAATACACTTAAATTACCTGAGCACATGTTAAGTGTTTTCGGAAAATGGGATAGAAAGAGATAGAAAGTTTTTTGGGCTCAGTAGTTATTTCCCTCCATGGGTGCCATCCAACATTTAATGGGGAGACTAAATTCTTAGTGGAGGTTGGCTTGTTGCTGATTTCTAATCAACTACTCATCTTACTTGATTTCCGCTAAATGGAAAAATGAATATATGTCTTTCGGGAGAGGCTGGGATTCGAACACCGAACTTTGCAATTTGGAATCCAGTTCACTACCACTTGAACCACGGCCACCCACGTTGAGTGATCGACTGCTAGTCCAAATTGTCCAAAATTGAAGATAGATATTGTTAATCTCTTCTCAGTCTCAAAAAGCTTAACAACAGCTACCACGAAATCTTCAACACATCTCCCCAAAACGTTGCTAATGACTTCGCTGCTTCGCGGAGCTAAGTAAACTCTAAAAGAATTTCTCACCTTCAGCGTAGCCGAGCTGACGGTGATAAATTTATTCGTTCCTAACTTGCCTCCTTTGCCTTCATCTCATCTCCACTCCCCTACATCTCTGAGCAACAAACTATCTCTTACATTTTACTACTAAAACGTAAGATGCTTACGCCCTAAAACTCGTGCTGTTTTGTCTAAATCTCATGACATCTCCTTCGACGTGTATGCTCTTACTGAAACCAATCTGACCTCTGATATAAAGAGCCAGGAGCTATTCCCTTCTTCTTATAATGTTTTCGGAGATGACGATCACTCTCTCCCTATGGTTAATGATCCTGCCCTCCCTAAAGTTGCTTCTTCGTATAGGGATGTCCTATTTGCTATTCACAATAACCTCAACGCTTCTCTCATCGCTATCTCTTCTTCTACTAAACTTGACTTGGCCGCCAAAGAGTAGGAGGCGTTTGTTCATCGGGTAATAGCACGAGCTGTCCTACCTTGATTTGCAAATTCGAGCTAAGCCATTTTGGACGCTGTTGTAGCCGCGCGAGATACTCCGATTTCCATTTTTTCCAGAAGTCCTGTTGGATCCTCTGCATAAGTTGCCATCTATCTAGATAATTTGATTTTACGTTGGTTAAATCTTTTTCAGGTGCCGCGTTTAAGGGGGCTCCAATTAAAAAATGTCCTGGCGTCAAGATGGATAAATCCTCAGGGTCTTCCGTGACTGGGCAAAGCGGACGTGAATTCAGGCATGCCTCTACCTGCGCTAAGACGGTTGCATACTCTTCGAAGGTCAATGTGTAGTGGCCGATAATTCGCTTCAAATGATGCTTCATGGATTTCACGCCGGCTTCCCAGAGTCCACCAAAGTGTGGAGCAGCCGGTGGGTTGAAGTGCCAAGTAGTCCCGTTCCCTTGCAGTTGGGTCACGATGTCATCTGTCCATTGTTTTGACCATTGTGAGACTTGAAGATCTATGATCCTTGCAGCACCTTGAAAATTTGTTCCGCAATCGCTGTAGAGGTCGGAGCAAATCCCACGGCGTGCAGTGAAGCGTTTGAAGGCTGCGAGAAACGCGGATGTGCTATATTCACTCACAAGTTCGAGGTGAACTGCCTTCGTGCAAAAGCAAACGAAAATTGCGATTTAAGCTTTGGTTATCTTGTTACATCGACCCTTCCATGCCTTTAATTGTACCGGACCAGCGTAATCCACTCCCGATCTTTGAAATGGGCGAGCCTGATTCACTCTTAATGCGGGTAGATTGCCCATTTTTTCGTGCATTTGGGTTGTTTTGTGCCTATAACACTTAAGACACTTATGAATGCAACTCTTTACGGTTGATTTTAGGTGTAATATCCAATATTCCGCTCGAATGGTTGCCATCATGAGCTGCTGACCGCCATGCAGTGATTTTATGTGCACTTCATGAACTAAGAGCGTGGTAAAATAGTTCTGCGCGGGTAATATTATTGGATGTCGCTGTGAATACGGGAGATCCGCGTTCTCTAATCGGCCGCCCACCCGTAATGTGCCGTTTTCGTCTATGATTGGTGATAGTCGTGCCAGTTTGCTTCCTTTGAAAATCATTTCCCCTTTTGATAATTTTAATATCTCTTCAGCGAAAAACTCTTGCTGGACAATTTTGATCAAGCGTAGTCGGGCTGACGATATTTCGCTGACCGACAGTGATCCAGACAATTTCTCCGATTTCTTCAGGCAGTTGTGAGCAAAGCGAAGGCAAAAGGCGGTAACTCGTAATAGACGCTGTAGTGAAGAAAACCTTGTGAGGAGTTCATTATATTGAAAGGCGGTAAAGTGGACGCAGAGCTGAAAAATATTTGTTAACGGGTACCCAGATGCGAACAAATTATTCTTAGTCCTTGAAATCTTTGAAGCTTTCAGTTCGAGGTCCGTGGACTGAATGTCAAGCGAAGGATGCAGTTGTTCCTTAAACGATTGCAGAAATTCCGGCCCTTGGTACCATTCTTTATGATTGCTCAGATCTTTAGGTGAAAGTCCTCTAGAAGCCATGTCCGCCGGATTGTCCTTAGATGGGATGTAATTCCAGCACTTGGGGTCTGTGAGCTCCTGGATTTCAGCCACCCTGTTGGCAACAAACGTGGTTCGGTTGTATGGAACTGATTTGATCCACGCGAGTGTGATTTGCTAGTCACACCAAGCAAATATTTTGGCATTGCTGAGTTTCATAATTTCCTTGGTATGGACTAGCAAATGTGCTAGCAGCAGAGCTCCACATAGCTCCAAGCGTGCCAGCGATATTGTTTTCAGGGGTGCGACTCGCGTTTTGGATGCAAGAAGACTCGTTTGTGATCCCTTTCCAGTGATGACTCGAAGATAAACAGCTGCAGCATACGCCCTTTCGGAGGCATCGCAGAACCCATGGATTTCGAGGTCTGATTCCTCCGTCATATTAATCCAGCGAGGAATCTCTATATCATTAAGGGCGATTAGTTCCTCTTTAAATTTATGCCATGCTAAAATGATTGAAGTTGGAAGTTCGCTGTCCCATGTTTGATGTTCCTTCCAGATCTCTTGCATCAACATTTTACCTATGACCACGCAAGGAGAGATCCATCCCATTGGATCATACAGACGAGAGATGTCCGCTAAAATTGTTCGTTTCGATGTCGTCTTTGCGTCTGATGGATTTACTCTGAAAGAAAAGGTATCCTTCCCAGGATGCCACTGGATCCCTAAAGTCTTTATTGCGTTGTCTTCATCAAATGACAGCGGTAGCTGAACTTCTCTATCTTCAGCTGGAATTGCTGCCAATAACTTATCACTGTTGCTGGCCCATTTTCGCAATGGGAACATTCCAAACCTCAACATTGTTGTGAGCTGGGGTTGTATCTCTAAGGCTTCCTCTTCAGAGTCAGCTCCATGAATCACATCGTCCACGTAAAAGTGTTTTTTAGCAATGTCTGATGCAATTGGGTAGTCTGCTCGCTCATCTGCAGCAAGTTGTTGGAGTGTGCGAACTGCCAAATACGGTGCAGCGGCTGTGCCAAACGTCGCTGTGTTGAGGCGATATGCTTTTACTTCCTCCCCTTCCGCATCTCTCCTCAAAACTAGTTGGTATACAGAGTCTTCAAATGGAACCCAGATCTGCCTATACATTTTGTTGATGTCCGCAACAAACCCTATCTTATGTTTCCTAAAGCGGGCGATGTGATCAAAAATGTTGTCTTGTAGCCGTGGGCCAACAAAAAGATGATCATTCAGTGATGTGCCGTCGGACGTCTTACATGATGCATCGAATACAATACGTAGTTTTGTGGTGGAGCTAGATTCCTTCCTCACTGCATGGTGGGGAACAAAATAATGCGCATGGGTTAACGAAGTGGGTTCTACGAGAGTCATGTGCCCTTGCACTTTATAGTCGTCTGCAACGCTTTTGTACTCTTTGTAGAGCGATGAGTTTAGCCTAAATTTTCTTTCTAATTGAAGATACCTAACAAGAGCGGATTTGAATGACAAACCTAGTTTAGGACGTAACCCTTCCTTGAATGGTAGCTGAACAATATATTTACCATCTAGCTGACGCTGGTGTGTTCTACAAAAATGCATTTCACACTGTTTTTCTTCCTCCGAGAAAATTTTCCTTGTAGGTACCTCCTCGAGTTCCCAAAACTTATGCATCCTGAATTCCAAGTCGGGCGTCTCCGTCATGATGTGCAAAGATGTCACCGTTTTTTGGTCGCCAGAAGATGTACAACCAGAGAGAATCCATCCGAGTTCTGTTCGTTGGGCCATGGGTGTACCTGGTTCTCCTTTAACAACACCGTCAAGTAGAATAAATGGATATATGTCGCTCCCCAGTATGACATCAATTTTGTTTGGTTTGTAAAAGGTCGGGTCGGCAAGTTGAATGTTCTGGAGGTGCATCCAGTTAGACCAGAGAATGTTGTGCATAGGGAGGACTGCTGTTAGCTTGGGTAGAACCAACGCATTAAGCTGTAATGTGAAATTGTCGTTAACGTTGGAACGGATGGTGAGCGAAACCTGAGATCTGTAAACGCCGTTGTTGGTTTCCCCAACGCCTATTATGTTGACATAGTTCGTTGTCCTTTTAAGTTTCATCAGCTGTACAGCCGATTCAGAGATGAATGACGCCTCCGATCCTGGATCAATTAAAGCCCGCAGCAACAGCGGTTGGCCTACAGCTGGAACAGCCTTGATAAGCGCAGTGGCCAAAAGGACAGCCTTTGACTGACTGTTCTTGGATGAGTACGTATTGTGTACTGCAGCTGTTTTGTTGGAGGAGGTAGGATCTTCTAAAAATTCTGGCTGTGAAGATTGAACCGTAGGGGAGACAGGTTGAAAATGTGGCTGAGTAACCAACGCTGAAGTTGAATCGTTGGCATGCATTGCGTTCGTGTTAGCTAGATCGCTTTCATGCAGCAACGAATGATGCCTTTGTTTGCATGCAGAACATGTAAAAGTGCTTGTACAGTTTTGCGTGGCATGCGAGTGTGACAAGCAGTTGATGCACAGTTTATGCCTTTTGACTATGTCCCTTTTTTTCTGTGGAGCTAATGCCTTAAATTTGCAACACTTCCTAATTGAATGCAAACCCTGACACATCTGACATTTCGAAATTATGGAATTGTGTGTACGAACTGTGACAGAGCTAAATTGCTTTGATTTTGATTGAGGGGGATTTGGTGAGGATTGTCCTAGGATTTCTAATGTTCTTGACCTCATGAGCAAGAAATCCTCTAGGATGTTGAAAGACGGATAATCTTCATACGCTGAAATATGTGATTCCCACTGACCTCGAGTGGTGATCGGAAGTTTTTGTACAGTGTGGATAATTAAAACGTCTTCCCACGAATCTACAGTGACTCCGAGATTTTCCAGAGATTGTTTGGCCTCAATTGTGGTATCTAAAAGTGATTTGATATCGTCTGCTAATTCTTTAGATAGTTTTGGTTGATCAAACAGTAATTTAAATTGGTTATCCTTAAGTAAACGTAGGTTTTGATACCGCTTCACTAACGTTGCCCATGCTGACTCAAAGTTACCATCAGTGATGGAAGTGTTTCGAAGCATCCGTTCGGCTTCACCGCTTAAATTAGCCTTCAAATAATGCAACTTCTGAACATCGGATAAAGAAGGATTTTTGCCTACCAAGCTTTCAAATAAACCTTTAAATTCAGGCCACATTTGAAAGGAACCCGAGAATGTAGGGATCTTAATCGGGGGGAGCTTCACATCAACCAAAGGGGCTTTCGCTCCTGCTATTGAATTATTAAGAAAACTCTGAGTTTGATTGGGATTTTCGGAGGTACATAACTGCTCCTTTAAATCGGAGGAATATGTGTAATAGAGCTCTTTTAATTCGTGAAATGTTAGCGACTCAATGTATTTGACTTTAGCCTCTTCACTAGGAGCAGCAACAATTTTTTGATGAAGTGCCCTAGCTTCATCAAACCCTTTCTCCAAATTCTTTAATCGCGCCTCAGCCATAAAGATGGATTTTGATGATTTACTAAGCTCTTTATGCGCTTTATTATCAGCTTCGAGTTCACTCCAGATATTTTGAATTGAATCGATTAAATTTGAGATCTTAGATTTACTCATTTTGCAAGAAAGACGAAAAGCAGAATAGAAATAGCAGAATTGCACCCAGAATAGCACCCAACACACACGATAATATTATATTATAATAATAATATATCACGAAGATCGATAAATTAATGATAATTATCTTATTAAAATGCCACACACCTGATTATAAGCGTTGCTCCCGACCTGCCCCAGCTTCTCGAACTCCAGCAGATGTCCTCAGTAAGCGCCAACGATCAACCGAACCGAATTTATGTTGATATTTGAGTGCACAAGACGAATTATTCACTATTAAAATTAGTGCCACGCACTGAATAAAATAGTTTTAGATTGTCCAGATTCAGATCCGGCTCGAAGGACCATATGTTTCGCACGAAAACTAGCATAAAGAAATATATTTTTTAAGACTATAAGTGCCGATTCAGAATCCAGTTCAAAAAAACTTAAATAAAATGCAATTATTTTAATTCCGAACTTTATTGTATAAATTGCAAGTTGGTCTGTTGGTTTGACTGGGAATGCCCAACCATTCGCCGCATTTGCCATAACGACAGCTTCCTGGTCCAGCTGTTTCTTGAAGGCATAATTTCTGGTCAATGAACCATTGCGGTCCTTTGTGGAAATTGTTAAAGTCTTAGCTGCTACCGCATAGCGTATTTGGTTTTTCGTTGACCAGCGAGTGCATACATCACCAACACACGCTTATGTGCTAATCGCCACTGCAGAGTTCACTCATTGGGCGGGGCTAATTGTCGAAAGCATATCATTTTTTATATGAACCCCTCCCATGCTAGCGCCTCCACAGCTAATGTGTTGCGGCTGCTTGTGGTCTTCTCTGAATGCCCAATTTTGCTGTGCGTTACGTCAGCTGATGCGTGTTTGCCGTCGGCCTTTTGAAATTGGTAAATGCCAGAGGGAAAAATTCAGCTTGTAAGAAGCTGATTTCCTTGATTGCAGAACAATGTTTGTTGCATTGCAACATTTTTCCATAACTCTCCACCCCAGTCCACTTCTTACCTTACTATCTCTTCCTGCAACTTCCATAAAGCTAATTTTCGCAATATATATATATATATCTTAGCAAATCTTCTTTTGATTTTACCAACCTATCCATTTTTATAGTGAAATATTTCATTCCTCTTCTCCTTACGACCTCCTTTCTCGGCATAAAACATCATCTACTTCACCTCCTTGATATAATATTAGTCTTCGCTCTTTACGAAATAAAAGAAACAAATTATAGGCAATTTTTTTCCGCACCAATTCTTATTATGACTACTCTAACTATCTTGGAACCTACCTCCAATTCACCTGGCTCTATAACAGCCTCTATCAGTGCGTTCTTGACACAGCGCAGACCAACCTTATCAACGATCCTAAGACATTGTATGAATTCGTCAACTACAAAAGCAAATCAGACGGTTATCCCCATTCTTTGTCGTTCGATAATGTATCATCGACCGACCCACATACTATTGCCAACTATTTAGTAAACTTCTTTAAACAGTCATTTGCAGACGAAATCTTAGTGATGTCTGCTCAAAGTGAATTGTTTCTCACAGTTCTAAGAAGGAAACGAGCATCAGAGCAACTACGGCACTAAACGCGTTTATCGACGATAATAACTCTCTATGAGTAAGAGGATGTTTACAAAATGCGACCCTTACTTACAACGAACAACACCCTATACTAAATACTAAGACAGCAACACCACCTGACGAAGCTTATAGTTCGAGACGCTCAGGACAACACTTTACACGGCGGCATTCAACAGATAATGTCATATATCCACATAACATACTGGATCGGTCAAATCATCCGCCGTTTCACAAAATGCAATCAGCACAAGGCGCAAGGAATGCAGAAACTTATGGGAAGTCTTTCAGCGGTGAGAGTGCAAGCAGACCGACCATTTAACAGCATGGACTGGATACGCGAGACCTATACCAGCGAAGAAGAAGGTATTTAAGCAAATACATATAATACAGTTCAAATTATAATACTTTTAACATATATATAATACTTAACATTAAACGCATAATTTAAATCTGAAGTAAAAATAAACGTTAAATGTAAAAATTTAAAAACGATAAAAACTTAGCTGAGCCGATCATTTAGCATTTAGACACACAAATTGTCATTTTACGTAGCACATGTACAAACCTGTCATTAGCGTGGACATACTCCAAAAACTTACAGTCATTTTCAGAGTTACGACCCAGAACACCGAACATCGAATTGCGAGTTGCGAACTCAACTTTAACAACAAAACTTAAATAATAAAATTATCCACTTGTTATAAACGAATATCAAATAAAAATTTTTAATTAATTAACTAAACTTAAACACTAAAAGCTTAGTACTACAACTTGTAACTAAACTTAACATGTGTCAGCATTCCAAAGATCAGACCAGACACTCAATATAAAAATAATTCAATTCATTTTATTGAGACTTCATGACAGTTACAAATCAGTTGAATACAATATAAATTTTTTTATAATATAACAGCGGCTGTCTATTGTATGGCCTGCTTTGACAATAATAAACGAATACGCCACATGGCGACAGTTACAATAGTGACTAGCTTGCTCTCGCTCATGAGCAATGAAAAATTTATTTTGACGTTTGTCGATTTATACACGGAACAAAATAAAGGGTCCGCCATCTAACGTTTTTTTTTTCAACTAGTACTTATTTCGTGAATGGTAACACTTAGCTCATGTCTGATTCGACAGATAATTCGTTTTATCCTTCCGCTAAACGAATATGGTTGTGTATACGCTTGATCAGCTCTGGAAAATATTGCGACATTACTTTGAAAATCATGATGCCGATTTTGCCAAAAAAATCATCTTTTCAGATGAAGCTCATTTTGATCTTGGCGGGTATGTAAACAAGCAAAATTGTCGCATTTGGGGCATAAAAAACCCGCACGCATACATTGAAAAGCCGATACAGGCAAAACGAGTCTCTGTTTGGTGCGGATTTTGGTCCAGAGGCATAATTGGGCCATTTTCCTTCGAAAATGAACAAGGGGTGGCCGTTACAGTCAATGGCGACCGTTATCGGGCCATGTTGAACGAATTTTTGTTCACAAAAATTGAAGAGGAGGATATTGGCAAGATTTGGGTTCAACAGGACGGCGCTACGTGCCACACAGCCGAAGCTACACTCGATGTTTTGCGCCCTGTTTTTGAAGATCGCATTATCAGCCGCAGAGCTGATGTCGTTTGGCCACCTCGGAGCTGCGATTTGACACCGTTGGACTATTATTTGTGGGGTGCCGTAAAAGATAAGTGTTACGCCGACAAGCCAGAGACAATTGACGCTTTAAAGGACAATATTCGTGAAGCCATTGGTGAAATACAGCTGCACACAGTCGATAATGTGCTTAAAAATTGGACCGATCGTGTAGGCTACTGCATGGGCAGACGAGGTAGCCATTTGAATGAAATTATTTTCCATTATTAACCGGAAGGATAAAACTAATTATCTGTCAAATCAGACATGAGCTATGTGTTACCATTCATGAAACAAGCACTAGTTTAAAAAAAAAAACGTTAGATGGCGGACCCTTTATATACAACTAAACTAACTTAAACTAAAACTTATTCTAGGAGAAAAAGGAGATCGACAAATACACATGTGTATTCAGCATTATACTGAACATTCATAACTGGGTATTTTATCGTTCTCCCTTTCCACAGGTACAAAACATGCCAGATTCGAATATTAAATATTACCTACTTATAATTTTTAACATGACAAGTGAATATGAACATATAGAGTTAAGCAAAATTAAGTGGATGATTAAAATAATTAATAGTCTAATGATATGGAATATTATTTACATATATACGATTATAAGCTTGTAGATATCACATTTCGACTCTTTTTTAGTTCCACAAATTTGCATAAAATTATTGTGGCATATCTTAAAACTAGAGAATTATAAAAGTGTATCTATGTGTGAATAATAATAGGTGAAGTTTTGCTCTCCAACAGATAAAGAAATATAATCAGGGGAAAGAAAAATATCGGGTTAACTGGCAACCGCCACTGTGCAAAATTGGCAAAATTGATGGTATAGTGCATTGCATACAGGTGCACATATGCATATATACACGATTGTTATATCTATATATCTTCATATGTAAATTTGCTGTTACAATCGTTATCCTCTATTATGATCAGGTACCGCTTTAACATAGTATGGGATTGTCAATCCATATGGAATCCGATGGACGCCTTCAGGTACTATTCCCACCGGAGAAGGATAGTCAGAATTAGACCAGCTAATATTAATTTGAGATTCGTAAATGTCCTTAATCAGATCATTATCTAAATGGATTAGTCTCCTAATCGTTTTATGCATTAGAACTAGTGAATATCTAATGAGTGGGGTGATGTTGGCTTCATTGTAGATTGACTCATTTGAGTAACGCTTGTTTTCAGACTCGAAATCCCGATTTACACAACGTCTGAGAATTTTACGTCCGAAAGTCTCCATCTCTTTAGCGACAGTAGGTGAAATAGAAAACCAAATAGGAAACGCATAAATTATGACTGGTCTTAGTACGGTCTTGTAAAAGAGAAGCTTCGTTTTCTTATTCAAATCGCGGTGATTTATGAGTGGGATAATGTTTTGGATCTTGCGAGCTTTATTTAATGCGAATCTAGCATGATGGTTGAATTTAAATAGGTTGTTAAAATGGACGCCTAGGTATTTCATGTTGGATTTAACAGGTATGGTATTATTACTTAGCTGCAATGAAAAGTTTCTGCTTTTGCAGGAGACACCGCCGATTCCCTTGCTACTAGAGTTACGAAAACAGATAAGATCTGATTTAGGGAAATTGATTTGAAGCCACCATTTAATGAAATAACTATGAATTACTTGCGTATGCTCTTGCAGCTTTCTCACGGCAGAAAAAGGGTAATCATCAGAGGCGTAAACCAGAGTGTCATCCGCATAGAGAATACCTCTCGAGATAACAGAGCTATCTCTGAAAAAGGTATGAGGAAAGTCATGTAGGAATAGATTAAACAGCTTTGGCCCCAAAATGGACCCTTGAGGAACTCCGCACAGGGAGACGCATGGATTGGAGTTATACTCATCCAACTGAATGAAAAAGTATCTGTTGGCTAGAAAGCTGTCCAGAAATTGGAATAATTCTGGCGGGAAATTAAGTCCTAAGATCTTGAAGAGTAGACTTTCCCTCCACACCTTATCAAAGGCCTTCTCTAAATCGAGAGAGCAGGCTACTGTGCATCTTTTATTTCTGAGGTTTGTCGTCACATCATTATGCAATTTCAACAGGGCATGGATTATCGAGTGTTGCTTTTTGAAACCGAATTGGTATTCTGAGATAGGTTCAATGGGAATTATTTCTGGTGTGTCTACTCTAGTTGAGATAATTCTCTCCAAAATTGTGCCTACATTGGAGAGCAGTGAGATTGGCCGAAAGTTATTAATATTATTATTGTTCGGGCTCTTACTGATCGGTATTATTTGAGCTATTTTCCAGGCGTTGGGAAAATATCCATTATTTATACAGCTATTGATTAATATTGTTAGGAATTTCTTCCCCAAACTGGATATTTTTTTAAGAAGGAAGTTGGAGATCTTATCAGGGCCGCACGACCTTTTAGGTTTCATACTATTGATTATAAAGCTGACTTCCTCCTGGGTTGTGAAGATATTCAAATAGTGCTGGCAGAGGGAAGAGTTCACAGCATAGAAGGGAAAGATTTTAGCAGGTTTACGGCATCTGGATTGCTGTAGGGTGTTCGTTACAGTCACAAGAAGCGCCGGGTCAACTGACGGCATCGCCCCGAAAGTACTTTTGAAGTGATTCATGAACGCCTCAGCAACTTCATATGTATTTGTAAAAAGTGTGTCATCTACCTCAACCGCCTTGCAGAATCTTTTTTTGTTCTTTCCGATGATTTTATAGGCTTCCTTCTTCCTTCTTCCTTCTTGTGTTTAATTGTAAAAAGGTGTTTGATATCCGTGGGAAGATTCACATACTTCCGAAAAGGGGGATTGGGAGTTTGTGAATGTTGCTCAATCGTCGAAGATAGAGCCCCGTTGAACTTATCAATTAGGGAATCAATTTCACTATTAGAGAGACAAACTGAGGTAGGAGGGAAGTATTCAGTGAGGGACCTGTCTAGATCTTCTCTGAAGTTAGCCCAATTCGTATTTTTTGTGAACTTATTTAGATTTGGTAAAAAATATGGGAGTACTAAGTCTTTTAAGTTTAGACACAAAAGAAGAGGAAAATGATCCGAGAAGGACGGTAAAGATGCAATACAAAAGTTGGGATCGAGGGTGTTTACCAAATAACTAGAGATAAGGAAGTGGTCCAGAAATAATGAGCCTCTGGGAAAGGTCGGGGACGAGGAAGTGAGGTTAATTATAGATGGTTGTTGGTTACGCAGCCAATTTTAAAGTGTTTTGCCATTCCAATTGAGGCAGTCATCACCCCACGTTGGACTTTTAGCATTTAGGTCCCCCCGACAATAACGCCATTGAATTGTAATGCTAAGGCTTCAATTTTATTTAGTTCCTCCGTAAAGGCTAATGCCGAGCTATTCGCTGGAACGTATATCGAACCCAGAAGTAAGTTCTTAGTTTGGCGTTCAATAGTTAATTTCATTGAAATGAACTTACTTGGGAAGATTTGTAAGGCAGACCTTATCATACCTGATATTATTCCTGATAGCAATGGCAACGCCTTGATTAGTGTTATTGGGAAGGAATCGGAAGGAGTCGAGAACAACTTTATGCTTTGCTTGGAGGTGGGTCTCTTGAATAAACGCAATCGAGCATTTATTAGCGTGAAGGATTTTTTGGAGTTCAATCCTCCTACTATGTTCCACAAGGGACGCTAGGTTATAGAAGATAATGTTTAAACACATTTGTTTAGGATTCAGAAATATACATGTTCGTTAATACCATTATTTGTTTGTAACTTGAATAACTCTCCCTCTGTTTTGAATTCTTTGTTAAATTTTTGCTTGACTCACTGTATTGTTAAATAATCACCAACCTGTATCTCATTGTTACATGTCATTATATAAATCCAATCTACAACAACAGTGTGCATAGATCACACCACCGATCGTACCACCATCGATCACACCACAGATCGGACCACCTTCGATCGTACCATCGACCATCATCATCCAACTACGCACAAAGAAGAAGACGCAAAATTGTTGTTGCAGTTACCACGCACAATTTATAGCACTGCGTGGGAGCAAGGTTAGATGGTTTGAATAAGCTTAGACATTGTCACAACTGATTGAAATCTCAAGGAATAAAGACGTTAAATAAAATTGTTTGCTTTCTTTTTTTTTGGTTGTAATTATTTTTCTGTTCGATTGTGGTAGCAAGTACTTCTTGTTCGTTTTTTATCGGTTGCTCCACAAATCCAAAGTTGAATCCAATGCATAAGTGGTCCTTCTCGGCCGGATTTCTAAAATTCGTAACAAACAGTTTAAATTTTTTTGTGAAGTGCAAACCCTTGAAGTAATAAACTCTTTTAATATGAGTTCGCTAAAACAAAAGTTCGGCAATGTTAAGGGTCGGTTAACTCGAACGCGTGATTTTGTGGACTCTATCGAAGAAAGTACTACCCTAGAAATGCTAGAGATTCGATTAAAAAATCTTAAAGACTCGTGGTCTGAATTCTCTGAGTTATATACAAAGATAATAGAAAGTGTTTCAGATGAACAATTCGAAGGGTATGAGAACGAATTTGGTCTTTATGAAACGCGCTTTTTCGAATCACATTCGCGTATAACGTCAGCAATGCGAAGCAGACAGGCAGATGAAAAATCAAATGCAAATTATTCGGTCGTTGAACAACTCGCTCGTCAGCAATCCACGTTTTTGGAAAAAATAAATGCCACGTCAGAAGATTCGCCCATTCAACTTCCAAAGTTTACTGTGCCAATTTTCTCGGGTGACTACAAGGATTGGCCTTCCTTTCGAGATTCATTTACCGGTTCCGTTGATAATAAGAAAAATCTGTCGGCCACACAAAAATTCCATTATCTTAAGTCGTTTCTACGTGATGACGCGGCAAACCTAATAAAACATATGGCAATATCTGAGGCCAATTACCTAGAAGCGTGGGAACGTTTAGAAAGCAGATATGATCGCGTTCATCTTATCGTCCAATCATTCATCCAAACATTTTTAAATCTTCCAACTGTAACATCCGGGAATGTAAAAGGTTTGCGTAAGTTGTCAGACGGGGCAGATGAAGTAATTCGTGGCTTGAACGCATTAAAGTCGAACGGTCGCGATCCTTGGCTTGTGTATTTATTATTAAATAAAGTTGACAGTGAAACGAAACAAAGTTGGGCTGAACACAATGGTGGGGTAGATAGTCCAGAGTTCAGTGAATTGCTTCAATTCTTGGAGGCAAGATGTAATGCATTAGAATCGTGCCAAACGTTGGCCAGAACAAGTCCATCGCGTAATCGAAACCAACCGAAAATTCGCACTCATGTCACTGAAGCGTCGCAAGTGCCTCCACAATGCCCAAAATGTAACGAACAGCACATACTGTCTCAATGTCCTCGGTTTACTCAGCTAAGTATTGATACGCGTCGGTCATTTGTTAAAGACAATTCCTTATGCTTTAATTGCCTTCGGGCAGGACATTCTGCAAAAAAGTGTCGGTCGAATTTTTCGTGTCGCGAATGCAAATCCCGTCATCATTCCCTTGTTCACCTGCCGGGACAAAATAACCCTACTTCTTCTTCGTTGAACTCTTCGTCATCAAACTCGTCTTCACACACTCTCGGGATTCCTATTGTCAGCAATCATCTGCACCATGTAAGCTTGTGTAAGCAAACTATTCTTCCTACTATCGTCGCACAGGTAAAAAATAATCAGGGAAATCTGGTTGCCTGCAGAATATTATTAGACTCTGGGTCTCAAAACTCATTTATAACAGAATCGTTTGCGCAGAAACTTGGAATTCGACGAGAACATGCTCGCGTTCCTATTCGCGGAGTATCAACAACAGATGCAGGTCATACAAGAGGTATCGTTTCAATTAAGCTTTATTCTCGGATTAATCAAGATTACTTGTGTGTTGATGCATTTATTCTTAGCAAGCTTACATCTAATCTTCCTTCACAGCCGTTCGATAGTTCTTCTTGGTCTCATATCCGCGATTTAGACTTAGCAGATCCTGAATTCAACATCCCAAAACCAGTTGACATGTTGCTTGGGGCCGATAAATTCTGGTATGTAATTAAAGAAGATCAAATTCAGGGTCCCACAGGAGTCCCAGTAGCCCAAAATACAATGTTTGGCTGGGTTGTAACGGGACAGATACTCGATTCGAACTCTATTTCTCGGCCGGTTATTTCATCTCTACTCTCCACTCTTGATGTCGATGGACTTTTGCAACGCTTTTGGGAACTTGATGAGGTATCTTCTTCGAAAATCGATTTATGTCATAACGATGAAGCCGAAATAAACTTTCGTAAAACCTTTACCCGATCACTTGACGGGAAGTATGTAGTTCAGCTTCCATTTAAAGTTTCCTCCCCGGTTTTTGGTAACTCTTTAAAGTCTGCTGTGAATCGCTTATATGCAATGGAACGTAGATTTCAAAGAGATTCGAAGTTGCGTGATATGTATACTAACTTCATGCAAGAATATCAAGATCTCGGCCATATGACTCGTATTCCACCTTCTGAACTAGAAAACAATCCTGGGAAGTATTTTTATCTCCCTCATCATGCTGTGCTCAAACCGGACAGTTCTACCACAAAACTGAGGGTCGTTTTCGATGGGTCAGCTAAGGACTCGGATGGTAAATCACTAAACAGCCAGTTGTTAGTAGGTCCTCCCATTCAACGAGATTTGATCGGAGTTTGTTTGCGTTTTCGGCAGTTTAAGTACGTTTTCACTGCCGATGTAGTAAAAATGTTTCGTCAAATATGGGTTGCAGATGAACATTGCGATTATCAACGTATCGTTTGGAGAAATAATGCTAGTGATAACATCGAACATTATCGGTTACGGACCGTAACATATGGTACCTCGTCGGCTCCGTTTCTTTCTGTTCGGGTCTTAAAGCAACTGTCAGAAGACTACAAAAACCAATATCCCAGATCGGCTCGTGTTCTCTGTGAGAACGTTTACGTAGATGACATCATGGCGGGTGCAAATTCGATTGATGATCTGATGAGCTTGCAGTCCGAACTGGTATCCTTGTTATCAAAGGCTCAATTTCAGCTTCGAAAATGGAATTCAAACTGCTGGTCTCTGCTCTCTCGATTGCCAAAAGAAGATTGCCAATATTCACCATTTGAAACAGATTGCTCGGAATCATTAATCAAGGTGCTGGGTTTGTATTGGGACCCTAACACAGACCAATTTTCGTTTCGGATGACGGAATCTCGCTTCAATCCAACCCCAACTCGACGTTCTCTTCTATCTGAAATCTCTCGCATTTTTGATCCTTTAGGATTCTTAGCGCCATCGGTTATCTTATTTAAAATGTTATTTCAGCAGTTGTGGTCTTCGGAGCTCAAACTTGGTTGGGATGATCCACTTCCGTCACAGTTGGCTGACAAGTGGATAAGATATCAGAAGGAACTTCACTATTTTGAACAGATTCGGATACCACGCAACGTCTTTTCATCACTAGAAGAAGTAGAACTACATGGGTTTGCAGATGCATCATCACTGGCATACGCTGCTGTTGTGTATGTGCGTTCTAAAATCGGAATGCGTCAATATAGAACCGTCCTCGTAGCAGCGAAAACCAAGGTAGCTCCCCTTAAACCTGTCTCCATTCCACGGCTAGAATTATGTGCTGCTCTCTTGCTTTGTAAACTGATAAGTATGGTAAGGTCGTCAATAACAATGAACGTCAAAATCTTAGCCTGGACCGACTCGGAAATAGTTCTTCATTGGTTGGCCTCTCCACCTCGTCGCTGGAATTCATTCGTTGCGAACCGCACAGCACAAATACTCGAATCCATTCCGCGATATGCCTGGAATCATATTGCATCCGAATGGAACCCAGCCGATTGTGCGTCGCGCGGTGTAATCCCATCAGCTTTAAACAACCATTCTTTATGGTGGTCAGGACCCTCCTGGCTATCGTTGCCCTCGGATCGTTGGCCAACGTTTAGTCTGGTGTCCCCAGAGAACAAATTAAGCCATATAGAAGAAAGGAATGTCGCCCAACTAACATTTATAACGTACACCCCCGCGGAGCCGCTTCATAACCTCATACTAAAGATATCGTCGTGGACTCGGTTAGTCCGAATTGTAGCATATGTTGTTCGTTTCCTATCAAATTGTCGTCCTAACAAATTCGAAAAAAACTTAAGTGGCCTGACATTTAACGAAATTCAAAATTCGAAAATTTTAATCTTAAAATGTGTGCAAACAATCGCGTTTGGAAGTGATATAAATCTGCTTGCAAATAAACGACCCCTTCCCCATAAATCAAACCTTTTGCGGTACACCCCATTTATTGACACTAACGGACTCCTACGAGTCGGTGGGCGTATTAAAAATGCTAATTTAACCTTTAATATCAAACATCCTATACTTCTTCCAAATAATCTGGTCTCTCCCCATATAGTAAAGGATATTCACAACAAATATCAACATCCAGGAGTCTCAGAAACATTTGTGATAGTCCGCCAGAGGTATTGGATACTAAGCAGCCGCAACTTGATTCGCAAAGTAGTTCATCAGTGTAAGGCATGCTTCGAACAACGCAAAACGATGACTCAACAACTTATGGGTGACCTGCCTTCACCACGCGTTCAAGCTAGTCGACCATTTTTAAACAGCGGATGTGACTATGCTGGTCCATTTACCATCAAACTCTCTCGAGGTCGAAATCCACGATTGTCGAAAGCATATATGGCGCTCTTTGTGTGTATGAGCACCAAAGCAATTCACTTGGAGTTAGTGAGTGATCTAACGACCGATGCATTTCTAGCTGCCTTCAGACGTTTTGTCGCTAGACGTGGGAAGTGTTCTAATGTATATAGTGACAACGGCACGAACTTCCAAGGGGCACGACGCTGCTTAAACGAAATGCAGAGGTTAACAACATCACAATCTCACAACGAAGACATCGCTGCATCGCTTGCTTTGGATGGTACCGAATGGCATTTTATTCCCCCTTCAGCTCCACACTTCGGCGGATTGTGGGAAGCCGGAGTGCGATCAGTCAAACTTCATTTACGAAGAGTCATTGGATCATCTATTCTCACTTTTGAAGAGTTGTACACAGTTCTTACTCAAATCGAAAGTGTTTTGAACTCTCGTCCTCTTTGTGCAATCTCTGATGAAGATTTAAATCCACTAACCCCCGCACATTTTCTTATAGGCGAACCATATACCACTGTTCCAGAACCAAGCTATCTTGATGTCCCACAAAACCGTTTGTCACACTGGAATCACCTTCAAAGCATGGTCCAAGGGTTTTGGAAACGATGGCATTTGGAATATATAACATCACTTCAAGAACGTCCCAAATGGCAGAACATCAACAGAGACTTAGAAGTTGGGGATTTGGTAGTCATCAAAGAACCAAACCTTCCACCAGCCAAGTGGCTTCTTGGCCGTATAGAAGTTGTCCATCCAGGTTCAGATGACAAGATACGAGTCGCTACGATAAGAACGAGTCGCGGAACATTCATTCGGCCAGTAACCAAACGTTCCGCTCTACCCTTGTCCTGAAACATCGTTCCAGGGGCGGCGGGATGTTTAGGATTCAGAAATATACATGTTCGTTAATACCATTATTTGTTTGTAACTTGAATAACTCTCCCTCTGTTTTGAATTCTTTGTTAAATTTTTGCTTGACTCACTGTATTGTTAAATAATCACCAACCTGTATCTCATTGTTACATGTCATTATATAAATCCAATCTACAACAACAGTGTGCATAGATCACACCACCGATCGTACCACCATCGATCACACCACAGATCGGACCACCTTCGATCGTACCATCGACCATCATCATCCAACTACGCACAAAGAAGAAGACGCAAAATTGTTGTTGCAGTTACCACGCACAATTTATAGCACTGCGTGGGAGCAAGGTTAGATGGTTTGAATAAGCTTAGACATTGTCACAACTGATTGAAATCTCAAGGAATAAAGACGTTAAATAAAATTGTTTGCTTTCTTTTTTTTTGGTTGTAATTATTTTTCTGTTCGATTGTGGTAGCAAGTACTTCTTGTTCGTTTTTTATCGGTTGCTCCACAAATCCAAAGTTGAATCCAATACAACATTATTTGTTGCTGATTAAGATTTGATCCATAAGCTCAAGATATTGGATCTTTTTTCGTGGATGGAGCCAGAGTTGTTAATTTTTTTTTAAAACGAAGTTATTTTTTGGAGTAGGGAATGCACTCCAAGTCCGAAAAGGTCTTTTGACAGGTTGAAAAATTCGCCCATTACTCCTTGGCCCGAGGCACCTCAATAGATGGAACTTCAGGTTTGGCATCATGTTTTTTGAAGAGGCTCGCATATGACACCGTCAATGGGGCTGGAAGCAAAACTTTGGGAGGCGAGGGGTCTATTGTCTTAAGTGCGACTTTATTGTTCCTTGCCTCCTGAAGGACCTTCTTCCTATTCAGGGAGTAATTTTTGAAGGCAATACAGCCCCGGTAGTTAGCAGGGTTTTGTTTATCACACTTAACACAATTATATGCACTAGCGCAGTTTTTAGCGAGGTGACCGAAGGATTGGCAGCGCCGGCATTGAATGGGGCCGTTATTACCCCTAGGTTTCTCCCAGGAGACCTGGGTGTTAAATAAGTATTTTATTTTAAGTAATTCAGAGGGAAGCTTCCCAGGAAGAAGGCGAACAAGGAAGATATTATATTCAAGACCTTCGCGCTTTGAGCGTAAAGTGGAGAATTTACTGACCGAATCGATCAACATAGGAGTCATCTCATGGATCTCCCTCTCCAAATAATCAGAAGTTAGACCCCTGAGGATTATATTTGTGGTTCGGTCCTCCTTTAATGTGAAAGAATAAACTTTGATTTCTGGATTAGTTCTCAATTTTTTTAGAAGTTCCCTATGGACCGCACTGTCCCTAACAAATATCTTGCACGTATTTCCGCGGTTCTTAACCTTGAACCCGACATTTTTCTTTCTAAGATCCGTTACAAGTTGGCGGATGTCTACATTATAAATGAAAATGGGAGGGCAAAACTTACCTTGATTAATGTAGCTGTTGTGTGCTGAGTTTGAAGGAGCAGTGTCAGCACCTGTTTTTTGGTTGCTACCGACTTTATCGGCAATAGTTGGTTGAGTCGGGGTTATCGTTCTCCCGACTGTTTTCTTGGCTGTTACTTGTACGTCATTGAATATGGCGAATCTGTTGTTGCTGTTACTCGATATCCAGCTACTGGAAAGAGGCCTTTCAGCTGGTTGTTGATCCATGCGCTCATGGTCTGAGCCGATGCCTGACGTTTATTATTACTTTTGCCTGGCGATGTCACTGATTCCATCGTTTTTCGATGAATAGGTTTTCCGCTGTTTAGTCTAAGAACCTGTTGTGCCGCTTCCATTTTTTTTGAACTGTTGATAGAGTTATTTTTCAGTGGGCTAGTGCCACTGCTCGGAATTTATGCCTTGCTTTGGTCATCCGACTCCATTAATGGCGGACGCACCACGTGGTTTCAAGGTTATGCGTGCCAATGTGCACGAACTATGAATTCACAACGTAAATTCCGATTTTTCTAAACTTAATAACTTTGATAACATATATAACTTATTACCCAATTATTTTTCTAAACGAAATTCGAATTGTATGTCTATTCTTTTTCTTAAAAAAAAAAATACAAAACACAAATAATCAAGTTTTATTCAAAAATTTCTGTACTCGACGAACACTTGAAATACGTTCAACTCTCGAATCCCTCAATATAAAAATAAATAAATACTCGTAACTCTAATCTGTCATTTTAAATCAAATCTACTCACCTTAATCACTTCGAATTTCTCCTGCATCAGCCAGATTGCTGTTACAACACCATTAATATTACTTCCGTTGGAAATTAAATTCAACCGACTAAGGTTGAATCAACCTAAATTTTATATACATGTGTAAACGTAGTATAAACTATCACTATTAACTTTCATGCAATAAACATAGAAAATACTGAAATGTCAATTAATATATAAATATATATATAAAAGGAAAACTTTAGAGCAATAAAACCAAAACAATTTATAACGTATCGGAAACAGGTAGTTTTATTCAACATTTTTTAATTAAAACAAGAAACATTGGTCGTTCTCGAGCCATGAATAAAACGGATTGTGAAAAACATTTTTTTTTTTTGCATAGTTTAACAAATTACATAAAGGCTTAGACATTTGTAAAAACAAAAAAAAAAATTTAAATTTCCAAACAAAATCAAATAGTATTAAATAGAAACTAGAACTATACAATTGTGAACACATTAAAGAAATTCAAACGCGCCGCGTAATATATTTTATATAAAATAGATATAAATAGAATTGAATTCTGAATCGAAGAATACAGGAGCCGTTAAAACTTTACCGCTGGATTGCGTACATCGCTGGATTCTTGTGTGTGCACCGTGGGATCCCTTGAACTGAGTGCACCGTGGGATCCGTTCTATCCATTGCAGAAACAGTCTGGTACACCGTTGGACACGGTACACTTTCAGTACAGTCGCTCATAGACCTCAGCGGAGACCAGACGCATTTCGTGTTCGGCTTTAAATGTGTGGAAAAAAATAAATATAGTGTTAAACAACAAATTTTTAAGTGCTCTGTAGCCGAAGTGGTAGAGACCCGAACAATAAATCTCGCGGTTGTGGGTTCGCTTCCCAGCCTCAGCGAAAGTTTTTTTCTTTATTTATTTAATTCATTTGAAAAGACAATTTTTAATAAAAAAAAGTGTTTGTTTTGTATAACATATTCTCTTAATGGATTGTGGAGAGCGGTCCGCTATGCCAATAGCGGGATCTGCGGAGATATCAGGTGAGGCTTCGAGTGGTTCGAGCCAAACGCCAAAGCCAAAGAGAAAGAGGAAGCTAAAGCCAACCTCTAACTTGGTACAACGTCCCACCCTACCAACGTCCACTGTAAAGCTTGGTGGAGTCAGGGCAGGAAACAATTTCGCTTCATTGGCAGCAAGCGAATCGGACGATGAAGAGGAGGAAATCGAGTCGATAAGTAGCAGAATCAAAATGCTACAGCAAAGGGTGCAGGCCATAACAGAACAGCAAATGGTCAGAAGGAAGATAATACAGTGGAGGGCTACGCGAAAGTGAAAGAGCTCCTAAAGAAAACGACAACGTACCACTACTCATTCACACTATAGTGTGAAAAGCGGCAACCGATGCTGCTGGAGGGGTTGGAATCGTCTTCTGATCCTGAGCAGATCCTGGCAGTGCTCAAAGAGAAGGAGTGCGAAGGACTCAAGTTTGTGGGAGTAAAGCCATTTACAACAGCTAGAGCCAGGCGGGAGAAACGGTGCCTGCCGTTCTTCCTGGTGCAGCTCAGTCCCGAAAGCCATCTGGATAGCATAAGGGGTATCAATATCCTAGACCACCAGGTGGTTCACGGGCACGCGGCGTCGAACTGCCAAATGAAGCCCCGATGCGTGAAGTGCGCTAAGTACCACAGTTCCGAGGAGTGTGCTGTGGGTGTTGACGGAGCATCCGATAGGTCGCAGCTCCCGTGCGTGTTATGTGGAAACGTGGGACACACCGCAAACTATCGGGGTTGTCCTAAGTTCGCTTGAACTCCAATTCTGCTGGAGGTCAAACGTTCACCTGTTAGGTTTCAAACACCAGTCGTCACGTCCCATATTTCCTACACCCAAATGGCGTCAGGTAGGGGGGCTACGGTACCGCAAGCGACTGATGCTTCTCCGGCGCCAATGCCGAGAACAACGGAAGCTGCACCAAACATGCTGGCCATCTTGCTCGCAATCCAAGGGCGGATGGCTCAGGTGCAAGAAGAGGCCAAGCGGGTGGACCAAATCTACGCGCTGCTGCCGCAACTAATGCAACACATGTCGTTGCATGGTGGAGCAAACTTTGAAGGTCCTTGCAGTGAATGTTAATTCACTGATTATGATCGAACGAAGAGCCGCTATGTTTAAATTGCTACAAGACCAAACTCCTGATGTGCTTTTCGCTCGCGAAACCATAATCACAAACTGGAGTACAATAAATATATTGTTAGAAGAAGAAATCGGCCCAGATCCAAACGTGGAGGCGGTGTCGCGATCTTCATTAAAGAAGGTATAACATTTCACAGAGTGTACAAGGGCGTGTTGCGCAGGTTCCGGGTGTTGGAGGCAGTCGTCATTTACATCTCCCTCCGCAGTGGAAAGCGGCTGTACTTGCCCTCTGTTTATGCACCTGAGGCTTCACAATCCACCCTATTCATTACAGAGCTCGACACGCTTTTTCGACTTTTGTGGCTGGAATCGGGGGAGAATTATTTTATAATCGTCGGGGATTTCAACGCTAAACACAGAGATTGGGGAAATAATTTGCCAAATACTAGAGGGAACCTACTACTCGATTGGTGGGGTCAGCACGATGTCATGTACAGACTCGGTCTTAAAGCGACGAATAACCCGCCGTTTCCCAGAGGCAGGTCTTTTTAGGATCTACTGCTGTACAACGAACGTATACGACTGACAGGTACGAATTTACCATCATTAAACTGTCTGCGCACATTCGTGTACGACAGCGACCATTGCGGTTTTATCACCGAGATTACAGTTCCCAACGAAATTTCGGAATTGGAGGAGTTTGTCCAGAGATATTCATACAACTACGACTCAATGGACACGCTTCTCCGCAACCTTGACAAGAGCACTCTCCTCGAACACGCTCCACCCACCGTCCAATAGGAACTTGTCAAACGGGGAGATCGACAATTACCTAAAACAAATGGACGAGACAATTAAACAAACTATGGACACTACAGTACCGAGGTATCGACGTACAACTAACGAAAACCTGTTCCGCAATCCTACTATTGACACACTGAACCCACAGAAGAGTAGACTTCTAACAAGACTCAAAAACTTATACAGACAGTTAACTGACAGACAAGACCCGGAGATTAGGACACTGAAGTCGTCGATTAAAAATGTGCAAACGCTAATAAAAGAGAATTACCGAATTTCTGTAAGTTTGTATTGGAACAACAAGGCTCGGGCTATAAACACCAGCAACCCGAATATGTTCCCGCAGATAAATAAACTATTTCGAAGAAAAAATCAAAATGACCTTCAGTGTCTTAAAATAGCCGGGACAACAGACAGCGAACGGTTACTGACAATAGCAGGAATTGATCCAAATGAGGCCGCTGATGATGACGACCCTTTTTTTGATCGAGGATCCACAGGAGAAGGTCGAAGCCATAGGGGCGACTTTCCAAAAAGTATACAAGGCCACTGATACCATTGGCCCTAATTATGACCTGGACAATCGCGTTTTGGTGCACGACTTCTGCATTCGAAATGAAATAGGGAACTGGCGATCTGAGGACTCTGATTTCACCCGGTTCAGCGACGGAAATATGGCAAATAATGTCATTTCCAGAGAGGGTGACCTACCCCCGTTCATTTCGAAGGAAGAACTCCATGAGATCTTCGACACAATCAGGGCTAAGAAATCAGTGGGGACCGATGGTATTCCGAACATCGTGCTTCGACATCTTCCTCTATAAGCGGTGGACATCTACACCACCCTGCTTAATAATGAAATGAATATTGCAGATTATCCAGCGCATTAGAAAATGGCGGTGGTTCAACCTATCCCCAAAAAGGGAAAGGATATATCCAATCCGACGAATCTCTGGTCGATAAGTCTCCTTCCGAAAATCAGTAAGGTTTTTGAAAGGGTAATCAATAGAGCTCTGTCTAGGTGGGTTGAGGACAAACATACAGCTCCGGATAACCAATTCGGTTTTAAGGCGGGACATGATATCTAACATGCCGCGTCTAAACTGGTGTCCGATATCCAATGGAATAAACGCAAAAAACAATGTACTGGTGAATGCCTTGTTGACTTGGAGAAGGCCTTCAACACCTTATGGTTAGAGAGTCTTTTCTATAAACTGACTAGGCTGGGATCAGTAAACCAATTTGTGCATTCTTTGTAATATGCTAAACAGCAGAAAATTCATCGTGAAGAATGGTGATGAGACTTCCGTTGGAATATTTCAAATTAAAAATGGTCTTCAGCAAGGCGCGGTCAATTCGCCGATCCTGTTCAATATTTATACAAGCGACTTGATAAGTTCACTTCCCCATACTATTGCGTACGCAGACGATGTGATAGCGTACAGAACAGGTTCAAAAATGTAGGTCATTAATACTCTCTTGCAGCGTGACTTCGATAAGATAAGACAATTTTGCGATGACTGGAAGTTGAAAATCAACTTTCAGAAGTCGGAAACCATTCTCTTTAGGACGCCGTTTTCTAGAGCCTCTAGGGATACCAGAAAAACTTGGAGAAAGTTCTCGGTCGTTGGACAACACGGACAGCCTCTTGCCTGTCGAAATGTAGTCAGATACCTTGGGATCTGGCTAGATCAGTTTCTGTATTTTGACAAAAATGTATTTAGATGCTGCTCTGGGCAGAGCTAAAGGTGCTTTTGCCCTTACAAAGAGACTGTTTCATAGGTAATCTGCTAGATGGCCCTTATCAGGCCGATTTTGGTATTTAGGTGTCCCGTGTGGTTCAATGTACAATGTACATTGTCGGAGTACAAAAACTTTTATCCTAATGTGGCCCTTTACAATAAGGCGAACCTATTATGAGTGGACAACTTCGTAATTAAGCTATCTCGAAGGCACATTGCAAGAGCAATGACCTCGACGAATATCCTGATATCTGGGGCTTTCTACCCCAATTACCTTTACCTCGAGAGTGTGTACTCTGACGGCTTCGTTCTACCGGAAGCATTCCTCTACCTAGATCAGAAAGGGTTGTTCCAGGATAGATCAGCGGTCCCGTTAATCTTCCATGTCGCTCGGACAGCTTTGGGCAGGCGACTCAACTACAACAGAGACGTCGCACATGGCAGTTTGGATCGTCTCAGGTGCAGTAGGGCGGTGGGGAATCGCGATAAGAGGGATGTCGTTCGGCAGTACCAGCATTTCTGGTGGTTGAATGATGGAGAAGATGTCTCGCCGTCGTTTCCGTCAATTATAGACCAGCCTCACTAATGAGGCAGAGCTGACCTATCTAGTTGCTCTGTTAATAGCGATAGCCGGCTTACGTAAGTTTAGGTTAGCATTTAAGAAATATATACACACATATATTGGTATATAAAAAGGTATATACTAATATATGTATATAATTGTGTATAATGTCTATGTGTGTGTATGTGTGTATTGTGTATGTATGTTAGGTAGGCTAAGGTTTATTTTAAGTTAGATATTAAGTTTTTATAAAAAATAAAAAACCATATGCTAAGTTTTTGTTAACAATTTTTTTTCTTAGCCTTAAGTGTACAAAGTAAATATTTATAAATAAAATGTTAATAAAGTCGAAAGACATAGATATAAAATTTTAGAGTAGCTTAGAGTGCCTATGTGGGGCCAGTAAGTTAGTATAAGGTTGTTAAGTAATTTTAAACTAGCATTTAAGCATTTTTTGTTACTATGTAAGAATTAATGATTAAGAAAATAAAATGCATTTAAAACTGAAACTGAAAACTACACTTTCAAGACAACAGAATACGATTCTTAGATCTCAATTTCCGTTTTTGCAAAACAAAAAAAAATAATTTAACGTAAGTTTTTATACTTTACCTGGGTTTTTTTTCTCATTTTTGTGAATTTTTTATCAACTTAAACCCTTCACGATGTGTGCGAACAAATTGCTTAAAAATCTGTTACAACAGATAACAAAAGATAAAGAAAATTTAGCGAAACGTTCGATGAAGGATAGATCGTGGAATTATCTAAACACAAGGCTGTCCATCTTAGAGGAGAACTACAAAGCTAGTTCGGAGTGCAACATTACCAGTGCTTCAGCTGTTCAAACAAAAGATTCCACAACAGAAGAAGAGATTCAAGAATTATTCAAAAACATCAAGGAAATTTACATTGAACACCGTACGGATCTGCTAGACAACATGGACAAAATCAAAAAACCATCCGGAGCTCCAGTAAGTTCTGTGAAAACAAATGCAACATCAGATAAAAATATTATTTGGTTACCGAAAATAAATTTACCTACGTTTTCGGGAAATTACGAGACCTGGAAATCTTTTCATGACATTTTTTCATCACTCATTCATAATAATAAGTCCCTTTCCGAAATTGAAAGAATGCACTTCCTGAAATCCAGTTTGGCGGATGAAGCAGATCGTCTTTTGCAGCATTTATCAATAGGATGAAATGAAATGAAAAAGAAAAATACAGAAAAAAATCTAATGCTACGAATCGCGACACAAGATGGTATGGATGAAAAAAATCTCATCGAACAAAAAAAGTAATTATCCGCCTTTTTCGTTGATTTCAAGGCACCCTTCGATAATATCGATCGAAAAGCTTTAATATTCAAACTTTATAACGCTGGAATGAGCCAAAAGCTTGGGAGGGTTATCGAAAATATATACGAGGACAACCAATCGAGTGTGTGGAGCGGGACCGAAATATCAGAATGGTTTGAAACAACTATGGGAGTAAGACAGGGATGTACACTAAGACCATATCTCTTTGCTTTGTACATCGATGACCTCACCGACTTTTTACCTGGAGGAATAGAGATTGCTGGACATTTAATAATGGCACTTTTATTTGCAGACGATGTGGTTCTATTTTCGTATTCACCAGAGTCCTTACAATTAATGATTAACCGTCTTGATTTGTACTGCCAATTATGAAATCTTACGGTTAACCTAATAAAATCAAAAATTTTGATCTTTAAGAAGAGTGCAGGTAGAGAGTGCAGAAACGAAAAATGGCATCTCAGTGGACAGCCCATTGAAATTGTGAAAACCTATAGATATCTGACAATAGCTAGTAATCGCAGTATGGAACCTCATTTGAAGGAAAGACTAATAAAAGTGAAAAGTTCCATATCGTCTACATGGAAACAATGTTTTCCAAATCAACTAATTGACCACAGCGTAAAGTACAAGGTTTTTCAAGCTGTATCAGAATCTGTTATGATGTACGTAGCTCAATCTTGGGGATACTGCCAATATGAAACAGTAGAGAAGCTCCTTCGATACTACATAAAACGATGCTTTAGCTTACCAAGTACAACAACAAACTAAATGATCAATATCGAAACAGGACTATCACCGCTTTTCATTAAAGCATTAAAATTGCATGTAGATTATGTAATAAAAGTTTTAAAACTGTCGGACGATAGACTTCCAAAAATAAAGGAATACGAAGGAATATGCTCTGGTATAAAAAACTCGAAGAGCTAGCAACGTACTGCAGATTCCAATGCAACTTAGCTTACGGAAACGAAAGATACTGCAAGGATGTGCTTGGCAATCTTATTGCCAAAGTAGATGAACAATACAGAGCTGATTGCGTAAATATGACTTCATCGTCCGTTCACCGAGCTACATACAGCGTTTTAAAACACAATCTGTCTGAAAAAAAATATTTCCACAATGACAACAGCATAGAACTAATTTCGGCTATTTTTAAGATTAGAGGCGAACTAATACGCTTTAATTATGTCCCACATCGTCGAGATCTACCAAAATATTGTAATCTTTGCAACTTATCTGAGAGAGAAGACTTTATACATTTCATCGGAAGATGCCCCATCCTTAAAGAAATAAGAAGATGTTTGCTAGGAAACGACACAGTATCTGAAGAAGAAGTTATAGCGTATTAAAACTGCGAAAGTGATGTAAAACAATTTTTTTATTTCTGTAAAGCAGCAACCAATTATCGTAACAAAATTATTACTGAGAACTTTTAACTTTGTAAAAAAAAAATCAAATTAGTACACTATTTTTTCTTTTTTGCTTGTTTACATATCTTTAATCTTTTTAAATTCAAGAATTGAATATACTTTAAAACAAACTTGTTATTAAATGTTTAATTTCACGTCAATCAGGCAGACGGCAAAGCCATGCTTAATGATTTTTGTAACATAAATTTGTATTATAAACAAGAAAACAAACAATAAATCTAATCTAATCTAATCTAAATCAATAGACAGCGGGAATTATGAGAAGGCTTGGGAAATTCTAACCTCTCGATATGATCACAAACGACTTCTTGTTAGCGCGCAATTCAAATTATTTTTCGTGCAAGCGGTCTTGCAAAACGAGAGCGCAGCAGAGTTAAGAAATTTTTTGGACACATCTACTGAATGTCACCATGCATTCCAAAACCTAGAGCTAGCTGTTGAACACTGGGATTGCATCCTGATTTATTGTATTTTGCAGAAACTTCCCGCAATCACTCAGCAACTGTGGGAAGGAATATTAGGTTCGTCAAAAAACACTAGAGATGCGCCTACCAATAAGGAGTTTGCCGAGTTTTTAGAAGCTAGATTCCGTACCTTAGAGGTCGTAGATCATCAAGGTCAAAGGGTTCAATCGGTAGGAATTCGTAATAGCATTCAGAAAATTCAAGGGCCGACTAAATCAAACTGTTTCCTCTCAAGTTCGAAGAATAGAGATGAGTACAGATGCAAGGTGTGTGACAGAGGACAACATTCTCTGCGAAAATGTAAACGCTTTTTAAAAATGGATATGTGTAGGTGCACGGCTAGGTAGTATAAGGAAGATAGGGGCTTGCGAAAATTGTCTCGCGTACAGCCACTCCACATCTCATTGTCCTAGTAGGATTCGTTGTTATTTTTGCCAGCAGCCCCATCATTCTCTGCTCCACCATCATAACCCAACACAATACAACAGTAATTCTCATACAAACACAAATGCACATTCACAACCCATAGCTCACACATCTAACTACAATTTTCACAATTTACACAACTCAATACAGTCCATTGGAACCCCACACAACACTGTTCAAACCAATATACCCAAGCTTCCACTCAACACACTAACCCCTTAAACCAAGCCCAATCCTATCAGGTTTCAGCAGTTGACTCAAACGTTCCCGAATTCATACCAACCGGCCGTCAACAAATCAACACCAATACCAACTCATCGGTGAACACATTTCACAATCACCATCAACCCAACACAAAGGTGCTTCTGGCGACAGCATTGGTAAAGGTCAAGACATCAACAGGAGAAGAGCCTTAATAGATCCAGGGTCGGAAGCGACGTTCATCACAGAAGAAGCAGTGCAACTGCTCAATATTAGTACCCGGCAAACATTTGTTGAAGTCTCCGGGTTGGGGAAGGTCAGGAGCGGAGAATGCGACAACCTGGTATATATCACTCTCGGGTCACTCAACTCGAACTTCGAGTGCCACATCCAAGCACTCGTTTTCAAGTCCTTCACTGGCCTTTTTCCGGCCCACCAATTGACTGTCGACAAATGAAACCACATTAGGGGTTTAAAACTAGCAGATCCCTTCTTCTACAGAATAGGAAAAATAGATCTTCTCTTAGGTAGCGATGTCTATTCTGAAATCGTGTTGCCCCAAATATCTATATACGAAAAGATGACCTTACCAATTGCTCAGAAGACAGACTTGCTGGATAGTACTCGGCGGAGTACCAACAGAATGCCCCAATGGAATAAAAAGCTTCTTCCAAGTGGTTAACCTTGACCAACAAATGCGAAGGTTTTGGGAAATTGAGGAGGCTCCATTCGCAAAACACGAAGCTTGCGATGACAAAGCTTGTGAAGAAGATTTCGCTTCACACACAATAAGAACGTCGGACGAACGTTTTCAAGTATCATGCCATTCAGGAAAAGAAGTTATCCTGCATTGGGATCCTCGAGAGAAGGGGTCCTACGTAGGTTTCTTCAATTGGAGAGACGTTTCGGAAAAACCCTGCACTACACCAACAATATAAGGCATGTATAAACGAACGCCAGTCGTTCGTAAATCTCCGGTGAGAATAGTTGTCTTTCGGTCTTTCGGTCTTTCGGTCTTTCGGCTTTCAGTGTATAAATACAAATAAATACATATAATTAGTTGCAATTTTGTCAATTGACTCGGTGGCCCAGCGGTTAGCGGCGCCAGTCAACAAATCGTTGGACACGGGTTCAAATCCCGAGTGAAATTTGGAACTTTTTTTCTTGTTTTTTTTTCTATTTATTTTTTTTTCTAACTGTAATACTCGTACATATCAAAACCAGCAAGCAATTAGAAAAAAAAAGAAAAAGCAAACAAAAATCACGTGATGGTTGGTGTAGAGCGCCCCGCTCTTCCCATAACCGTGGCGAAAGCCATTAAAAGGAGGAAGAGGTTGAAAACACCTCCTAATCTAACCAAAAAAAAAAAAAGTGCTGTTTTAACAGCTGAAAATGACAAAGAGGAGGAGGGCACCAACAACTTTGCCTCTTCTAGAAGAAATCAACATTATAAAAACCAGTATCCAAGAGCTGGAACAAGAAATGCTTGCTATTAGGCAACGGCAAACTGCACGCAGGCAGAGGGAGCAACAAGAAGCAGAGAGCTCCCAACAGCAAGAGCAGAACCAACAACTGCAGCAACAACATAAACAGCAGCAGCCGAAACAACAAATGCAGCAAAAGAAACAGCAGCAACTGCTGCAAGAACAACAACAGCTGAAACCACAGCAGCTGAAGAAACAGCAGCAGCAGCAACAACACCAACAACTACAACAACAACAGCAACAACAAAAACAACAACAGCAGCAGCAGCAACAACAACAACAACAGCAGCAGCAGCAGAAGAAGAAGAAGAAGGAGAAGGTGCCTCCGATCAACACCTATAAACTAGAGGTAAATGCTACCAAGGACCTGTGTAAGTTGGTCATTGGTAATAATTTTAATATAAAGAGATTGGGGAACGATCGCCATGCCATCCACTGTAACACAGTGGAGGGCTACGCGAAAGTGAAAGAGCTCCTAAGGGAAACGAAACGAACACACCAAAGTGTGAAAAGCGGCAATCGATGCTGCTGAAGATGTTGGAACCGTCTACTGACCCTGAGGAGATCCTGGCACTGCTCAAAGAGAAGGAGTGCGAAAGACTCAAGTTTGTGGGGGTAAAACCATTTACCACAGCTAGAGCCAGGCGGGAGAAACGGAGTCTGCCGTTCTTCCTGGTGCAGCTCAGTCCCGAAAGCCGTCTGGATAGTCTAAGGAGTGTCAATGTCCTAGACTACCAAGTGGTTCACTGGGAAAAACTAAAAAGGAGCGAAGGCATTATACAATGCGTTCGCTGCCAGAGGTTCGGGCACGCCGCGTCGAACTGCCAAATGCAGCCTCGATGCGTGAAGTGCGCTAAAAACCACAGTTCCGAGGAGTGTGCTCTGGGTGTTGACGGAGCATCCGATAGGTCGCAGCTTTCGTGCGTGTTATGTGGAAACGTGGGACACACCGCAAACTATCGGGGTTGTCCTAAGTTCGCTGACATAAAGAAAGCAAAACTGGCTCGGCAGCAGAAGGTGGAGGTCAAACGTTCACCTGTCAGATTTCAAACACCAGCCGTCACGTCCCAAATTTCCTACGCCCAAATGGCGTCAGGTAGGGGGGCTACGGTACAGCAAGCGACTGTTGCTTCTCCGGTGCCAACGCCGAGAACAACGGAAGCTGCACCTAACATGCTGGCCATCTTGCTCGCAATCCAAGGGCAGATGGCTCAGCTGCAAAAGCAGGTGCAAGAACAGGAAGCAGGTGCAAGTGCGTGGACCAGATCTACACGCTGCTGCCGGGCCTAACGCAACACCTGCTGGGATGGGTACGCACATGGTGGAGCAAACTTTGAAGGTCCTTGCGGTGAATGTTAATTCACTGATTAGGATTGAACGAAGAGCCGCAATGTTTAAATTGCTACAAGACCAAACTCCTGATGTGCTTTTCGCTAGCGAGACTAAGCTAACCGATAAGCACAAACTGGAGTACAATAATTATATCGTTAGAAGAAGAAACCGGCCCAGATCCAAACGTGGAGGCGGTGTCGCGGTCTTCATTAAAGAAGGTATAAAATTTCACAGAGTGTACAAGGGAGTGTTGCGCAGGTTCCATGTGTTGGAAGCAGTCGTCATATACATACCGCTCCGCAGTGGAAAGCGGCTGTACTTGACCTCTGTTTATGCACCTGAGGCTTCACAATCCACCCTATTCATTACAGAGCTCGACACGCTTTTTCGACTTCTGAGGCTGGAATCGGGGGAGAATTATTTTATAATCGGCGGGGATTTCAACGCTAGACACAGAGATTGGGGAAATAATTTGCCAAATACTAGAGGGAACCTACTACTCGATTGGTGGGGTCAGCACGATGTCATGTACAGACTCGGTCTTAAAGCGACGGACAACCCGTCGTTCCCAAGAGGCGGGTCTTATTTGGATCTACTGCTGTACGACGAACGCATACGACTGACAGGTACGAATTTACAAACGCTAAACTGTCTGCGCACATTCGTGTATGACAGTGACCATTGCGGTTTTAGCACCGAAATTACAGTTCCCAACGAAATTGCGGAATTGGAGGAGTTTGTCCAAAGATATTCTTACAACTACAGTAAAACTCGATGGACACGCTTCTCCGCAACCTTGAAAAGAGCACTCTCCACGAACACGCTCCACCCACCGTCCAATAGGAATTTGTCAAACGAGGAGATAGATTATTACCTAAAACAAATGGACGAGACAATTAAACAAACTATGGACACTACAATACCGCGGTATCGACGTACGACTAACGAAGACCTGTTCCGCAATCCTACTATTGACGCACTGCACCGACAGAAAAGTAGACTTCTGACAAGACTCAAAAACTTGCATAGACAGTTAATTGACCGACAAGACCCGGAGATTAGGACACTGAAGTCGTCAATTAAAAATGTGCAAAAGTTAATAAAAGAGAATTATAGAATTTCTGTAAGCTCATATTGGAACAACAAGGTTCGGGCTGTAAACACCAGCAACCCGAATATGTTTCCGCAAATAAATAAACTATTTCGGAGAAAAAATCAAAACGACTTTCAGTGTCTTAAAATAGCCCGGACAACAGACAACGAACGGTTACTGACAATAGCAGGCATTGATCCAAATGAGGCCGCTGATGATGACGACTTTTTTGTGATCGAGGATCCACAGGAGAAGGTTGAGGCCATAGGGGCGACTTTCCAGGAAGTATACAAGGCCATTGATAACATTGGCCCTAATTACGCCCTGGACAGTCGCGTCTTGGTGGACAACTGCTACATTCGAAATGAAATAGAGGGATGTCGTTCGGCAGCACCAGCATTTCTGGTGGTTGAATGATGGGGAAGATGTTTCGTCGTCGTTTCCGTCAATTACGGACCAGCCTCACTAATGAGGCAGAGCTGACCAATCCGTTTTCTCTGTGAATAGCGATGGCCAGCTTGCATAGGTTTAGGTTAGCATTTAAGAAATATGTACATATATTGGTATATACAAATGTATATACTAATTTACGTATATAATTGTGTATAATGTCTATGTGTGTGCATGTGTGTATTGTGTATATAGGTTAGGTAGGCTAAGGTTTATTTTAAGTTAGATATTAAGTTTTTATAAAAAAAATAAAATCATGTCCATATGCTAAGTTTTTCTTAACAAATATTTTTTCTTAGCCTTAAGTATTTAATATAAATAGTTCTAAGTAAAATGTAAATAAAGTCGAAAGACATAGTCATAAGAATTTAGAGTAGCTTAGAGCGCCTGTGTGGGGCCAATAAGTTAGTATAAGATTGTTAAGTAATTTTAAGCTAGCATTTAAGCATTTTTTGTTAGTATGTAAGAGTTAGTGCTTAAGAAAATAAAATGCATTGAAAACTGAAACTGAGCATGTATAAACGAGTACTTACAGCTTGGCCAGATGAAGGAAGTTGATGTCAACACTGACAAACGGCTGAGAACGCCTTATCACTTCTTTCTCCCGCATCACGGTGTTTTGAGGGAGATAAGCTCTACAACCAAGTTACGAGTTGTCTTTGATGCCGCTGCAAAAAACTATAGATGGTACATCTCTCAACGATCATCTGCTGGTAGGAACTAAAATCCAAAATAATATTATTGATATTATCATGCCATGGTGAAAATATAAGGTTACCTTCACAGCCGACATAGAAAAGATGTACCCGCAAACCCGTGTGAATTATCCCGACTCCTTTTATCAACTGAACTTTTGGCGCGACAACACTCGGGAGGCAATTAAGGTATTTTGATTCGAGACTGTCATATTCGGTACATCTTGCGCACCTTATCTCATTCGTACAATCAAACAGCTAGCTTCCGATGAGAGACACAAACTTCCTATCGGTTCCAAGCTGGTAGTCGATGATATGTACGTCGATGACTTTATATCGGGAGCAGATTCAGTCGAAGAGGACATCTTACGGAGAGACAAGGCCAAATATCTTCTCGCATCAGCCGGTTTTAATCTCAGGAAGTGAACGAGCAACCGAGACCAACTGCTACACCAAATTCCAGAAGTCGATCGGGAAATAGATTTTTCTTTACTTCTAGGAGCTTCAGATCATATTAAGGCCTTAGGCATAAAATGATTTCCCTGGCAAGATTCTTTTTCTTTTCAGAATATATTTTCCGAGGCTTTTCGACCCACTCGGATGGATATCTCCCTGCGTTGTAAGGGTCAAATGATAATGCAGCAATTGTGGGGCCGAGGTTATAACTGCGACAGTCCAAGTCCAGCAGATTGGAGTAAAACCAATCTCCCTACCGGGACTGGAACTGTGCGGAGCAGTTATTCTGGCAGGGCTTATCGATTACACAGCACGAGTCTTAGACCTACAGAACGTCCGAAAATTCGCATGGACCGATTCAATCATCACACTCTCCTGGATCATTGCATCGCCATCGAAATGGACCACCTTCGTCTGTAACCGGGTAGCAGAGATTCAGCGATTAACCGACATTGGAAACACATTCGAACTCAACAAAATCCAGTAGACCTTGCTTCCCGCGGAGTGCCGCCTTCGGAATTGGTGGCAAACGAATTCTGGTGGAACGGACCACAGTTCCTATGCGATGAGTGGGATTTTCCACTTCCACCTCAACAGATCCACAACACAGACATCGAACAGCATGCCGCCAAGGCCCTTTGTACCATTAAAACAGAAAACGACATCTCCGCACTCATTTTCAGGCAGTCTAAATTATTAAAACTTTTTAGAATCATTGCCCTTTATTTAAAATTTGTAAATAACTCAAGAAAAACTCGGACACTTCACGGAGGAACTCAGCAAGTGATATCACATCTACGCGCAAGGTACTGGGTACTCAACATAAAAAATGCGGTAAAAAAATGGTTTCACACAGAGCACCTGCCTTCAATAGGTGATCTGGTTGTAATAAGCGACGAGAGGCCACCACCATCGAAGTGGTGATTAGGACGAACTACCTATACACACCCCGGAAAAGACAACCTAATACGAGTGGTTACATTAAAAACACAGAACGGAGAACTAAAACGGCCAATTCAAAAGGTCTACTGCCATGCAACAAATCACCAACACCAACACACACCATTTTCTTTCATTGAAAACAATATCAACCGCCTTATAATTTCTTTCACTTATTTCCATTTCAATTTAAATTCCTACTGCCATGCAACAAATCACAAGAACAAGCAATAATATAAATGTAAATAATAACATATTTCATAAAACAAATCTGTCATACGACAAAATAGCAATCAACATCTAATTATCCAATTCTCTCTCATTCAATAACCCAAAATTATCACACACACCATTTTCTTTCATTTAAAACAATATCAACAGCCTTATAATTTCTTTCACATATTTCCATTTCAATTTAAAATAATCCGTCGAATTCGACTGCACAATTCAACACCACCATTGATTTCCAATAACACTCACAAACATACACATCATTTCTCCCACGCAACACACATACATATACGTTCATTCAAAATACTAAAATTATACTTTTTATCCATCCACACAATATATTTCACCAACACCTTATTTATTCGCATATAATTATTTACAAATTAAAATAATAATCACACTACACTCACTCTAAAATCAAAACAAAACGCGTATGACACAAATTAATAAAACATTTCCAGTAAAACATGCACCGGTAAAGTGCGTAAACTTTCTCCACACAGCCACCGGAGCATATCCCTAATCTTAAAAATATAATATAGAACACCACACAGCACTCCAAATATATTTTAAAACAATAGACTTCAGAATTATAATAAAATAAAATAAAAATCGCCTGGAATTATTTCGTACAAAAAAAAAATATTCGAGTTGAAACCACGCACTTCACTACACCACACTATCCAGTCGCCATTGTTACTTATGCTTACACAATTGATTCGCTTCGATCTTCATCAAAATGGTAAACAAAGGACAAGAAAGAAAACAGCAATGGAAACGACACTATAGTAACGTCTGAGCGACAGAGAAAAGAGGGTAATCAAGTTATCCAACATTGATCTTCGGCATTGTTAACGAATACATGCATAGGGTTGCTCTTCTTACTTATATATGTTCATACATTTGTTACACTTGTGATGTCCAGTTGAATTGCAATTAATAATCCATTTTCTCTTTGCATGTGCATTTGTATCAAAAGGTAGTAGATTCCGGGCCACAGGGTGGCCAGTACCGAAAAAGACGACACTTGAAATTTTGCGAACAAGTTCACGGCCGGGGAGAATGTTGGAAATTAAATTCAACCAACTAAGGTTAAATCAAACTAAATTTTATTTACATGTGTAAACATAGTATAAAATATCACTATTAACTTTCATGCAATAAACATAGAAAATACTGAAATGTCAATATATATATAAAAGGAAATATATATAAAAGGAAAACCTTAGAGCGTATCGGAGACCGGTAGTTTTATTCAACATTTTTAAATTAAAACAAGACACAACTTATTTGGTTTTATATTTTAAAAATCAAATTCACACAAAACTACATAAAATTTCCACAGGCAATTTCAATGGCAACATGATATTATGTAGGTAGGCAGACAGGTTTAAATGGCTGTTACAAAGACCAACCCATTTAGGCCTATTGGCCCATTGTGATGCCACGTGGATCAGTGATCCTCCCACTCATGGAAACAATTTGAGCTTATGATAAAGCGTAGGAGACTGTTAACGTCTATATTGTTTAGATCGTTTAAGTCATTCTAGAAAAAAGCTCATGAGTGAAGTTTTCTTTTTTGGAAGAGAGCTGGGCATGCACAGAGTAGGTCGAGGATTGTCTCCTCTTCTTTCTTGTCCATGTGGCTTCTACTGAAATCGTTTGTAAAGGCGCCAAGCCTTCTTGCAGTATCCAGTGATGACACCAATGATGCCGCTGAGATGTTTCCTATACACATAGAAGGATATAACTCTTAGAACGATTCAGATCCAGTTTTGGCCGGATCTGTTCGGCCGCTAGACATGTTGGTCCAACCGTCCACCCAGCACCTGTACTTTTATTAGCATCTAGCTTTAATATTGATTTGCACGTAGCGATTGGTATACCGATCCTACCCTTTTCTGCTAGAATAGGAAGAGTGGTTCCAATTTTGGTGAGTTCGTCAGCCCTACAATTCCTTGGAATGCCTCTGTGGTCCGGCACATAACATAGGTGAAGGCTGAACTACTCTGCCATCTCCGTAAGAGAAGATCGGCATTCCAGGGCGGTTCTAGTAATTAACTAGACTGAATCCAGGGACTTGATAGCAGCCGGTCTATCCGAAAAGATCCGGGTATCTTTTGCACATATTACGTTTTCCAGTCATGACAGAACTTATTAATCGCTACAGTGATTTGAAAGACGAAAGGAGAGTCGAATATTTAGCTTATCTGAGAAAGCAGCGCCAACAACTCCATTATCAGTTTTAGATCCATCTGTGTAAAAGTGGATTGATTTGTCCCTCATGAAAGCAGCTTCCTCCCTGAAGGATCTAGAAGGAAAGCTTACGTAAAAGTCTTTGAAAAACCAAAGTTCAGAAATAGTGTAATCGATGTTCTCGGTGAGGATTCCTGGTATATTAATATATTAAGAATATTAGAGTGCCAACTGTGTAGTCGCTTTAAGGCGAATAGCTGTGGCTGAAGATATCAAGCTTCTTGCCTGCTGAAGATATCAAGTGGGGTTAATTGAAACAGAATATCCAGTGCCGCGAAGGGAGTAGAATGTATGGCCGCTCTTATGCATAGAAATGCTGTTCTTTAAACTCTGCATAGTGTGCTTCAGTTGACTGCATTGCCTAAGGCCGTCCACCAGGCTACAACCCCGTAGGTGATTATCGGTCTTATGACTGATATGTCTTTTTTGTAAGACAATAAAGCCACTGTAACTTTCTTCACCCTTTCTTGAATGTTAGGTTTCAAGTTTAATGTCCTGTCAAAGGTGAGACCCAGATAATTTGCTGTATCGGAAACGACTAAACTGGTACCGTTAATTGAGGAAGGATCTACTCGTATGATTAGAATTTTATATTTCCTATAAAAGAGGACAACATCAGTTTTATGGGGCTTACTTCCAATCCACAGCGATCTGCCCAACGGGTTAATCTGTTAACGTTTAGCTGAAGGAGTTCTCTAATGATATTTAGATGCTTACTTGAGACGCCTATAGTAACGACATCCTTGGTACCACCCGCTTTTAAGTATATCGGCAGTTCGTTAACCATTAAGTTCCAGAGAAGGGTAGAAATGACGCCTCCTAGTGGCGTAGCTCTGCTGACAAATCCTTCAACAGAAGCCCCACCCAGTTCGGAGTTGATTATTCTGCTATTTAGCATAAAACTGATCAATTTTCCATGCGAATCGACTACCTGCAGAGTTGACAGCCCAGTCGTGATTGCGGATGTGTGTCTTAAAGGCTCACTCTATGTCCAGGAAAGCGACCATTGTGTACTCTCTATATTGTAGTGATCGTTCGATGTGGCTAGTACTTCCTTTACAGTAGGCAGGTTGAGCCGTTGACAAATGTTTTGGATCAATTTTAGCTCCTATATAGATATCAATCAGTCATTCTTGAGTTTTCAGAAGGAAAGATGATAGACTTATAGGTCTGAGGTGCTTTGGGACAATATGAGAGCATCAGTTCTATACAGCTCCACATAATATTCTCTAGCGTAGGAAAAATAATATCTGAGGACCTTTGTAGCTCGGCAGGTATTATACCGGACGGAATAGCAGACTTATACGGTTTGAAGATGGGCAGCGTCCAAAGCAGTTTATCTCTTGTAATCAGACCATGAATTTTGGTCACGGTTGCAGTAGTACTGGCCACCCAAACCCACTGGCCGTGAATAGGGAGCTACCTGGAAGGTGAGTGTCTAGTAGCAGGTTGAGTGATTCATCACTTGAAGTTTTCCAACAGCCATTGGTTTTTTTCAAACAGCTAGGCATCACAGAATTTGGAGAGAAGATTTTTCTTAGCCACGACGCCTCAGAGCGGTTTGTAAAATTTTGTCACAGAATGATATCCAGGATTGTCGCTTTGCCTTCCTTAATTCTTTTTTATATATTTTGATGGATTTTTTGTATGAGTCCCAGTCTGCAAACGTTTCTAAGCGGTCCCAGTGCTGATGACTACCAGTGCGGCTTTTGCTTGCCTCTAGGTTGAATAAGAGGGCACGAACAACCAGGGTGAATTCCTTGATTTCATGTCAATGCCATTGGTGTCACACAAGGGACTTGATAATTCAGAGGATAGCGTGTCTGACAGTATTTCTCTATGTTCAAGCCAATCAGTTTTTCGATAATTCCGGAATACCTGGGAAGAGCGTCACTCAGGCTGAATTGAACGCATCCGTAGTCTGAAAATGAGTGACAAAATCACAGTTCGTTAGCATTTGAGTTATGTTATCAGGGACAAGAGTGATATCTAGCACTTACTGTCGGTTTTTTGTTATAAAAGTGGGCTCATTGCCGATGCGGCAAACAATGAGGTTAGAACTTACAATATAACCAAAAAGTGATACCGTGTAATGTGCGTTAGCATCGCATCCAATGATCGGGCCAGTTTTTAGCTTTTCAGCTCCGAGTATCAACCTTTCTAGGTTATCACCAGGGAGAGGGTCTACATGATTGTGGCCAAGATATGCTGATATCAGCCATTGGGAGCCTTTGGCAGTCTTTAGTCTGGCAACGGTTAAGTTGTGGTCGCTGAGGTTAGGAAATAAAAATGCATTGAGGTTACGTTTCACTAATATTTAAGTTCTAATCTTCGTTTGATCTGCTGTAAGACACAGAATAAGTGCGCCCAAAGCCTTTTTTTGGGTAATGGAGATTAATCTGGAGAAACCGTATCAATGCACCAATTTACCGGAGTAGTCTCCACAATGGTGCTGTTCGCGTCTTCCGATTCTGAAAAAGTGCCCAAGAGCTCATCTTCCTCCTCTGATCGCAAAAGATCTCTTTTTAGTTCGTCATTGTTTTCCATTTACGACAGAGTGTCAGAAGAGAAGACCGACCGCTTAGTTGTCGCCTCGGATAAATTGGAGTCGTCGCTAATCATTGCTGGAGAGGATATCGACGCTCCAAAATCTAAGGTCGAATTTGCAGTTTCGGTTAAAGCAGGAGGAGGTTGCTTATCATCATCTAGCTCATCCTTTTCATGAAACCGTAGGTGAATTGACTCGATGCCGACCCAAATCATGTCTTTAGTCTGCGTTAGAAGGTTAACAGTTTCCTTATTGATCACAATTAACGCGCGTCTAGAAGGTCCCCTTAATTCTTTCAGTTTCGCGAATTTTCAGTCATGAGTCCGAAGGTTCGGGTTGCTGAGCCTAATGATGTCCGGAATGCTTTATGGGGAGTAGGGTTCTGCTGGGATCCAGGTGCGTGTTCTAGGTCTGCTAGGGATATCCTCTCTAGGCACGAATTCGAATTTTGTATCTGGTCAAATATCTCATAATCAACTTATAGCTCTGGAGTAAAGATCGATAGATTTTTGATCGGCACATGCAGTAAGCTTGAAATGGCCTTGGTGCCAGCCTGCGTCGCTTGTGATGGAAAGTGGTCCATGGTTTTCCTATAGTCCACTTATTTAAAATAAGATTCTACGAATCAAAAATAATAAATTTCACTCCTTAAACTACTTAATCACCTTCTTAATTAATACTTCAAATTCAACTGATGAACTGACTTGCATACCTTGGGGATGCTGATATTTATACTCGAATGACATATTTCGAGAACAATCCGAGCCATCTCGAGTGCCAAACCATTCACACAATGGTTGATGCTTCTGCTATTCAAGTATCGGAATCTTCTGATATTCAAGTATCGAAATCTGCTGCTATGAAAATATAGATGACAGAGATGACAGATTTAAATATTTCTGTTTGTGTTCTGGAAATCTTTACACAGGCGTAAAACTAACTGAGTTGGTATAGCCAACCTTTCCTCATCTTCTGTTAGTCCGACATCGTCTGAGTTTATTCCGTGGTGGTAAATGTAATACTTTGCAAGCTTCTTTGTCATGTACCTATATTATAAACTTGCATCTACCTCTAAAATTCGCTAGTATCTTATTGTGATAACCAATTAAATGTGAGCAGCGACATCTAGATTTGCAGAGTAGAAGATGTCGATACTCGAAGACCAGAAGATTTCGATACTTGAATAACAGAGTCTCGACCATTGATGACTGGAGAGTGGAATCGAATCTTCTAGCAAATTGGAAATTGTATGGGACGCTGGATGGCGAGGATTGTTCTCGAAATATGTCATTCGAGTATAAATACCAGCATCCCGAAGGTATGCAAATCAGTTCTAAAGTGAAATTTGAAGTGTTAATTAGGAGAAGTGATTAAGTGGTTTAAGTAAAAGATAAGAAAAGTAAAAGCGGTTGAGAAATTGGATTGTACTGAGAGAAACAATTAAATAGTGAATTGTAACTGTACTGAATAAAGCGATTTCTATTGAAAAGAATAAGTTCTATCATTTGTACAAACACAAACATTTTACATTATCAACGCAAAGGCAAGCGCCACAAATATTTACTACTTTACATTTTTCTATGAACTTTCCAAATATTTCACAAATATTATGCAAAATCAACCATTGTCAAAAACTCCAATTGGGGAAGCATTCTACTCCAGGAAAATATGATATTATATTTTTGCTATGGTCATACATCTTCCCAATAAGGTACATCCTTTAAGTAACCAAAAAAAAATATCCATTTTTACCGCTGGACAGAAAACCAACTAGAAAGAGGATGCACGCAGAGGATTTAAAACCCCTTATTGTTCAAAGAGCATTAGAATCATACGCTTTTTTTCGAACAGTTGCACAGGACAAAACAAAAACTATACCACCCTTTTAATGATAGCAATGTTTTGCCATCATAACTGTACGGTAGAATACCTGCCTAACAAAAAGGCAAATGTTCTCAAGCTACAATTTAATCTGGTGCACATTACAGGCGTGGGATCAGACGCAAGCAAATTGAAATACGATAACCGTGAACTACGAATTCTTAATCTGATCTCACGCTTGAAACATAAACTACGAGTATAAACTATTTGTGTCTATGATAAAATTATAAATTAAACGTTTAGTTCCAACAGAACCATCAACCAATAATTGTTTCTTTTCATTCAGCTGTTTTATTTTTACTTATTATTTGGAGCATAATTTTGGCGACCGTAACAGTTATAACTGTAGTGATAACTTGTTACATTTATAGTGAACAAATAAGTGAAATTCAGTCACTAACAAGTTAAAAAGTTTTTTTCAAAAAAATTCAGTGTAAAGTTTTTAAATAAATAATGTCGCAGCTCGAAAGCACTAACCAAGGAGAGAATTTGTAGTACTTCGCCGATCAACAGGTATTTGTTGGAGAACAAATTGTGAGAATGGTTCGCAATTACAACAAGGACGGCGAGGTAAGAAAAACTCGCAAATACCTCGAGAATAGACTAGCAGAATTGACAAAAAACTGTGATCAATTTGGTAACATCGACAACATAATTCGAGAGGGTTTTTCACAGCAATTAGAACGTCCATATTTCAAAAAGGACTACTTCGAAACCATTTGAAGGATTGCAGAACAAATGCGCAATCACATGACAGATAGCGGGCTCCAGAACAAACAGGTCACCACAAATGTTGAGCCATTCGTAGAGACAAATACGATGAAGGGGCAATACCTAAGGGAATATCTGAGTGCGAGCCAAAGACGAGCCTGAGAAAGCCTATGGCAATGAATGTGAAAGATAGATTTTATTGACTGGTAGCAATTTTAGAAAAAATCTATAGATAAGTACCAGTTTCAAACAAATCAACAGTTTTCCCAGCAATTCTGCAAACAAATCAACAGTTTTCCCAGCAATTCTGATAGACAAAGCTAAAAACAGTGCAACAGAATCGGGATGAAATATCAACACTGTATCATAGAATGGAGGACGATATAACAACCCAAGACATAAAAAGTTACTTTGAGATGCAGGGGTGCGTGGAAAGGGCTCAATTGCAATTGTGTGGTGATGCAATGGTTCCGCAAGCAGGGGCAGCAACTATCAACACAGCAATGAAGTTGCCAAAAATAGAGCTTCCCAAATTTGGTGGGGATTACTTGAATTGGAGAAAATATTACGACCTCTTTAAACAACTCATTAGTTATAATTCTATTGCTCCTGCACAAAAGCTATACTTTTTGAGAACCAACGTAACAGGAGAGGCTCATAACTTAATCAAGCATTTTCAACCAACTGACGTTAACTATGATGTAGCTCGGAAAACCCTTGTTGATCTTTATAACAACAAGAGGTTGTTGTTGACACCACAACAGCACACAAGAATCCTTACACAATCAAACACGAGAGGGACATCAAACAGTCTAAGGAAGCTGCATGACACAACAAAGGAAGTTTTGCAGGCGATAGAGAACATTGGTTTCGATACTCATGGTTGGAACCCTTTGATTGTCTATTTAATTCTACAGAAATTGGACAGAGAAAGCAGGACATTGTTTGAACAATCACTTACGGATCCAAGAAGCAGTCAAAGCATGGATGAACTTTTGAAGTTCGTGGAGGCCAGGTTCCAGACCCTAGAGGCGATTAACAGTAAGGAGAGCAAATCGAAGTAATCGGTGGGAGCTGCAGCAAGCACCCAAGGGTATCAGAATTGCACATATAATTTTCACTTGTAATAAATTTTTTTCCTTTTCAGATGTAATACGAGAGCAAGCTGTGCGGAATCTGAAGATCTGCAGAAACTGTTTGCAGGTTGGCCATTTCACCCGATCATGCCAGTCCAGAGGATGTCAAAAATGTGATTTAAGGCATAATACGCTTTTGCACCCCCAAGAAAGGTATAAACTGAAGCAGAGTAAAAAGCATGTTAAGCCATATCAGAATGCAGAAGCAAGCCAACCAGCGCACAGCAACAACTCACCGCCATTGGTTCAGTCTAGTAAGTCTAACCTTAATTACAATGATTTATTAAGTGATAAAAAAGCTGGTAGCCAATACTGCAATAGGCCACACATATAAAAATAAGCATATACGAGTATATTAAGCAACAGCTGTTGTCAGTTGAACCTCGTAACAAGACATTCGCTTAACAAATTGGATCAAAACGATCGGGATTAAATATTCCATTTAGTGGAATTGGCTGCCAAGACAATCAAGCATAGTATATCACGAGCATAACGTTCAAATCAAGATCTTAATCATTTTCCACTTCTATTGATGCAGTAATTTTGCCAAAAATAACTGACTATCAATTCAATATAAAACTTGATGCTACAACTCTAAGTATACCCCCAGAAGTGGAACTGGTAGATATGAATTTCCATAAGAATGAACCGATCGACATGCTCATAGCAGCAGAAATTTTCTTTAACCTGCTCCTTCAGAGGGAGATACGATGCGGATATAATCTACCAGTTTTGAGAAACTCTAAATTGGGTTGGATAGCTAGACGAAACACGAAATTACCACAAGGACCATTTTGCACTCTTATTGCAACGAAACCCACCTTATCTACATTGGATAAATTGGTGCGAAGTTTTTGGGAGACAGAAAGCATGATACTCCGGTAAAACTATGAGTGAGGAAGTGTTCAGGTGTGAAGAGTGTTCTAAAAATAATATAACGTTTGAGAACAAGAACTTCATCGTAAAATTGCATTTTAAAGATGATCCAACAGCACTTTTAGGAGATTCCAATGAGGCAAGAAGAATGATTTTATCTTTGGAGAAAAAACTAGAAAAAAACCCAGAACTGAAGGATGAATACGTTAAATTCATGGAGGAGTATGAGGTTTTAGGCCGTATGAACGTTATATCAGATAATGAAATAACCGGAATACATTACATGCTACATGAAAGTTCATCAACAAAATTTCGTGTTGTCTTTGATGCAACGGAAAAGGGCAGCAGCGGCAAATCTCTCAACGATATTTTGATGATCGGTCCAACAGTGGAATCTGATTTGTTTTCTATCATTATTAACTTTGGAATGCATAGATATGTTTTTACCTGTGATATAAGAAAAATGTACAGGCAGATTTTGGTGAAATAAGAACAAAAATTCGAAAAAACGTCATTTGTTATCCAAAATAATATTTACGTAAATGACTGTCTAACAGGTGCAGAAACACTATTTGAATCGCGTGAGTTACTGAATGAAATTAAACAAGTGCTTTAAATAGGTAACTTTGAATTGCTGAAGTTTTGTGCAAATGACCCAATTGTCTTAAAAAAAGGTCAAGAGAATCCGTTGGGATTGATCGGCCCCGTGATTGTGCTTGGTAAGCTATTCCTGCCGGAGCTGTGGAAAACTAAACTACTCGTATCTTCGGACGAAACGTTACTACCTGAGTAGGCTCATAATTGGAGGAGTATTGTGCAGCAATTTTCAGCATTAAATGCACAGCATTCCATGTTATCTTCTTACACCCTCTGCAAAGGTAATTGAATTACATGCATTTTCGGATAACAGTCTTAGTGCATATGGATCGTGTGTGTATATCAGATCTATTCACAAAGATGGCAAAATCTACTCCCAACTACTTTGCTCGAAGTAGTGGGGCCCCGTAAGACAATAAATATAGCTAGACTAGAATTACAAGGAGTTGTAGTGATGGTAGAGTTGGTGAAAAGGTTGTGTCAAGCCTTACAAATTTGTAAAATTCAAATTGACAACATATATTACTATACAGACTCTACGGTGGTATTGGCTTGATCGATTAGAAAATCAACTTAATAAGAGTCGGAGGCAGATTAAAACACTCGCATTTATTACCAGATGCCAAGCACCAGATACTTTTACCAAAAGACAGTCTTGTATCGAAGTTGCAATTGATTCAGTTACATGAAAAATATTTGCAAGCATCACACAGAGCATTAATAGCCATTTCAAGACAACAATACTGGAATTTGAGCGTAGGCAGGATGGCTAGACATATTATTTCTAAATGTGTTAAATGTTTCAGATCGAAACCAACAACGACTAATCAACTGATGGGAAATCTACCAAGAGAGAGAGTCAATCCATCACGACCTTTTTATCACTAAGGAGTTGAATTTTGTGGTCCCGTTAAAACGCATCATAAAGTAAGAGGTAAAACGCCATCAAAATCATATCTGGCAGTTTTTGTTTGTTTTTCAATTAAAGCTGTTCACATCGAAGTTGTTGGATATTTGTCTTCCGAAGCCTTTATAAAAGCGCTTAGGAGATTTATCGGCAGACGAGGGGTTTGTCAACCCATATTTTGCGACAATGCAACTAACTTTGTTGGCGCTAAGAACGAACTCGCAGAGTTTAAAAGAGCTTTTCATTCGAAATGTGTGCAATCTACAATTGAGGACACATGTTTGCAAGATGGAATTATTTGGAAATTCATTCCACCTCGATCGCCTCATTTTGGAGGACTTTGGGAAGCTGCTGTGAAATCGGCAAAAACGCTACTAATTCGCTATCTTGCGGAAACTTCGTTAACATACGAACAGCTTTCAACAATAGTTATTCAAGTGTAGGCTGTATTAAATTCAAGACCTCTGACTCCTATTAAGGCAGATCCGAATGATTTGGAAGCTCTCACTCTTGGACACTTTTTGATAGGCACATCACTGACAGCGCTTCCTGAACCAGATGTCACAGACACTAAATTAAGTTGCCTGGATAAATTTCGACAAATACAACACATACAGCAACATTTCTGGAAACGCTGGTCAAGAAAATATTTGCATCTGTTGCAACAAAGGATGGAATGGAAAACGGAACACAATAATCTAAGACCTGGGACAATGGTTGTAATAAAAGAAATGAGTGCTCCACCTATGCGATGGAAACTAGGCCGAGTAACGGAAGTTGTTAAGGGAAGCGACAATCTAATCCGAGTGGCAACTGTTAAAATAGAAAATGGCACATACCAAAGAGTCATACGCAATCTATGCCCACTGCCGATAAACGATTCGATTGCTGAAAATATTTATCACGATACAAGACCAAAATCAAATGAAACCAGTGCGAGTAAAGAAACAAATTCAGGTTGGAAAAAATGTAACTGAAGGAGCGTGCTTACCTCAAAATTGTGCGTTTTCCTAGTGTTAACATTATGTCTGGCACAGACAAATGAACAAGTTGCGGTGACAAAATTAGACAATGGCATTGGTATTCACTTCGAAGACATTGGTGAGGTAAAAATAATAAATGCTTTCTGGAACATTTATATTTATTACAATTTAACAACATATTGGTTTGAACTTAACGAAATATGACATATTAAGCTGCTAGATGAAAAATGCACACAAGATATGGCTAACGAAGCTTATTGCAAACACATAATAGATAGATTTCAATATCGAGTTATGGAGATAGAGCGCAACAACGAGCTACTGCATAGTTCCCAAGGATCAAAATTTGAAAAAACAAGAGTGTAAGGGTCACCGTTTGACATCGTTGGAACAGATGTCTCTTGTTTTTTAACGTAAGTACCTGCCGTGTGGGCTTAAACCTACGGGATGCCCATTCATCCATGGGAGCAAGGATACGCCTTGCCATCGCTCACCGTCAATCCATTGATACCAATTCGGAACTGTGTTGCCGGCACAAGTTCCACCCTTGGTATGAGTCGAGGCCGACCTAAAACCTCTTACTGTTCTTAGGGTCACAGCACCCAGCACTTATTGCAACTCCACATTGAGTCAACCAAAGGAAAACCAAGGAAAACCAAAAGGAAAACCAAGGAAAACCATAGGAAGACTCTTACCCGCGATTTTGGGTTTAAACCACAGCCACCATGACGCTCCGACAAGGGGGCCTACCTCTAACAAGTCAGGCCCGGACCGAGATCCGGGGGGCTCCTGACTCCCATGGTACCGGGATTTAAGTCCTGGTAGGGACTACCGGTGGTCCAGCCGCCAACAAGACCTATGACCGGCAGCTTGTGACTGATCAAATCGTAGCAACCTTCGGTAGCGTCATCTGAAGATGTTTACGATAAGACCAGTACTTTGCTCTGCCCCCGTTCATTATTAGACAACCTCATTAAAGGGCGAAGCCTTGATAATTGGGCGGGGGCCCACATCGTTGGAACACTAGCATATAGTTTGTTTGGAATTTTGGATCAGGAAGATGCTAGTCGAATCTAAGAACAAATAGCTTTAGTCAAAGAAAATGAACGCCATGCAGAATATCTTTTAAAAAGGCAGAATTCCATATCAGGCTCTATGGTCAATATTTTGAAAGGCACCTTAGAAATACAACAACAATTTAAAGCTCTTCATCTTTATTCAATGAGAACGATTGACGGCATTCAATCAAAGCAAACGCTGTTCGAGCAAAAACATGAGTTGGCAGCTCTTACTTCATATTTAATATTGATTATCACAAATTTTGAACGGATTCAGGAAGTGTTATTGGACGTTATGTTAGACTTGAATCATGCTAAAATAAATCCAAAATTGATGACACCAAGACAATTTAGTGAACAGTTGCAGCTGATTGGTATTTCACTTCCTCCAACACTACAATTGCCAAAGGGATTTATAGTAGACATGTACAGAATGGTTTCAATCAAAGGCCGTAGTTTGAACAACTCAATCGTTTTCGAGATGCGGCTACCCATAATAAATGTTGAAGAATTTCAACTGCTTAATTTGGTCAAAGTTCCTGTACTGCATGAAAATTTAAGTTATTTGGTCGACTTATCTACTCCATATCTTCGAGTTTCGATGACCAGAGATAAGTTTTTCCCACTAACATGCAAGTTAATATCACCTAAAAATTATCTATATAATCATAACCATTTAACTAATACGCAGTTAAATAAGATGATCGGCTGTGAAATGGATCCTCTGAAACATGTTCAAAACGCTTTATCTCGATGTCAATGGATTGCTCTCAGCAAATCTAATGGATAGATTTTTTCGGTAGTATCCGGCGTAACAGGTCATCTTATTTGCGAAGGCAGGACTACAAGAATACATATTCAGGGCAATGGTTTGCTAGAGTTAGTTTAGTTTTTAGTTTTAAATGCATTTTATTTTCTTAATCACTAACTCTTACATACTAACAAAAAATGCTTAAATGCTAGCCTAAAATTAGTTAATAATCTTATACTAACTTAGTGGCCCCACACTGGCACTCCAAGCTACTCTAAATTCTTATAACTATGTCTTTCGACTTTATTTACATTTTCTTTACCAATATTTATTTACTATACTTACAGCTAAGAAAAAAAATTGTGAACAAAAACTTAGCATATGGACATCATTTTTCATTGTTTATAAAAACTTAATACCTAAGTTAAAATAAACCTTAGCCTACCTAACCTACATACACAATACACACATGCATACGCATAGACATTATACACACTTATATACATACATTGGTATATACCAATTTTTGTACTCCGACTCTGGTGTTCTGTATAAGCGAAGGCAAGCCCTCTCAAACACCCGAATCTTTCCCATTAAGCTTGCTCGTTCATTGATCCACACGGGACACCCAAATACCAGCATGGGCCTGATAAGGGCCATGGAGCAGATTACCTTTACCCTCGCATCGAGATGGCTGCTATAAAACAGTCTCGTTGTAAGGACAAAAGCGCCTTTACGAGTAGCTCTGGCCAGAGCAGCATCTACATTTTTGCCAAAATACAGAAACTGATCTAGCCAGATTCCAAGGTATTTGAATACATTTCGACAGGCAAGAAGCTGCCCGTGTTGTTAAATGATCGAGAACTTACGCCAATTTTTTCTGGTATCCCTAGAGGCTTCAGACAACAGCGTCCTAAAGAGAATGGTTTCCGACTTCTGAAAGTTGATTTTCAACTTCCAGTCATCGCAAAATCGTCTTATTTTATCGAAGTCACGCTGCACGAGAGTATTAATGACCTCGATTTTTTGACCTGTCCTGTACGCTATCAAATCATCTGCGTACGCAATAGTATGGGGAAGTGAACTTATCAAGTCGCTTATATAAATGTTAAATATGATCGGCGAATTAACCGCGCCTTGGTGAAGACCATTTTTAATTTGAAATATTCCAACAGAAGCCACATCACCATTTTTCACAATGAACTGTCTGTTGGTTAGCATATTATAAAGAATGTACAAGAGTGGGTTACTGATCTCCAACCCAGTCAGCTTATAGAAAAGACACTCTAACCATTGGTCGCTGTCATACACGAATGTGCGCAGACAGTTTAATGTTTGTAAATTCGTACCTATATCCAAATAAGACCCGCCACTGGGAAACGACGGGTTATCCGTCGCTTTAAGACCGAGTCTGTACATGACATCGTGCTGACCCCACCAATCGAGTAGTAGGTTCCCTCTAGTATTTGGCAAATTATTTCTCCAATCTCTGTGTCTAGCGTTCAAATCCCCGCCGATTATAAAATAATTCTCCCCCGATTCCAGCCTAAGAAGTCGAAAAAGCGTGTCGAGCTCTGTAATGAATAGAGTGGATTGTGAAGCCTCAGGTGCATAAACGGAGGCCAAGTACAGCCGCTTTCCACTGCGGAGCGGTATGTAAATGACGACTGCTTCCAACACCCGGAACCTACGCAACACACCCATGTACACTCTGTGAAATTGTATACCTTCTTTAATGAAGATCGCGACACCGCCTCCACGTTTGGATCTGGGCCGTTTTCTTCTTCTAACAATATAATTATTGTACTCCAGTTTGTGCTTATCGGTTAGCTTGGTTTCGCTAGTGAAAAGCACATCAGGAGTTTGGTCTTGTAGCAATTTAAACATCGCGGCTCAGTGATACATTGATACTCCTTAGACTATCCAGACGGCTTTCGGGACTGAGCTGCACCAGGAAGAACGGCAGACTCCGTTTCTCCCGCCTGGCTCTAGCTCTGGTAAGTGGCTTTTCAACCACAAACTTGAGTCCTTCGCACTCCTTCTCTTTGAGCAGTGGCAGGATCTCCCCAGGATCAGAAGACGGTTCCAACCCCTTCAGCAGCATCGATTGCCGCTTTTCACACTTTGGTGTGAATGAGTAGTGCTCCGTCGTCGTTTATTTTAGGAGCTCTTTCACTTTCGCGTAGCCCTCCACTGTATTACAGTGGATGACGTGGCGATCGTTCCCCAATCTCTTGATATTAAAATTGTTACCAATGACCAACTTACACAGGTCCTTGGTTTCATTTACCTCTAGTTTATAGGTGTTGATAGGAGGCACCTTCTCCTTCTTCTTCTGCTGCTGTTGTTGTTGTTGCTGCTGCTGCTGTTGTTCTTGCTGCTGCTGCTGCTTTTTCAGCTGTTGTTGTTTTTGCGGCTGTTGCTGTTTCTGTTGCTGTTGTAATTTCTGCGGCTGCTGTTGTTTCTGCTACTGCTGTTTTATCAGCTGCAGTGGTTGTTTCTGCTGCTGCTGGTTTTGTTGTTGCTGCAGTTGTTGTTCCTGCTCGTGTTGCTTTTTTTGTTGGGCGCTTTCTGCCTCTAATTTCTCCATCTGCCTGCGTGCAGTTTGTTTTAGCTTAAAAGCAAGCATTTTTTCTTGCAGCTTTTCTATGCTGCTGATAATGTCTTTCAACATTTCATCCTCATCTTCCGATTCGGATGCCGCTAGAGAAGCAAAGTTGTTATTGTCCCCTTCGTAATGTTCATCATCCTCTGATAAAACGGCATTTATTCTTTTTTTTGTTGCTTTAGGAGGGGATTTCAAACTCCTCCTCCTTTTAATGCCTTTCGCCACGGCACCGGCAACACTGTTGTTGTCCTGTGTAACTCCCGCTATGGGAAGAGCGGAACGCTCTCCACCATCCATCACGTGATTTTTTTTTTCCTTTATTTGATAGTTTTGTTTTGAAAAAAAAAAAAAAAAAGTTCTTAATTTGGTCAGGGATTCGAACCCGTGTCCCAAAATTCGATGACAAACACTGCGCCGCTAACCGCCGGACCACTGATTCAATTAACCGTATTGCAACTAATTTAGCTTAAGAACACAGAATCACTGTTTTTATTTTACTATAAGAAAAGCGGAATCACATCAATTTTCGGCGGAGATCTGCGAACGACTCACGCTTTGAAGTGGAATCTTAGTTTAAGTTTAAGTACCTATGTACCTAAAAATGCAAAATGAAGAAAATGTAAATGTACTGATAGCATAAATGTCAATGAAGACAACTTAGTTTAAAGGTAAGAATCCTCTAAAGGTGGATGTTGCAACGCAACATGCTTCATTCGTGAGCTACGAGCAACAGGTACCTTAAAAGATCCACACACATGAAGCGCCGACGGCATATCAGATATGTCCTCTTCTTATTATCATCGTATGGATCAGTTGGCTTACCAATCATTTAGCCAAACAAATTGGGAGAGCATGAATGATGACACAAATCGCATTGTCAATTCGTGGGAGGTAACTCTGAAAATTGGTTTTCAATAGTGAAACTTTTAGCCCCTCCCACAATGCGATGTTTTATTTTTTGTGCATGTATGCAATTTCCAATGATAAAAAAAACCTGTCGACAGATTGGCATAGACGAGGAATCCCGCGATGGTTCAATGGCCTATAGCTGGACCATCGGAGCAATCAGCTGACCCAGAGATTTCTTGGAGACGATGAGGATGCTGGCATATCATTCCCAATACAATAGCCGTGTCAATTAGATGTGAAATAAACCGAAATTTTTAAAAGAGTACATAGTACGATACATTAAGTACGATCGTAAAATAATTTAGTTGGTGTCGAAGCAATTCTTTTGTTGGTTTCTTTGCATACTTCGGAAAAGTTTGTAATTTGACTCCGCAACCTTTGACTGCGGAGGATACAATTCGCCCCCTTTTCAATTTTTTTGCTAATTGCCCTAGCGGCAAACATTGGTCCTTCGAGTCTGGATGGCAAACGAAACTAAAAAAGGAACATTAAGACTCTAAACAAAAGAAGAATAATTAGTACGTGAAAGAAAGATACAAGTGCATGTACGTTGTAAATCTCAAAGACAATCACGTTTGTGCGTAGTGTAAAAGACATTCGAAGTTCATTCGGTCGACTTTTGTTAATACGGTGAAGATCTGGAGCTGGAAAAGCTGGTGCAGCGAGGAAGCAACGCAAAATTACAGGTGTGTGGCTTTTATTATAACACTATTAATTTTAAATCATTGATAATACATAGTCGATCTTAATTAAAACGTGTGTTGTGTGTTCTCTGAGCTCTTAAGTACTTAAGTTTTGGTTTCATCATGAGCAAAGTAAAACTTTCTAGTTTAATTGATGCGATTCAGACGATTTGTCAAGGCATAGGCGCTGATTATAAAGCGTATTCTACTCGTAAATTAGAAAAAGCAAAGAAATCGGTACACATGAATGAGGCGCGTTTAGCTGATTTGGAGGCCTCATTTGAGGAGGCAAGAGTCCTTCATCAGAAAATTGTTTAAGCTCCTACTGAAGACTTAAAGGTTAACTATATAGAAGCGCTCACCTTTCACGAACTAAAAGAACTGTTCTTTAATTACTCCTGTGAATTAAAAGAGCAGCTATCGACAACTGAAAGCCAGAATTTCCTTAGCAAATCCCTAGGTGCATTTGCAAATTTGGCAAGAATTTAAGGGCTTGTTTGAAGCCATGGTAAATAAAAATACTTCATTATCCGATGCCCATAATTTACAGTATTTGAAAGGTAATTTAACGGGTGAAGCGGCCCGCATACTTAGAAATACAGATACAAATTTTGAATCTGCGTGGGCGTTGTTGGTGAAAAGATTTCAAAATATCAGGTTATTGAAGGATAATCAATTCAAACTTTTATTTGATCAACCTCAACTTGCTACAGATTCGTCCGAAGGTCTCAAACTCTTATTAGATACGACAAACAAAGCGAAACAATCACTCAAGAATCTTGGTGTTGCTGTAGAATCATGGGAAGACGTTCTCATCTTTCACACAGTGCAGAAACTTCCTTTCACAACTCGTGGGCTTTGGGAATCACAAATCTCTACGCATGTAGACTACCCTCAATATAGCGTTCTAGAAGATTTCATTTTGATGAGGTCAAGAACATTGGACATCATTGGACATTCCTCATCAGGTCTTAGTCACCAAAAACCTAAAAAATCTTCAAGTTCGGCTCGAGTTCACAACTCTATAATTACAAATAAGTGTTCGCTATGTCATGGCTTGCACGCTCTTCGAAATTGTTTTAAGTTTAAGGCATTCAATATAAAAAAAAGACATGAATTTGTTAAAAAGAACAAATTATGTTTTAACTGTTTATCTAGGTCACATTTTACGCAAAATTGCACAAGCACTTTCACGTGTTCTACGTGCCACCAGAAACATCATTCGTTACTGCACATGAACGAGGAAGCTAACGCAATGCGTTGTAGTGATAACAGTCCGACTCCACAACCAAACAACGCAACTCTCTCTTCCGCAGACACCTCAAAATCGGTGTCGTTAGAAAATTCTGAACCCTCAACCGGAAGTACTTCAGCATATAACGCGTTTGTAGCCGAAAACATTCAAGCACCCGTTCTTCTGGCTACGGCCCTCATCAAGGTTCTAACACCTGCTGGTCAACCGTTACTGCTGCGAGCGTTATTAGATCCTGGGTCAGAAGCTTCTTTCATTACTGAATCCGCCGCTCAACTTCTTAAATTGAAAAAACAAAGAAACTGCATGAATATTATTGGCGTTGGAGAAACAAAAACAAGTATTTCAAAGTGGAAAGTTACCTTCACAGTTTTATCTAACGTGAACAAAACCTTTAGGCTTCAGCTTAATGCTTTTGTCCTGGACAAACTTACGGCCGTGCTTCCCACGCACAAGGTACCTAGTTCTGATTGGAATCATCTTAGAAACATAGAGCTTGCTGATCCAAAGTTCAACAAACCTAACAAGATCAATGTCTTATTGGGCAGCGATGTTTACCCATCCATTATCCTAGAAGGTATAATAAAAGGAGAACCGGGTACCCCTATGGCTCAAAGGACGGAGCTAGGTTGGGTACTTTCCGGACGCACTTCAACCAGCAGCCAATCACAAGTAACATATCTTCATATTAAAACAGAAACTCAAACCTTAGACAGCCTGCTAAGTAAGTTTTGGGAACTTGAGGAAGTGCAGAGTCGCAAGCTTCTATCTCCAGAGGAAGAAAAATGTGAGACACATTATTGTCGCACACATCAACGACAGTTGGATGGAAAATATGTTGTTCAACTTCCTCGTAAAGAAGAAACGTATACCGTGCTAGGTTTATCTCAAACGGCAGCTCTTGTCAGGTTTCTACAATTAGAAAGGAAATTCCAAACAAATCCGTCGTTTCACGAAGAATACAAAAGAGTTTTTAATGAATACAAGGAACTGGGGCATATGACAGAGGTACAACTTACTGCGTTGAACACTCCCCACTATTTCGTTCCTCACCAAGCAGTGTTAAAGGCATCTAGCTCAACAACAAAGCTGCGAATTGTTTTTGACGCGTCCTGTAGAACATCCGACGGGACGTCACTCAACGATCATCTGTTGGTCGGGCCTAGATTGCAAGATGATATTTTCGATCACATTGCCAGGTTCAGGAAATATAAAATTGCCTTTACAGCCGACATAACCAAAATGTATAGACAAATTTGGGTCACTCCTATTGATTCTTTGTATCAACTTGTATTATGGCGAGATGTAGAGGGAGAAGAAGTGAAAGTATGTCGTCTTAATACGGTCACATTCGGTACTGCGGCTGCACCATACTTAGCTATTCGCACGCTTCAACAACTAGCGGTTGATGAACGAGATGACTTCCCACTTGTATCAAAAATAGCCATGCGGAACTTTTACGTGGATGACGTAATTCATGGGGCGGACTCAGTAACAGAAGCGTTGGAAATGCAGACGCAACTTATAAGCATGTTGAAAAAAGGAGGCTTTCCATTACGTAAATGGGCAAGCAACTGCGATAAGCTACTGATGTCAGTCCCAGAGGAGGATAGAGAGGCTAAGATCCCACTCTCAGTCGACAAAAAAAAATGCGATTAAGGCACTTGGCATCCAGTGGCATACTGCAAAGGATATCTTCACATTCGGAATCTCACTTCCGGAAGCTAAGACAACTACAACGCGGACTATCCTATCAGATCTTGCTCGCCTTTATGATCCAATGGGGTGGATAGCACCTTGCGTCATAGTTGGAAAAATAATAATGCAAGACATTTGGAAGCAAAATCAAACATGGGATTCTGAACTCCCAGCAACAAGTATTGCTGCATGGAAAAATTTTAAATCTGAGCTAAGCTATTTAAGAGCCATCGAAATTCCTCGTTGGATTAATCTCACCAGTGAATCAAAGGTTGAAGTCCACGGGTTCTGCGATGCGTCTGAAAAGGCATACGCTACAGCGATATACCTTCGAGTCACCACCAGAAATAAAACATTCATTAACCTCATCGTGTCAAAAACCAAAGTGGCGCCCCTTAAAAGTAAGTCCTTAGCTCGTCTGGAACTGTGTGTAGCCCTGTTGTTGGCGAAGCTGTTGGTGTTCACTGTGGATACGATGGAACTCCACTCGGCAAAAAAGTTCATGTGGTGTGATTCTCAAATTACACTTGCATGGATTCAAAGCGCACCATTAGAACAACGTTCGTTGCCAACAGAGTGGCAGAGATTCAGGAACTCACGGATTCTAGCTGTTGGAACTACGTTCCATCTAAAGACAACCCCGCAGACATTGCATCAAGAGGAGTCCTCCCGAGTGATCTAACTCAGAATCGTTAATGGTGGTATGGGCTGAATTTTTACAATCATTTGATGCAAATCTTCGTACATCTTTTGAAAGCAATCCTACGGATCTCGAAACCAAAGGATCGAAGAGTTCAAAAATCAAAAGTAAGTTGATCGCATCTGGGTACCCAATAACTAATATTTTTCAGCTCTGCGTTCACTTCACTACATTCAAATTAAATCAACATCTATTCAGTCGTTTTTCATCTCTTAACCGGTTGTATCGAGCTGCAGCTTATTGGCGTCGATACTTAACTAATTTCAGATCCAAAGCAACGAAATTACAAACCCGTATGTCTGGACCACTTTCAGTAGATGAGATATCTTCAGCTCGTTTGCGCTTGATTGTTCTTGTACAGCAGGAGTACTTTACTGAAGAAGTCTTGAAGCTAAACAACGGTGAAACGGTCTCTCGAAGAAGCAAGCTAGCGAGACTTTTATCCAATTATGGATGAAAATGGTATTTTAAGAATTGGAGGTCGGTTGGAAAACGCTGAGCTACCCTATTCACAAAAGCATCCAATAATACTGCCTTCCAGTAATTTTCTTACATCGCTCATTGTCCACGATACTCATCTGAAAACTCTTCATGGCGGTCAGCAGTTAATGATGGCTACACTTCGGTCGGAGTATTGGATTCTGCAGTCGAAATCTTCTGTCAAACAGTGTATACACAAATGTCTAAGATGTTATAGGTTCAATGTAACAGAGATGCAGCAGAAGATGGGTAATTTGCCAGCTTTACGAGTGACTCAAGCACGTCCTTTTCAAACATCCGGAGTGGACTATGCTGGCCCTGTGCAACTCAAAGCCTGGAAAGGTCGATGCAACAAGGTTACCAAAGCGTACATCGCGATTTTTGTTTGTTTTTGCACGAAAGCAGTTCATCTCGAGCCTGTTAGTGACTACACCACATCGGCATTTCTCGCAGCGTTTAAACGTTTTACTGCTCGCCGTGGTATTTGTACAAATCTCTACAGCGACTGCGGAACGAATTTCAAAGGAGCCGCAAATACTTTGGAAGCTGAAAGGTCATACATGCCAAAACAGTGGACAGACGATATCGCAAGAGTTTTGCAAAACAATGGTACCAGCTCCGCATTTCGGCGGGCTTTGGGAGGCAGGTGTGAAATCTATGAAGCAACACTTGAAGCGTACCATCGGACATTACACCCTGACTTTCGAGGAATATGCAACTATACTTGCGCAAGTAGAAGCATGCCTAAATTCTCGTCCACTTTGACCTGTAACCGAGGATCCTGATGATCTCTCTATCTTGACGCCGGGACACTTTTTAATTGGAACAGCACTAAACATCGCACCGGAAAAGGAATTAACGACATTTAAAGAGTCCCATTTAGACAGATGGCAGCTTATGCAGGAAATTCATCAAGATATTTGGAAAAGGTGGAAAACTGAATATTTGGTTCGACTTCAAACGGCTTAAGCCAAATAACGAGCTCAAAGTTGGGCAGTTAGTGCTCTTGCCCGATGAACAAACGCCTCCCACTTGGTAGAATCACTGAAACACACCCGGGAACAGACGGAAAAATTCGTGTTGTAACAGTTAAGAACTGCCTCATTTAAACGCCCGATAGCTAAACTCAGCTTCCTACCAACATTAAACTAATCAAGTGCACAAACCCACACACACACACTTTAAAAAAAAAAAAAAAAAAAAAAAAAACATTCATACTTTTTCGTACCCCATAATCTAACAATATTTATCTAATTTCTACTCAATTTAATAAATATCGCAAATAATATACCATATACCTTATAACCTATTATTGCCACACACCATTCACCATACCTACCTACTTTCTTTTCATGTACACATCGGTCACACGTCACAAGTCGAGGATCTTCGATGATTTACATTCTACACCACTACAGCCAAACATCGTTTCCCTTCCGGTGGCCCGGCAGGATGTTGCACCGCAACATGCTTCATTCGTGAGCTACGAGCAACAGATAACTGAAAAGATCCACACACATAAAGCGCCGATGGCATAGCACAAAAGCCGACGGCATATCAGATATGTCCTCTTCTTATTATCATCTTATGGATCAGTTGGCTTACCAATCATTTAGCCAAAAAAATTGGGAGAGCATGAATGATGACACAAATCCCATTGTCAATTCGTGGGAGGTAACTCTGAAAATTGGTTTTCAATAGTGAAACTTTTAGCCCCTCCCACAATGCGGTGTTTTATTTTTTGTGAATGTATGCAATTGCCAATGATAAAAAAAACCTGTCGACAGATTGGCATAGACGAGGAATCCCGCGATGGTTCAATGACCTATAGCTGAACCATCGGAGCAATCAGCTGACCCAGAGATTTCTTGGAGACGATGAGGATGCTGGCATATCATTCCCAATATAATAGCCATGTCAATTAGTTGTGAAATAAATCGAAATTTTTAAAAGAGTACATAGTTTTTTTTATTAAGTACGATCGTAAAATAATTTAGTTGGTGTCGAAGCAATTCTTTTGTTGGTTTCTTTGCATACTTCGGAAAAGTTTGTAATTTGACTCCGCAACCTTTGACTGAGGAGGATACATTTCGCCCCCTTTTCAATTTTTTTGCTAATTGCCCTAGCGGAAAACAGGGGGAGTATGTCATGTAAGAACATAATACGGCAGAATAACTGCCTAACAAAAAGGCAAATGTTCTCAAGCTACAATTTAATCAGATACACATTACAGGCGTGAGATCAGACGCAAGCAAATGGAAATGCGATAACCGTGAACTGCAAATTCTGAATATGGTCTCACGCTTGAAACATGAACGATAAATTATTTGTATCTATGATAAAATTGTAAATTAAAAGTTTAGTTCCAACAGAACCATCAACCAATAAAGTAATTGTTTCTTTTCATTCAGCTGTTTTATTTTTACTTATTATTTGTAACAATAACAATAAAATAAACTTTGGGTATTACTTTCCTGTTAGAGGTCACTCATTTACGCCAGCTGACAGAGTTGTCGGCCTTGTTGAGAAAGAACTGAGGAAGATTGGTGCAATTACCTCCCCAGAAACGTATAAATTTGGAACTGTTCATACCCTTTTTGGTGATGTTCCGCTCTTTGATTGGCAACATTTATCAAGAGCCGTTCTCAAACCAAAAAAACTTTCAAGATTCGTGAGTCCAAGATATGATGACTTCTTCGACCCAAATAAAGTTTTGTGAAATATATAGTGCATCCACTTCTCACACACTGCTTAAAAGTGTTCTTCATTGGGCTGGTCTCAAATCTTTTCATATAAAATATAGGAAAACCATATTCAGCCAGCCAAATGGAACGATATCATCAAATTTCTAAAAGCTATGGGCCTGGAAGCAGATACAATTTCATTTTATAATCAAATTATTAATACAGCAATAAACGGTGAAGCGGCTGAAAATATCTAGTTTTCTAACAAAGACAGGTTTTAGAAACGAATGGCACTTTCGTGATTACATATACTATATGGACTTTTAATTCTTACTTTCTCTTTTATAAACTGAAAGACTCCTATTCAACAAAGGTTTATTTACAAAAAGATATTGTTTTTGTGATTTTACTGCCAAAAGAAGCCTTTTTTAAATAATTCCTAAAGCAGATTTACTGAATTTTTAACTGAAGATTTCGTATATAAGCAATAAGGTTATATTTATTTCGAAAACTTTAATTCTTTTGAAATAATGTAAGAAACCAATTTGTAGAAGATATTTTTGCTCTATTTCTTCACTATAATGAAGGAAATGTTTTTCGCACTTTACTCAAAACTACCCTCGAGTCAGATAGCTGTTTTTGGAAATCACCTCATCAAATGCCAGCTAAAGTTTTCATAATGTATTTGAAAACAGAAGAATTGGAGACTACACAGAAAAGAGCATTCATTTCCACAGCACGTAGACCAATCCTGTCAGAATTATTATATTTTACTCTCATATTAGTAAGATTTTTGTTAGTGAACATGAACATTTTATCAAACATTTCAGTATTGTTGGCAACCCATATCTTAATTTCAATTACGTTTACTACATATACTATATAATTAGCTACGAGTAAGTACTGCATATATTTACATGACTCTCTATTACCAATAAATGAATTATGTACACTAATATTAATGCACACTAAAACTAAACATACGTATGTAGGTATTTATTCATTGTATATACATACACTCGTACGATCATCATATTATATTTTACTGTTGAATTGCACTAAAGAGTTAGTTAATTAAATAAAAGCGTTACGTTCGCATTGGCCTGCCGTATCCCAACAACCACAATAAGTATCATATCAGTCTATTAAGCCGTAGCGTTTGTATGCTCTCTCTGCCTCTGGGGTTCGATCCGGGGAATATTGTGACTCAATGACCGGGAATATCTTGCCATAGCATTCTGTTGGAGCCCATCTACATTCTCGGAAAAGTCTCCAACTCCCCACGAAATTTCCCCAACTGTTATTAAGTCTAAAAATGTCAAAATGTAAAGTATAGTAATATGTTATGGTAAAGAAAAATAAAACGAACACTCCATTGTTAACTTTTGAAGAAAATGTGTGGTCAAAATTTTATTCATCAAATATAATTCAAAATGAACATGGTCCATTAAGCCTTTTAGACTTTTAACATGAATTAATCAATAATGAATTAAATAAGAGACAGTGAGTTTTTTTATATTAAGTGCAAAACGGTTTCCCGCGGCGGTTAATATAAATTAGAATATTTCACAAATAACAATTTGAGTGACAATATTCTAAAAATTATTTATTTTTGTAAAACTATTTAATTGAAACATCGTTCGAAAAAAAAGAACGAATAAATCAACCACCGTTGAACATAATCGTCCAGCATTACCGCAGCACCGGTATTTTTTTTTCCTTCGCATTGCAACGCTGATAGGAATTATTTCAACAGAGACTGTCAAGGTAGAAGAACTGAAAGTCATCTATGAAAAAATAAAGCAAATTTATTTGGAACACAGAGCTGCACTCTTAGATGCAATGGACAAACTAACCGCAACAACGGGAGCACCGGTAAGTTCTGTGCAAAATATATCTCAAGCAGGAAAACAAGAACTCAGTTTTCCGAAAACTATTATAACATTCCATGACCTTTTTGTCTCTTTGTGTTACAAAAACAAATCCTCATTAGAAATTGAGAAGCTTCATTATCTTTTCTAGTTTGATATATGAAGCAGAACGGCTACTTCAACATCTCAACATTGATAAGGGAAATTAGGAAAAGGCATGGAAAATACTCACATCCCGGTACGACCATAAGCGAATACTTGTTAACACCCAATTTAAGCTTTTTTCGGTCAGTCAGCTCTTCAACAAGAAGACTCAACGGGACTTAAGAAACTCCTTGATGTGTCCACTGAATGCCGTCATTCCTTATAGAATTTGGACCTACCAGTTCTGTATTGAAATTCAATCCTAATTTACTGTATGTTGCAGAAGGCTCCAGCATCCACACAGCAACCCTGGGAGGAAAACTTAGGCAATAGGAAAGATTAACCTTCGTTCAAAGAGTTCTCTGAGTTAATTGGATTTTGATTTTGGACACTAAAAGTAGTTGATCAACAAGAACCGCAGGGAACAGTTTCCAATAAAAACAAAATAACAAAACGGTCCTTACCAATAAATAGAAAGAATTCGTTTCATCTTAGATATATGAAAAACGAACCATTCGCGTGCAAGATATGCAGTAAGGGTCCTCATAGTCTACGCAAGTGCAGTAAGTTTCTAAAAATAGATTTAACTACAGGAATAGTTGTTGTGGGTAAGGTAGGCGTATGCCTTAACTATTTAGCTTACAGCCACCCTACGTATCAGTGCCCTAGCAGAGTGCAATGTCACTTCTCTCAACTACCACATCACTCACATCTGCATTCGAATCAACTCACTAATCTGCCACACAAATCAGAACTCCTATCACGCACACACCTTTCACTCCACACTATTCTATTCAACACACACACAATAGCATACCACTCACCCTCCATATAAATCAATCACCCCACACTCTAACAATAACATCAGACAATACAATCATCTCCATCTACAAGCAACCTGACAAATTCTTTTCAAATATCTACTGATACTCCAGTTTTTCATCCCAGCTCACTCGGGGTGGAAAACCAAAATAAAACAAATGCATTAGTTAACAATTTCCATGCGACTCACCATAATACACAGGTTTTTTTTAGCTACAGCAATCGTTAAGATTAGGACGGCATCGGGACAATCCTGCGAATTTCGAGCATTAATAGATCCTGGTTCCGAGGTATCGTTCATCACCGAATCTGCCGCACAGCTATTCCATTCGAAATACCACCGCACGTTTATTGAAGCATCAGGGCTATTTAAAGTCACTCGTAAAAATGGAACTTGGCACAATTATGTAAACATTACATTCACTATACTCACCATTTGAAACAGACACTCGTGCATTCATTCTTAAATCATTGACTGGTATTATTCCGGCCAACGACTTTCTACTCAACAAGTGGAACCACATTAAGGACTTATTTGGCAGATCCTGAGTTCCACAAACCATCAAGAGTCGATTTAATTTTTGGCAGCGATGTATTCGCTGATCTCGTAATGCCGGAGATACGTTGAGGGGACAGAGCGACGTTACCAATTGCTCAAAAGACCCAGCTCGGCTGGATCTTACTAGGTAGAGTCCCTTCAAATACAGCAGGAAGTGTTAGGAGCTTTGTTTCGAAACTCGACCTCGACAATCAGCTGAGACGATTCTGGGAAATCGAAGAAACTATATTTTGTACACCCAAAGAGATGAAGATGAAGCCTGCGAACAACAGTTCAGCAGAAAAATCAAACGCATACGGGAAGGATGCTACGAAGTAGCACTCCCGTTTAAGGAAGGTAGTTCCGTCGGGCTTGGACTCTCGAAAGGAGGCTCTTTGCGTAGGTTTTGCAACTGGAGAAACGATTTCAACACAACACTAAAGTACAAGCCGAATATGCAAAATGCGTCGAAGAGTACTCACTGGTCAATCACATATAGGAAGTCGATGTTTTCTTGGACGAAGTCTTGAAGAAACCATTTCACTACTTTGTTCGCCCTCATGCGGTCTTCAAGGAGTCCAGTTTGACTACCAAGCTTAGAGTAGTCTTTGATGCAGCGCAAAAACTTCGGATGGAACATCGTTGAATAAACATCTTCTAACAGGACCTAAAATACAAAAAACCATAGTACAAACACACAAATTTACCTATGTTGCTGATATAAAAAAGAGATAAGACATATCCGCATGAATCACAGGGACTTTTACTACCAGCTTATACATATATTGGCGCGACAGGAAGGAGGATCAACTTAAGATATTTCGACTCAAAACACTTACATTTGACACAAGTTCTGCACCGTACCTTGCCATAAGGACGTTAAATATATTAGCTGAAGATGAACATCACAAGTATCCCCAAGATGATTCGAGACGACATGTACGTCGATGAACTAATATCGGGAGCAGATTCGGTTGAGGCAGCTTTACTGAAAAGAGATGAGGTAAGAAATATTTTATTGTCAGCAGGTTTTCACTTACGAAAATGGATATGCAACTCGGAGCAGGTTCTAGATCGAATACCACAAAACCAACGTAAAGTTGATTTCGATTTGCCTTTAGGGTCATCCGAATATATCCAGGCCTTATATTCGTTTTCATTTCAAAATAATCAGCTCGGCGATTCGACAATCACAAAAAGAACAGTTTTATCGACAACTGCTATACTGTTCGATCCCTTAGGTTAGATTGCACCTTGCTTCGTCAAAGCAAAGATTATGATGCAGTAGTTATGGAAGCTTGGCATCAACTGGGATAGTAAAATAGCACCGGAATACAAGAAGACTTGGGGCATCTTTCGCCATGAGCTTGCCCGCATTGAGTGCATCAAAATTCCACGTTTGATCTGCACACACAACACGCGAAAGGATCTGGAAATACATGGCTCTAGCGACGTGTCTCAAGGAGCATACGGGGCGGTTTTATACTTACGGATGTTAAATGGCCAAGGCGACACTCATATGCACATATTGATTTCTAAAACCAAAGTAGCCCCTTTGAAAACAATATCTTTTCCGCGACTCGAGTTATGTGGAGCAGTCCTTTTAGATAAAATGATCGACTATACATGCAAGGCACTCAGCCTCAACAACGTCAAACGAGTAGCATGGACCGACTTGACGACACATTAGCCTGGATTTCTGCACCCCCATCAAAAGGGACAACTTTTTTCAGCAACCGTGTTGCCGAGATTGATAGGTTGACTCACCGTAGCATTTGGAAACGCATTCCAACCCAATTCAACCCAGCTGATCTCGCTTCACGGGGCTTGATTCCGTCAGCGCTGGATGCAAATAAGCTTTGGTGGAATGGACCAGAGTTCCTACGAAGTGGACAGGACTATACCTGCCCACTTCAACCATCACAGCTCATGACGGATGAGGAAGAAAAATCCATTAGAACACATTGCTCACAAGCACAGGAGAATCGCTTAAGTACTCTTAGTCATTCCATCTCTAAATTAAGGGAAATATTAAAAATAATATTGTAGCGTTTTGTTTAAGATATATATCAAATTCGAAAAAATTACTTGTTTTCAGAAACTTTTCAACATTTTCTCCGGAAGAATTGGATACAGCCATGTCCTTAACGATAAGGATATCCCAACACGCAACGTTATCTGAAAAAGTCGCAATTAAGACAAGAGCAACGCCAAAAACATTGAAATCCTGAAACCCATTTATAGATTCTGAAGGCCTCTTAAAGCAGGTTGCAAAATTGTATCCTCACATTTGAGCAGCACCCAATTATCCTCCACAGTAACCATCATCTAACCAAACTCCTGATATATGAGGCGCATGTGAAGACGCTACATGGAGGAATCCAGCAAACCATATCTCAATTGCGTAACAAATACTGGATTTTAAAATTCCAAAGCAGTGTTAAGAAGCTCATTCATTCCTGCACGATATGTTATGAATTCAAAGCCAAACCATTCCAAAAGAAAATGGGTAATCTGCCAGCAGCAAGAGCCCGCATTGCGCCAGCATTTACAAACACGGGAGTCGATTATGCTGGCCCCATCGATGTAAAGGCGTGGTACCAATTTTGTGGGAGCCAACAAGGAGCTATAGAAACTCTTACAAGAAGCAGCGATAGATTGGAAGGAGATCACAGAAGACTTAGCGAATGATGGCATAAAATGGAAATTTATTCCACCTGCCTCCCCTCACTTCGGTGGATTATGGGAAGCAGGCGTTTAGTCCATCAAGTGCCACCTCAAACGCATCTTTGGACAAGAAGTCTTCACATTCACAATCACAAATAGATGGCAACGGATCCAACGACTATATCCAGTATTCTAGAAGTAGTGGAGTTCCGAATACCTATCTCGCCTACAACACTGACCAAAATGGTATAAAATCGAGCCACAGCCTCAAATAGGAAACTTAGTACTGGTCAAGGATGAACGCCTTCCACAACTTAAGTGGATATTAGCGCGTGTTGTCCACAAACATCCAGGACCAGACAAACTCGCTCGCGTAGTTACATTAAAGACACAGCACTCAGAATTTAGAAGACCATTATTCAAATTATGTCCCCAGCCCTCTAATACAACACATTCAGACGACACCATAATTTAAATGAAAATCAAATAATTCAAATTCATATTATACAAATTTATAACATTCACACTATCATTTTTTATTTATTTTTTTTTATTCTTCTTCTTTATTTCATAAGTAAACTTATACTAAATTACAGGGTATATTATAATGGAATACATTTTGCATGAAATAGTTAGGTACAATTTGTTGTTCAATAACAAGAGGTGAATGTACCTGCCATTTCGAAATAAAATAAACTCATTAAAAGAAAACAAAGAAAGATGTAAAAAGAAAGAGAGAAAGAAAGAAAGAAAAGATAGTAATAGTAACAAAAGTGATGTACATGAACAATTTCAGCAACAGAGCAAAATTGTATTAATTATACATTAATTTATACTGAATTATTTATAGTAGAATGGTCAAAAGCGAATAACCACTTCTTTGTATTTTTAAGAAAAACTGCTTTCACTCTCTCACATCTAAGGTTTGCCGGTAAAGCATTAAAAAGACGGGGTGCAGTTACGGAATAAAAACGCGTATAATGTGTTTTATAGATTGTTGGAATGATTGCAAAATTGCGGGTATTGACTCGTAAATTATAATTTTCATCGAGTCGAACAGCATAGAACCCGGACTTTAAAAAATATAATAAAAAATAAATAAAAAACTTTGTAGCATTAAAGATGCCTTATTGGAAGGATTTCGAGACTTTTGAATAAATCGAAGCTAGGAGTTCTACGATTCACTTTACACATTATTCTGATTGCATGTTTTTGCTTTAAGAGTAAAGGTTGTATTTTGTTGAGATGTGAACCACCCCAACATGATACACCGTACTGCAGCTTAGACTTTAAAAGACCATTATATACCAACTTTAAAGTAGCCAGTCGACAATACAGACTAAGGTGATAAGGTTGCCTTACAATGCAATTAAGGTACTTTCTAAGGTACAGAGTATGGTCTTTCCAATAAAGTCTCTTGTCCAATATTACTCCTAAATACTTAAAGTTGTCAACACATTCTATTTTAAAACATTTACTACAATTTAAACTATTATTAAATGGAAAAGAATTGCGACCATAGTCTAAGCTAAAGCGCCTACAACTGGGTGCATGTTACGAGTAAGATGTAAGGAAAAAGTAAAGATGTAAAGGAAAATCCTCGCAGGTGACACTCAGAATATTAAAAATCATAAATTTCGTGTTTTTGCTTATGACCAATTTGTGGTATGTAAACCATCTTCGTAATAAATCCAAATCATGATTGACTTCGAAAAAAAGATCGAGATAATTATTATTGGAATACGAAAGCGCTGTTACATCAGCAAATGCCTGTGCCTTTAAAAGGTTGAATAAAAAGGGAATTAACATTTATCAAAAATAAAATGGGACCCAAAACAGAACCTTGTGGCACACCAGTATTGATTACTTTCGGAGAACTAAGTTGATTTTGGATCTTTACCATTGGTTTACGATTTGTAAGTTATGATGAGAACCAAGAATAAATAAAACCTCTAAAACCCACTTTGTATAATTTGTCTAATAATATTGTGTGATCCACAATATCAAACGCCTTCGTAATACCTATAAACAGGGCGGCTGGTATTTTTGATTTGTTTAAACTATTATATAATTCAGCAGTAAGTTTCAATAAAGATTCTTCTGTAGAATTCCCACTTCTGGAGCCGAACTGTGAAATGCTAAAAAAATGAATCTTATCTAAGAAAGAGATAATCCTAGATTTAATACCTTTTTCAAGAATTTTTGAAAAAACTAATAGTAGTGAAATAGGGTGGTAGTTATCAAGCTCAAAAGTATTACCCTTTTTGTGAAGGGGTATTACTATCGCTCTTTTCAGTGAATCCGGGAAGATGCCCTTTTGAATACTGAGGTTGAAAATAAAACTCAGAACGTCAGATATTTGAGAAGAAATGTTTTTTAAAACAGAATAAGAAATCTGATCAAAGCCAGGCGAACTCGTTGTTTTAAGTGTCATTATGATTTTGTGAATTTCAAATGCAGTAAATTCATTGAAAGCAAATATTGCTGGTTGAGAATTCATATGACATAAATTAAAAGAATTTAAAGTTGGACTATTGTTTAATACGAAGTCTTCGGAAAATTTAGTACCAGTAAAAAAGTTGTTGAATAACGTTGCGACTTCCACAGGCTCAGAAATCATTGAATTATTACTTTTTATGGATATATCACTATTAATAGTAGTTCTATTTAAAATTTCATTTACGACTGACCACTCCTTTTTAGCATTACCAACATTTCTAGCCAGTTTATTAGTAAAGTAAGAATCTTTACGACGTGAGATTTCAGTTTTCATCTTTAAACAGAATCTATCGTAGAATTTTTTAAGCCTCATGTTGTTAGGATGCTTTTTAACTTTATGGTATAGCCCTTTTTTCTTTTTGATTTTATTAAGTAGGGAAAAGGTCATCCATTGCTTAATGCGTTTAAAATTGTTGGTTTTATTGAAAGTATTCTGACTACTTATTGAAATATATGAATGGAGCTGTTCAAGGAATAGATCAAAAGCACAAGAGGGATGTTGTGCAGAATAAACGTCTTCCCAATGTTCAAAAAATAGTTGTTGTTTTAGTACGACAAAGTCTATTTTAACTAGTTTTTTATACTCGGGTTTATTAGCTCTAAGTATATTATGATCCAGTTGTATACTAGTTAAACTGTGATCCGTAATATTTAGATCATAGACCATTGTTTTATAGTTAACACTATTGTTTCTATGCAGCCTTATAAATATGTGATCTAAGCAGGACCTATAACGTGTAGGTTGTGCCACAGCAGAATCCATCCCGAAAGATGATAAAATTGACAAGTAATGATCAGTGTCAACTGTTTCAGACAGAATGTTAATATTCAAATCACCAATGAGTATTAAATTTTTACTAGTCTGAGATACCAAAAATACCGACAATTCTTCCAAAAAAGTTCTTATTGTACATTTGTGTAATCTACAGGGTGAGTTTTTTAACTTGAGACATCCAAATTTTGAATTTTCAAATGATAATTCCTGATTTTCATTGCTCAGTCGTATTCCTCAATGGGGCACACGACTTTGTCTCAAAGGTCTTATTCATTCAGTGCTAGATACCACTGCACTGGCACGCCTAAATCATTAATCGGTTTCCAACGTTGTTAGGGGGTTAGAAGGTCGAGATTTGTTTTGAGGAAGTCATTATTACCTCGAGTGAAGTTAAAACTCAAAGAAATTTCAGATAGAGACAAATTGTCCTAAACTTATCTGAGAGTGTATGATGTGCACTCTGCCCATTTTTCTACTTGAACGGAACTGTACTTCATTTAGAAGTTCGATATTTGTTCTGAGGAACTGATTGTTATTAGTAACGTTTTCCAGATTAATATTGTACGCTATTTCAATTCAGGAGAAAATTGAAATGATATTGATTTATGGAGGAAGTGGATGGTACTGTTGCTCTTTACGCCCAAGGTTTCCCAGACTAGATACGATCGCGCGCTTCCTTTTATCGGGTCATCCAAAAATTCACTGGTTAAGGAAGTGTGCAACCAAAGAAAAAGAATCGGTCAGATAGGGTAGCTGTTGCGGACAATGAAATAGCAGTGTTAGCTATAAGTCGTAAATCAGAAATTTCTCAAACGACTGTCTGTAAGATATTATATCGGCATAAATACCATCCTTATCATGTTTCAATGCATCAAGAACTTTCTAGTGAGGATTTTCGCAACCGGGTTTCCTTTTGTCAATGGGCACTTCAGCAAATTGAATGAGACCCCCTTTTCTTCGCCAAGGTGTTATTCTCTGATGAGTCGACTTTCATCAATCACGGTATGGTCAATCGACATAATATGCATTACTGGGCTACCGAAAACCCTTTTTGGTTGCGACAAGTTGAACGCCAGCACCCTTGGAATATTAATGTTTGGGCGAGAATTATTGGGGATCAATTAATAGGTCCATATTTTATTGAAGGCAACTTGAATGGCGAAAAGTATGCAAACTTCTTGCGGGACCATCTTCCAGAATTACTAGAAGAAGTGCCATTGGAGTTGCGACAAACACTGTGGTTTCAACATGATGGTTGTCCAGCATATTATTCCCAAGTAGCCCGGGCCGTATTAAACAATGTTTACCATCAACGATGGATCGGACGAGGTGGTCCGAGGCAAAGACCTGCTAGATTACCTGATTTTACGTCACTTGATTTCTTCTTGTTGAGCTACTTAAAAAGTAAGGTTTACAGAAAAAAGTCAACAACACGTGAGGAAAAGAAGAATAACTGAAGCTTGCCGGAAGATTACGCCAGAATTACTTCTCAGTTCTGTTTGTTCATTTAGAGCGCGGATAGACAAGTGTATTGAAGTGAATTGTCACATTTTCGAGCATTTGTTGAATTAGTCTCGGGAAATAAACGTCGAAATGGGAAGAATTCAATGATTCAACAGTGGGAGGCAAGGGGACCCACTCTAATTAATCACCCCGAAGGAAATAAAATACTGCTACGTCCATGTCGTTGTTTCTGGGTTATGCTAAACGCAGTATGTAAAAACAAATGATAAGCCTACGAGCAATACGACTGAGCAATGAAAATCGGGAATTATCATTTGAAAAATCAAAAGTGACCTTCGTGTATCTTGAAAGTGGGTCTCAAGGTCAAACTCGTTATCACCATTTTAAGTCCCCTTGTGACTTTTGTCTGAAACATTTTTCGCGATATTTCGTACTTTTCTAGTAATTTTGATGTCTTAAGATTTATGGCGCCCTCTGACGGGAAAAGAACGCATTTTTTTAAAAAAAGTGTTTCATGATAGATTAAGAATCTGTCTAAAAAATAGGGGTTCCCATTAAAAACTCAAAAGTGATCTTCGTTTGACCTTGAAAATGGGGCTTAAAGTCAAACTCGTAGTTACCATCTTATGTCCCCTTCAGAACCTTGTGACTTTTGTCTGAAACATTTTTCGAGATATCGCGTATTTTTCGAGTAATTTGGATTTCTCAAGTTAAAAAACTCACCCTGTATATACACATATAAAGCAATAGTATAAGCCAGAGATTTTGCAAGAAACACTGCACTATCCAAATTCCACTTTTTAATTTCGCAATCATCCATAACTTACAGATAGAACACACATAATATAAATTAATTATTTGCCGACGCCAAAACAAAATTAATTTATCAACAAAGTTACAGCTGACAATAGCTGCTGACCTACATATTTCTTGTCAACATAATAATAAGCAACATATATACTTCTAATCAACATACTGCTTATCAACATGCTCAAGCCACATACTTCTAGTGTATGTTAACATCGCACACATGTTGTATAGTGACGTCACACAACTTATTCATGCCGCCGCGAAGCGGTCATTTACACACTCACTCCCAAACATACGTTTCGTAATCACATGCACTTTCTTTTTCTCACATTAATAAAAAAAAAAATAATTTATTCAATCAATTATCAATTCAATATATAATGAAATATTATTAATAGAATTTATGTCTACTCACCAGGTACTCATTTGGTTCGCAACTGGGCATCATTATACACTTTTTATTTATGTATTTACTTTTTTCACAAAACAACACACAACAAAGAAAACGAAACAAACCACTCATCACTCAATGAAAACAAACAGTCAACATACGTATTAACTGCAAATGGCCGCACACGAAGCAAAAGTACCAACTTTGCGATCATGTGTACATCAGTGGAGATCAAACTTTTTTTATTACTGGCATTCAAAATTGTATTGTTATTAAATCAAAATTCAATATAGTAAATTGATAATTTTTATGCCGGGGCGAGAATTCGACTTCATTCATATGGCGACCGCGGGCACGTTTGCAAGGGTCGATTCGTTGGACCCAATTTTCAACGACTCGGCCACACATTTTGGCCGAAACGGCCGCTATTTCGCGTTCAATGTTGGCTCTGAGCTCTTCCAACGTCGTCGGCGTGTTGGCATAAACCCATGACTTAACGTAGCCCCACAGAAAATAGTCAAGCGGCGTTAAATCACACGAACGAGGCGGCCAATCGACTGGCCCATTTCTTGAGATAACACGCTCACCATACTTACTCTTCAATAAATCGATTATAGCGACTACTCTGTGGCTTATGGCATCATCATGTTGAAACCACATGTCGTCCAAGTCCATATCTTCCAACACGAGTTAAAAATAATCGGTGATCATGGCGCGTTAACGCCGACCATTCACAGTAACGTGACGATTGTTATCGTCGACGAAAAAATATGGTCCAATAACGCCACCGGCATGTAAACGTTATAAAAAGTTATTTTTTGTGGATGAATTGCTGATTCATGAAGCACATGTGGATTTTCACCCGACCAATAACTCATATTTTGCTTATTGACGAACCCATTGAGCCAAGAATGAGCTACGTCACTGAAGATGATTTTGCGATGAAATTCATCATCTTGGCGCATCTTCTCCAGAACCCAATAGGAGAACGTACGTCGCTTCAAATGGTCCTTCGGCTTCAATTCTTGAGTTAGTTTGACCTTGTATGGGTGTAAACTAAGATCCTTACGCAAAATACGCCATAATGTGGTGGCCATAATGGAGTTAACGTTCTTAAAGTTGCAGTCACCGACTTCGAATTTCGGTAGAAAATTTTTACAATTTGCAGACGTTGCTCGTTCGTGGTAAAGTAGCATGATGAAAAGGTTGAGTTTAGTGAATAAATGGACAGTGACAGTTTGATGATTAGTGAAAGAGTGCGTTCCCAAATTAAATTCAAAGTGTCAAGTCCCTATTGGAAAATCCTTTATATCCATTTATATCAAAATAAGACTTAGATTTTTTCCATGTGTATGAGTGTTTCGAACATTGTTGTGTTTCTAATGGCATTTGCAACTGATTTGTATCATCCTCCCGCTGCTCTGTGTCTGTGTTATAATCGCTAATCAAATGGAAGTCGGGCCAGTCGCTTAGCTGAAAGCTGAATGATAGGAATTATAACTGTGAAGTTTTGTGAAAATCGTGTATAGGAATTTGAGATTTTCTCGTGTAAAATTCGAGGGATCTTCTGATGATTTTTGTCCATATACAATATATGCATTTAAAATTATACATACGAGGGCGGGTCAATAAGTCCGTGACTTTTTGAATTTCTGACCTCTTTACTGACACAGCAACACTGCTCCTGTCAACAGGCATCTGTCAGTTGACTCCTGTCAAAATTTAAACTTGCTGCGTCAGTTAGTTTGTGTTTGACAGCTGTTTTTATCAGACTACTCACTAATTTGAGGAGAAAATGGAAAAAAGTGAATTTCGTGTGCTTCACTTCACAGGAAGGTTTGGCGTTGTTTAATCGCGATATGGAGGAGTTTTTGCGCCGTTTTGTAACCGTGGACGAAACATGGATCCATCACAACACACCAGAGAACAAACAACAGTCAAAACAGTGGGTTTCTAAGGGTGAATCGGCGCCAAAGAAGGCCAAGGTGGGTTTGTCAGCCAATAAAATTATGGCGACTGTTTTTTGGGATGCACGCGGGATAATCCACATTGACTACCTTCAAAAGGGAAGAACAATCAATGGGGAATATTATGCCAACTTATTGGACCGATTCAATGACGATTTGAAAAAAAACCGACCTCATTTGGCCAAGAAAAAAGTTCTTTTCCACCAAGACAATGCAAGGGTGCACACATGTGCAGTTGCCATGGCAAAAATCGATGAATTGGGCTATGAATTGCTCCCTCATCCACCCTATTCTCCAGATTTGGCTCCGAGCGACTACTTCTTGTTCCCAAACCTGAAGAAATGGCTTGGTGGAAAAAGATTTGACTCCAATGATGAAGTCATCCCGCAAACAAAGGCCTATTTTGAGGACCTCGACAAATCATTTTTTTTGGAAGGGATAAAAAAATTGGAGAAGCGTTGGACAAAGTGTATAGAGCTCAAGGGAGACTACGTTGAAAAATAAAATTATTTTTTTATCAAAAAATCTGTGTTTTATTCCAAAAGTCACGGACTTATTGACCCGCCCTCGTATATTATATATATATTTATGTATATATTATACATATCATAAAAAGCGTGATGAAGTGAAATGAGAGTTCATTTCACTATCTTTTGAATGACGTCAAAATTATGGTTTTACGATTTTCAGCTTTTGACATAATCGATCTAACTCTGAAGACTTTGAATGTATTTTTTTTTTTAAATCAGTGATTTCTGAAATTTTTTTAGCTAGAGCGTATGTCTTTTTTACCGTCACGTGAAGGAGCATCATAGCATCATTCAATCTTTAATTTGGTGCATTTTCAAAGTCCTAAGTGGTTTTTTACAGAAACTTGCTGTTTTTTTTTATATTATTTTTGCATATATTTAGTATGTTTTACAGATTGGTCATCTATTAATATGTTAAGCAGAAAAGGGGCATGTGGTAATTCTATATTGGTTTGATGACGAGCATACCCAAGATACAACAAAACACTCATAACGTGTGTGTTAAATGCAATAATAAACCTTGATAGAATTCTTTCTATTAGTAGTATTTTCTTATTGGTAACAAAAATGTATACTTCTTACTTTACTGACTCTCATATGTCAGTATTTTATACGACCTTTTAACAAGTAATTGGTTCAATGTAAACTCTGGTGTCCAGTGGTAGTTCTTGCTATATTTGGACACATGTCTAGTTTGTAGCTCCCGTTTTGTTTCCAATGTTCTGCATAGTATGTACAAGCCTAAGTTCCATACATATCTCCTCTATAAAATAAGCACACTAACCCGACCTTACGTCATGGTCACACCAATCACACTTCTTGCCGCACCTCAAGCACACGAATTAATAATTTAAGAAAAAGTTAAAAGAAAAAGGTACTGAAACAGACAGATATATGTATATGTTTGATAGTTGCTAAGATGCAATCTCAGTGTGCGCGGTATCAGAGTGAGGCAACCTCAGCAATTACAGGTTAAATCCATTTTTTATTTTTCTATTGTATTGCAAAATGTTTGTGTGGGTTCAAATGATGGACCTCATTTCTTTGAATATAATCGATTTATTCAATACAATTATAATTCACAATTCAATCGCTTTTCTCAACCACTTTTACAATATTTTATCCTTTACTTAAACCACTTTATCACTGCTTGTAATTCACCTATCTAATTCATAAAACTGAATTCACCTCAGTTTGATGCTGGTATTTATACGAACTGGCATTTTAGAGAAACTTATGCACTAGCCATCTGTCCTTACCACTTTCCGTTCGCAAGAACATTCGCTACTAATTGTCAAAGTGATTCCATGGTTTCCCCATTGAACGAGTCTTCTTCTCTTCAAATATAGATGGCGCTGTAGACATTTATGGGATTATCACACTACTTCCTCCTTATAGTTGTTCGTCTACACCAACTGTTATTTTCGATTCCCGGCAACCATAGAGCCGCTATCCCAGCTGTGGGTTCCTCCAGGTAGGCTGGAACTGCAGCTAGACCTGGGTGAAATAAAAAGGGTGCCCCGGAATCACGAAACCTTTCGAGAAAAAGGAAAAGAAGGAAATCTTCCACGAAAAAAGGAACGGATGTTTTTTCCACGTTATAAAGGCCCCGTTCGGGCTCGACGATTTTTTTTAATTTACTTAGCAGTACACTCGTCGATGGAGTGACCCGCTATGTTTTTTCCAGTACCGATACGCAAAACGCTAGATAAAGGGTCGCGTATCCCGTCTATTCTCGGAAATTTTGTCGCACGCGCGGCCTACCGGAGTAAGATTTTATCGATTAAAAAAACCATCTAGTATTTCACTCCACTGCACCACACTATACTTAGCTTTTTTTTTGTGTGTCCTTTCGGTGCTGCGCCCTTTTCTGGCAGAGTTCTCCAGTTCTTTCGTCCCGCTGTTCCCGCTATCCAATTCCTCCTTCCTGTCTTCTTTTTTCACTCCCCTTTTCCTTTCTTTTTTGTTTTGCCTGTCCGCCAGTAAGAAAAACCCACTCGCGTCTCTACTTTATTATTATTTTTTTGTTTTTAACTTCTTTACCTTACTTTGCTGTTTTTTTGAAGGTTGACTGACTAATAGCGTGTCACTCCTTACAAATATTTTTTTTTTTTTTCGCAATTGGGCCCTCCTCCCCTCTGGCCCCTCTGCCTTTGGGCCACGGTGGTTTCTGTAGTTTGTACTTTTGTTCATTCTACAATAGTTGTTGGTGGTCGTTATTTGTTGTGTGCTTGTTGGTTGTTGTGTGTTGTTGGTTGGGTGTTCGATAGTATTTGTATGTTTGTGTGTGTGTGTATGTTCTCTCGCTGGAGGCTGTCTTGTTGCTTGGTGACCGCCCACGCGCTTCTGCTGCTCCATCGGTGGGTGCTGGATTAAAACGGGTCGTCATCCCTTCACCCATCAAACCTAGCTTTTAAAGTTGATGCGTCGGTCGTTTGGGTGTGCTTGATTGTCTTGGCTGTCCACCTTCACACCACTGTTGCTCACTCGTTGGCGTGTTGCTATAAGAGATATCGATGTCTCTTCACCCATCGATCGATTTTTGACGGTGCTACCAGTCCTAGTTACATCCACATCAGTTGTGGAATGTAATACCCGTGCTAGTACCCACATCGCTTGCAGAATGGGGTGTTCCCTTGGCCTCCTGTTGTTTGGATTTTGTTGGGGTGTAGATTCCAGGGATCGTCTTCTCCCATCAGTCATCATGGTGTTGGGTGTCTGGATTGAAAAGACCGTCCGTCTTCACCCATCGGTGACTTTCAGACATCCTGTCTGATGCAGCCCTTTGCGAGTCTCCCGTCTAACTATGGGCTCCGACAACGATGGTGGACCTCCTGTCGCACCTTGGGGTTCCTGGTTAGTCGTGAGTCTCCCTACTGTCCTCAGAGCTTCACCGACCGAACCTCCTCGTTCATCCTTCATTTGAGGGGAAAACCGCCCGTCAAACCTATGTGGATTGCTTTCCGAGATCTGGGGTTGATGGGCCACTGGCTGATGGGACCGTGGCTGCTCTCCACTTCAGTGGCTGCCCTCCACCAACGAGAACCGCGTTGTTTTTGGTTCAACTTTTCTTCAGCAATTGCTTCCGACGAAGATTCTAGAACCTGATTGCCGCTGAAGATGACGGAAGCGTTAGAGTTTCCATATTCGCTGTTATGTTTCAGTATTTCAGGTTTTCTCCTTGTACCTCTTAAGGAACATTCTCGCACTGTGTCGAGCTCTTTTACCAGTTGCTCAACTTTTTTGTCTATTTGTTCCAATTTTTCGCCTCATCTGAGCGACGAGTGGTTGATAGTCTGCGGAGCACTCATTTGAAGCTGAACAGAGAAAAGTGTGTCTGTCGGAGGTTGGAGCTATGACCTCGTGATGGTCAAGAGAAAATGATTGCATACTACAGTTAGGTACTCACCAAGCCTGAACAGAACTACTGCGTATGCAACTGGCTTTAAATCCGGCTGAGAAGTATTTCCATTAATATATCTATAGACAAAAGTTCATTATTCGCACAGACAGCGCAGTTCTAAAATGGTTGCTACAGTTTAAGAATCCTTAAGGCCAAGTTCCGAGATTGATCGAGCGGTTGCAGGTTACGAATTGACTTTGAATTGCAAAACCGTAAAGGAAAACTCAACTCAAATGCTGATGCTCTCTCTCGCCGACCGCGTGAAGTCAAATGTGTACACCGCAACTGTAAGGAAGTGAAAAAACAGGCCACTATCCAAATGATTAAGACTGTTCGAGGATTGGAGTAAAAAATGAAATCCGCTCCTTCCGTCAGAAAAATAATGATATCGAACCGAAATTGGCCTGAAAGAAACACAAGGAAAGACCAAGATGGCAGGCTATATTGGACGAGACCAAACTCTGAAGGCATATTGGGCACAGTGAGACTCGCTATATCTGCAAGATGATGAAGAGAAAATGGGAAAGGCCAGTTGGGACAACATCCCGTACGCAGCTAAACAGAAATAACAGAGAATGATGCCTGTACAATTGCATCACAAGGTAGAGATGTTTTAGAACACCCTGTCAAAACCGACATGATATCTGCCAATCGGGCGGAGTCATCGATAATTGTCTTGGAGATACAGAACTTCAAAGAAGACTTATCTCTACTTAGTAGCTCTCTTTTAGAAACCAGTACTTTGTGCAACAGTCTTCTATCAGACGAAATACAGCCCAATAGGTCAGATATACCCAATACCAAAGTGGCGCAGACTGAGTCCAAGTACGTCATTTTCACGCCATCAGAACGGCGTAGATTCAAGCGTCCGCTAAAGACGGGTTACAATTACGAGAAAGCACGAAGGAAGGAGTGGCAGAAAAGGTCCCGAAGTGAAGCACATGCGATCCGAGAACAACGCCCCTGCCCAATCCGAAGCAAAACCGGGAGCACTACCGTCGATAAAGTCTCGTATAGTATTATAACGAGGTATGTCAGGCTGGGAGTTGTACCAGTCGACCACGATGGTAAACCTCTCACAAATGAAAAAGTGCTTCAGGTACAAGGGAGGATCATGGGTGACCGTGACTCAAGTGGTACTAGACTGGCTTCCAAATCGGAAGATTCGGTGTTCGAATCCCCACCGCACACGAAAGACATTAATTTATTCAGGTAACAAAAATCAAGTAAGATAAGTAGTTGACTAGAAATCAACAACAATCCAACGTCCACAAAGAATTTAGGCTCCCCATTAAATGTTGGATGCCCCCCATGGAGCGAAGTAACAACTGAGCTCATCTCTTTTTTTCCTATATCCCATATTCCGAAAAACTTACAAAGCACTTGAGTATTAAGTTCCCACTCAAGGAAAAGTGGACTTGCAAGGAAAAGAGAGCTAACCTTGTTGCGGGAAGTTTTACCACAACAAACCCCACCCTCATCTCACAGGAAATGGGCTTCCCATCCTAAGAAGCGCAAACCATTTCCCAAGGCTAAAGGCTTATTAGGGGAGACATTCCCATCAAGGAACCGTCAGTCTATACCAAAAACAAACTAAAATTCTGACCCAATCGGTCTTTTACTCTACTCTACTCTAATGGTGCTTCAGACTCTTCCGGCTTAGCGCTATAGGGCTGTATGTCCATGCTGACCCACGTTTTCGGCGCAAGCTTGGCCGCGTAGTAATTAGTCGCTTCAGGCAACACGAAGTTTCGTCGCCATACTAACTCGTTCGGGAGATTTTGCACATCTCGCCATCGGAGGTTGTAGGCTTTTGCCGACTTCTTCGCTGCCGCCGCCAATTTCCTGCGAATATCCTTCCTCAACATCTCAAATCTCCTACCTAAATTCGGCATAACTAGATCCCTAACTTCCCTATTCCTTTCCCTACCTTGAGTGTCTACGTCCGTACCTATAGTGTCTGTGGTCTCACTAACTGGTACTACATCCCTACTACCTAACCTACCCTCGCTACCTATTCTACTCCGGAGATCCCTCGAGGCATCAAATTCTGTGCCGTGAGCCACCATATCCCTCCCAAAATTCACGTAATATGGGGATACCCCCAGTACCTCGTGTTGGGCCGTGCGAATAGCGCACCATACCTTAGCCAACTGCGAATTCCAACCTCGGTGCTTCTCCGAGACATACGCTCTGGGCGTTGCCTTAATTATTTCATTGATCCTCTCCGCAGGATTAGCCAGCGGATGGAAATGGGCCGTAGACCTAATTTGTGACCCCTAAGAGTCACACACGACACCCTTAGGTACGCCGAACAATAAGAGCATTTTCCACTAGTTCCGTGCACACTGCGCTTGCAGCATCCGGAACGTAGAGGAAAGAGCAAGGGGAATTTCGAAAAGTAATCGACCACAGTGAAAATATAGATGTAGCACCGAGTGGACTTGGGAAGTAGGCCTATCAGATCTACACAAACCATTTCCCAACACCTTGATACCCCTAGCCTCTCATCCATCAGACCAGAGGGTCGCTCGTTCATACGTTTCACCTGTTGGAAAATCGTGCAATTTTTTTACATATTTTGTTACTTCTGACCTACTCTCCTACTCTCGTAAATGTTTTGCGGATGCCCAAGTGACCCGCTAATGGGTTATCATGGCACACCTGTAAAATCTCTAATCTACCTTGCTTTCCTACTACTATTTTCCACTCGTTATCGTTATCTTCATAAACTACTACCTGACTATCCTTCACGGGGTGGCCGTGGTGTAGTGGTAGTAGCAAACGCTTCTCACTCGGAGGGTCCAGGTTCGAATCCTGCCCATGGCAAAATCAGTTTTTCATTGTATAATTGGAACTCAGACAAACAAATTCTGCGTGTGAAGGCATAACACTGACACGTAGATTTGGCTGTTATAAGAGTTTCAAGCAATGAAAAAAATACTGGGAATTATATCTCGAATTACTCTGAGTGAAGAAAAACTCTCCGTCCTACTCGGACTCCCACCCCTGGAGAGCAAACATAGAAACCAAACACACCTGAGTTTCAAACCACTACAAAAACAATTTTCCTTTCTCCTCCTTCTATCTTTCCGCCCGCGCCCTGGCAACAGTAAAAGGGTATCAACCCCTTAGGCGCGCGTAAATTATAAAAAAAAAAAACTTGAAGAGTTTGCCCCCCTCAACTCTACACAATGGGTAGGCAACAGTTTTCCTATTCCAAGGGTCTTGATCCGATTCTGAAATCCTAGCTAACTCCGGGACTCCTCGCGAAAGCATGTCGGGAACTACATGCTCTTTACCCTTTCTGTGGACTATCTGAAAATCAAATTACAGCAGCTTTACTGCCTATCGACCTAGTCTCCCTTGAGGTTCCTTAAGGTAACTTAGCCACACTAGCGAATAATGATCAGTTACGACCGCAAACTGAACCCCTTCGATGTATGGTCACAACTTTTCGATCGCCCAAACTACAGGCAAGCATTCCTTCTGTGTGGTAGAGTAGTTCCTCTCACTTATCTGCAGGGACCTACTGAGATAACAGATAACTTTCCCTCTATCTTTAAACTCCTGAGATAATACGGCCACTATTCCGTCTGAACTACGAACGGCCTATGGAAGTCTGGGCATGTCAAAATGGGTGCCGTCACTAAGCATTGTTTCGCCTTCCTAAAACTTTCCTCACACTCGTCCGCCCATATAAATTGCCTATCTTTCTTTAACAAATCTGTTAAAGGCCTAACTAAAGCGGCGAAGTATGGTACAAAACGTCTCTACCAAAAAATTGTCCCGACAAAACTCCTAATTTCCTTCACACTCTTGGATGCGGGAATCCTAACCATGCTATCTATTTTCTCTGGTTCTACATGTAGTCCATTCGTATCTACTATATAACCTAAATATTTCAAAGACGGCCTACAAAAGTTTCATTTTTGCCGACCAACTTTTAACCCTGCCTCACACAGTCATTTAAAGACCTTTTCCAGTATCTTAAGGTGTTGGTCGAATGTATTTGTAAATATGATATATCGTCCAGATACGAAAATACGTGTGGCTCTATATCAGCTGTCTATAAGTCTCTGCCACGTAACAGACGCATTGTGTAGCTCAAAAGGCATTCCCTTAAACTGCAACAGGTCTCTACTCGGAACCGTGAAGGCTTTGAGTAGGCGCTATCTCTACTCTATGTGGATCTGCCAGTAGGCCGACTTAATATCTAATGATGTCAAATATTTGGCGCCCCTAATCTTATCCAATGTCGATGAGATAAATGGCAATGGCTAAGCATCCCTATCTCTAACCTTGTTAACCTTTCTATAGTCGACGCAGAACCTAAAAAAACCCATCTTTTTTCCTGATAAGGACTATCGGAGATGCCCACGGACTATAGCATCTCGTTTAGCTCCTTATCAATGTGGTTCTGCATCGCAGGCGACACCGGGTAATACCATATTTTAATAGGTTCTGCCGGCATCTTAATCTTGTGTTCTATGAAACGAGTAAACGCCAATCCCTCGGGCATCGACCTAAAAATACCGTCAACCAAAGCATCCACCTGCCCTGCTTCGACGCCTTCCAGCTCGGAGATCTCGCGAGTTGCGGTAATCGAGGCAACCAACTGTTTGCTCGAAAAATTTCACACTCGTGATCTTAAATCCGGGACGATTCCCGCCAGTGCTCAAAAATCTGTACCAAGGATCACGGTGTGGAGTATCGCTGGTATAACGAGACATTCAATGTACACGGACCGACTTTGTATTTCAATTGGTAGACACACAACCCCCTGCGCTTTTTCCGTCCGCCTTTTTGATTTTTTCCTAATCCTTAAATCCTTAAATACTCTCCACCCATCGCCCCTATTATAGTGCGAGAAGCGCCACTATCTAAAAGACCTAACATCACTATACCATAGTTACTAATTCCTACATATGGATGCCTGACTTTGCTGTTTGCCTCCAAACTAAACTCTAAATTAATTATTGAGGTCCCCGACTGGTTTCCAGAAGACGGCCTATCTCCTACTTGCGCCGCCGCACTGGTCTTGCTGGCCCGGAAGTACGTTGCGCGTTTTCCGACATGCCGCTGCAACGTCGACATTAGCGCCGTGTCACTCCTGGCGCTCCACACCCATAGCAGCGCCTAGGAGCGGAACTTGAAAAATGGCGCTAGCCATTACAATTGAAGCACCAGGTGGGTGCGCACGGTGGGGTGTCCTCTCGAACAACCGAAACTCTGGGTTCCTCCCAGTTTATGAAAACCTAATCTGGCTTCAACAGCCGACGCGACCTCGGATTGGGTGGCGAAGCAAACGTTTCCACGTTAGCCCGCACAGTCTCCAACCAGCGACCCAATTTGGCCAACAACCCAAGTTGTTGTTGGAAAAGGGGGACAGGCTCCTTTAAGCGATGGCAAACTTCCGCCGCTCCGTTAGCAGTTCCGAAATCCTGCCAAACGGTACACGATGCACGATTTCCTCCAGTAGGAGGTCATCATAGTTGGGGGAAGAAACTCCAGTTTCAGTTCCGACACCAACTCTTGCCACGAAGAGACCGAGAGCCTAATCGCCCTATACAAGATGAGTGCCTTTCCCGAGAAAAGTTCGACAGCTGCCCTAAACAAGTATGCTTCAATCACCCCATGCGCTTGACTGAGCTCCTCCACCCGTTCCAAAAATGAATTCACCGACGCACTAGAACGTTCCCCCGTGAACTTGACATACCACTTGGCCAGGTTTTCCCCCCTCGCATACGGCAAGTGTTCCTGTGTTCACCAGTGGTTACGCAGAAACCGGTTTCTTCCGTAACAGCAGGCGTCACCGGTGATCTCACAGCTCGGGCTGGTGTTCTGTCCACTGCTTGATGCTGCTGGAGGGAAAACCTGTTTTGCCTAATTTGCTGCTGCTCTTTCTCGTTGTGTTCACCCAACGTTGGCTGTGATGATCGGTTTTTGAGGAGCCTCGACCACGATTACTCTTCTTCGTCCTCGAGCCCACTCAATTTTGGTAGGAACCTTCAGGTATTCCTTCGACTTATTATTACTTGGAGGTTCTTCCAAGAGCTCATCAATTTGTTCTATTTTTGAAAGTACGGCATCAAGGTCCTCTACAAATGTAGTTTTGTAGGCCGAGTCCAGATTCAGAGACGATCTACGTTTGAGCATACGAGCGGATCTCAACGACTTCCTCATGACATCCAAGGTGCCAATGGGAAGACCGCGAGCCTCCATCTCGTGCTTCATCTCGTGCTCTATCTCATCCATATTGAGCCTATTGATCTCCATGTTACAAAAAAACTGTTAAAAAAGCGAAAGCAACGAGGATCCAATGTCGCAAGCTTTGCAAGAGAAAAAAGAAAAACCACAAAAAAAAAACGCTAAACGTCAAAAAATGCAAACCCACGATATAGACGAAACCTTTTAAACAAAACAGCAAAAAACAAAGAAAGCACACAATTAAAAAAAAACGCAAAGGCAAGTGGTAAGTCTGATATCAAAAGAACACCCCACAAAAGGGTGGCTGGTCACACTGAATTTACAAAACAAAAACACGAGAAAAAAAAACCCCAGGAGAAGACTAAAAAAAAAAAATTTAATGTATGTAAATATAAAAAAATATAAAAATGTATGTCAAAATAAAATGATGTACATACGTAAGTATCAACGAGTATAGCCATATAAAGTAATGTATATATGTATTTATATTTGAATATTTTTATTTTGTATTTATATTTTATTTTCTCGTGTGTAAAGGGTCCGCCATCTAACGTTTTTTTTTTCAACTAGTACTTATTTCGTGAATGGTAACATCTAGCTCATGTCTGATTTGACAAATAATTAGCTTTATCCTTCCGCTAAATGAATATGGTTGTGTGTATGCTTGAACAAGGCTGGGAAATATTGGTCTGCGATCGACTTTGAGAAGGTACCGATTTTGTCAAAAAAATCATCTTTTCAGATGAAGCTCATTTTGATCTTGGCGGGTATGTAAACAAGCAAAATTGTCGCATTTGGGGCATAAAAAACCCGCACGCATACATTGAAAAGCCGATACAGGCAAAACGAGTCTCTGTTTGGTGCGGATTTTGGTCCAGAGGCATAATTGGGCCATTTTCCTTCGAAAATGAACAAGGGGTGGCCGGTACAGTCAATGGCGACCGTTATCGGGCCATGTTGAACGAATTTTTGTTCACAAAAATTGAAGAGGAGGATATTGGCAAGATTTGGGTTCAACAGGACGGCGCTACGTGCCACACAGCCGAAGCTACACTCGATGTTTTGCGCCCTGTTTTTGAAGATCGCATTATCAGCCGCAGAGCTGATGTCGTTTGGCCACCTCGGAGCTGCGATTTGACACCGTTGGACTATTATTTGTGGGGTGCCGTAAAAGATAAGTGTTACGCCGACAAGCCAGAGACAATTGACGCTTTAAAGGACAATATTCGTGAAGCCATTGGTGAAATACAGCTGCACAACCGATAATGTGCTTAAAAATTGGACCGATTGTGTAGGCTACTGCATGGCCAGCCGAGGCAGCCATTTGAATGAATTTATTTTCCATTATCAACCGGAAGGATAAAACTAATTATCTGTTAAATCAGGCATGAGCTAGGTATTACCATTCACGAAATAAGCACTATTTGAAAAAAAAAAAAAACGTTAGATGGCGGACCCTTTATATACATATTTTATAAATGTAATTGGAAAAAAACAAAATCGCACAATAATTGTTTGAAACACAGGTTTATGTATTGTAAGTATATATTTCTCTATATATGGATATTTATATCCACTAAGAGATGGATGCAAAGAATAAAAAAGCGAAAAAAAATTCAGCCTCAAAGCAAAGACATTTGCTTGGAGACCTGGTAGTTGCCCAGGTTTAAGGATCCTATTTCTGCTCCTACTAAATCCACAGGTACTTAGTCTTCTTTCTTTTTTTTTAATCCTTACTATTTGTTGCACTCAATGCCCTTCCAATTGCACTTTCCTAGAAAAAAGCAAAGTTATCAACAATTCTAAAATAGAAAAACACGCAAATAACTTCCCTACAGCAGTAAACTCCGCGGAAAAAAAAACAAAATTCGACCGAACAGGAAAAGAACACGGATAAAAAAACGATCCAAATGAAAATGCCCGCAAAGGAAATTAGAAAGCCCCACGTTGTTCGCCAATTGTTATGTTCGATTCCCAGCACCGTAACAGCGATGTCCCGAATAAAGAAAACCTTACCCAAAAAAAGGTTTGCGACAAAAAAAAAGAAGAACAGATGTTTTTTTCTACGTTATAATGTCCCCGTTGGAGTTCGACGATTTATTTTTAATTTACTTAGCGGTAGTGTACCGAGTTGTTGGAGTTATTTTTGTCCAGTCCCGATACGCAAAACGCTAGATAACGGGTCGCGTGTCCCGTCTATTCTCGGCAATTCTGTCGCACGCGCGGCCTACTGGAGTCTGAATTTACATATTAAAAAAACCATCTAGTATCGCAGTACACTGCACTACACTATACTTAGCTTTCTTTTGTGTGGCCTAGCGGTGCTGCGCCCCTTTTCTGACACAATTCTCCAATCCTTTCGTCCCTCTATACCCGCTATCCAATTCCTCCTTCCTGTCTTCTGTTTTCTTTCCCCTTTTCCTTTCTTTTTTGTTTTGCCTGTCCGCCAGTAAGAAAAACCCACTCGCGTCTCTACTTTATTATTTTTTTTTTTTGTTTTCAACTTCTTTACTTTACTTTTTCTGTTTCTTTGAAGGCAAAGAAAACTTGCTTTTCGCTATGAGAAGAAAAATTCGCTATTTAAAAAAACTGAGCTGACCCTCACTAGTCGTTGGTCGTCAGCAAAGGGACTTCCAAATCTTTTTTGTTCCACAGCTCCCGCCAAACACACACACATTCACACGCAAGCTGCCTCACATATTCATTCAGCACTAGTGGACGACAGGATTTTTAGCTACAACACTAGCAAGCTTTGCTAGTGTGTGCACCCGTGTTTGACTAGGCCTCTCACTCAAACAATTTTCCACATTCATACTAAACTTCTCAGTCTCGGAGTTCACTCCCACTTGCAGTAATAACTGGGAGCTCCACTCCCTTACAATTACATTCTACAATTAAATTGCGAAAAGCGGAGTTCCTTTCTCTTCTGTTACCCGGGTATTTTTCCCTCATCGAATTACAGCAATAAAATTTATTCCAAAATCAAAACGACCGCGAAGGAGAAAGGAAACTGAGTGGAAAGGTAGCTGGAGTGTTGAGCCGATATTAAAAAAGTGTAGGTACAATCCAGAAGGGATTGCAGCCATCCGTTGGATCGCTGCCCCTAACAAAAGCTAAGTCTAGTGCCTGTTCAAATGTTTATATTTTTTATCCGCGGATCCCGGTGTATCGGCATTCAGACTTGGGGGGGCGGACCGACCAATAGCGGTTTCGAACCCCGAACCATCCGAATGGGAAGCCAATACACTACCAGTTTACCGACGATCGTTACTTGTTGTGTGTTTGTTGGTTGTTGTTGATGGTAGTTGTGGTTTGTTGTGATGTGTTGGTTGTTGGATGATCGATGGTGTTTGTGTGTTTGTATGTTCCCTCGTTGGAGGCTGTCTTGTTATTTGGGGTACGCCTACGCGCCTCTACTGCTCCTTCGGTGCTCCATCGGTGGGGTGCTGGCTTAAAACGGGTCGTCAACTCTTCACCCATCAAACCTAGCTTTTAAAGTTAATGCGTCGTTGGGGTGTGCTCGATTGTCTTGGATGTCCACCTTCACACCACTGTTGCTCTTTTGTTGCCCCTCGTTGGGGCTCGGTGTTTCCACTCAACGAAAAGAGAGACCGAAGGGACTTTCAAAGAAAAGAGAGCCAAACTTGTTGCGGGAAAATTTACCGCAACACAACTTCATCATTCATCGTTCCGTTGCTGTGGTAGATTCTATCCAGATGGGTCATCTGAATTTTATCTCGATTCCCACGCTGATTCCGGTAGAGAGCGTCATTGATACGGGTTATCATCTTGTATGGTCCTGTCAATCCTGTTGCAATTTCGGTGATTTGACTAACCAAAAACTACGAGAACCGCGTTTTTTTTGGTTAAACTTTTCCTTAGCAATTGCTTCCGACGAAGATTCTAGAACCTGATTGCCGCTGAAGATGGCGGAAGCGTTAGAGTTTCCATATTCGCTGTTATGTTTCAGTATTTCAGGTTTTCTCCTTGTGCCTCTTAAGGAACATTCTCGCACTGTGTCGAGCTCTTTTACCAGTTACTCAACTTTTTTGTCTGTTTGTTCCAATTTTTCGCCTCATTTGAGCGACGAGTGGTTGATAGTCTGCGGAGCACTCTGAACAGAGAAAAGTGTGTCTGTCGGAGGTTGGAGCTATGACCTCGTAATGGTCAAGAGAAAGTGATTGCATACTACAGCTATAGGTACTCTCCATGCCTGAACAGAACTACTGCGTATGCAACTGGCTTTAAATCCGGCTGAGAAGTATTTCCATTAATATATCTATAGACAAAAGTTCATTATTCGCACAGACAGCGCAGCTCTAAAATGGCTACTACAATTTAAGAACCCTTAAGGCCAAGTTCCGAGATTGATCGAACGGTTGCAGGTTACGAATTGACTTTGAATTGCAAAACCGTAAAGGAAAACTCAACTCAAATGCTGGTGCTATCTGTCGCCGACCGCGTGAAGTCAAATGTGAACACTGTAACTGTAAGGAAGTGAAAAAACAGGCCACTATCCAAATGATTACGACTGTTCGAGGATTGGAGTAAAAATTAAATCCGCTCCTTCCGACAGAAAAATAATGTTATCGAACCGAAATTGGCCTGAAAGAAACACAAGGAAAGACCAAGATGGCAGGCTATATCGGACGAGACCAAACTCTGAAGGCATATTGGGCACAGTGAGACTCGCTATATCTGCAAGATGATGAAGAGAAAATGGGAAAGGCCAGTTGGGACAACATCCCGTACGCAGCTAAACAGAAATAACAGAGAATGATGCTTGTACAATCGCATCATAAGGTAGAGATGTTTTAGAACACCCTGTCGGAACCAACATGATATCTGCCAATTGGGCGGAGTCATCAATAGACAATGATTGATGGAGATACAGAAATTCAAACAGGACTTGTCTCTACTTAGTAACTCTCTTTTAGAAACCAGTACTTTTATGCAACAGTCTTTGTAGATGACTAAAGAATACGGTATGAAAAAATGAAAAACAACTCTCAGAAATTAAAATTACTCCGTTTTATTCTTATAACGTTATAAAGTAGAATGTTTTAAATCCGTTTGTTGCCCTTTCCTTTTATACAATACAAAATTAGTCTGTAATAAAATTCCCTTGGTTTGACATTTTGATGGATTTGGGAAATTCCTTGGGAACAGTGGTTGCATTCAACTTATGCTGTTGACGTCATAGTCTCCACCATTTCCTCCCCTCTCGATGGAAGAAATCTTTTGGTTCTTTTTCTTTTTTTCAGTTTAAATGCATTTTTATTTAACTAATTAATTTACTCTTACATGCTAGACAAAAAAGTGTTTAAAAATTAGCCTAAATAACTTACAAATAATCTTATTTTAACTTACTGGCCCCATGCAGGCGCTCTAAGCTAAACCTAACACTTAAACTATGTCTTTCGACGAATCTTACATTCTAATTTTATACTGAATTTAACATTACTTAATACTAGAACTAAGAAAATAAATTTTAACTAAAAACTTAGTAAATGGACTGTTTTTTTATATTATAAAAACTTAAAACTAAAAACTTATAGACTACCTAACCTACTTAACCTACTTACATCTAATACATACACACACATCCATATACATATACATCCATAATACCTATATACTTAATATATAAGTATATGCATATATATATTTTTTTTTTAATTTTTTTTTTTAATTTTTCATTTTTATTTTTTTTTGTGTTTTTATTTTTATTTTTTTCTTAAAAACTACCTTAATCCTACCTAAAACTATGTAAGACGGCCATGGCTAATAAAATAGTCAGACGACCGACTTTGCTTCCTATGGAGTAAGCTAGTACTGGAGGAATTGGACGACGAAACTTCCCCTCCCTCAACCAGCCACCAAAATTGTTGGTGCTGCCGAGCAACATCTCTCATGTCGCGACTCCTTACCGCCCTACTGAACCGGAGACGCTCCACACTGCCGTGTGCGACGTCTCTGTCGTAGTTGAGTCGCCTGTCCGCAGCTGTTCGAGCGACGTGGAAGATTAGCGGAACCACCAATCCGTCCTGGACCAGACCTTTACTATCTAGATAGAGGAACGCTTCTGGAGGAATAAAGCCGTCAAAGCGAACTCTCTCGTGATACATATAATTGGAGTAGAAAGCCTCAGAGATCAGGTTGTTCGATGAGGTCATTCCTCTTGCAATGTGCCTTCGAGTCAACTTAATGACGAAATTGTCCACTCTTATTAGGTTCGACCTATTGTACAGGACCTCATTGGGATAGAATTTTATGTACTGAGACTCTGGTGTTCTGTATAAGCGAAGACAAGCCCTCTCAAACACCCGAATCTTTTCCAATAAACTTGCTCTCACGTTGAACCACACCGGACATCCAAATACAAGCATGGGCCTGATAAGGGTCATGTAGCAGATAACCTTCACCCTCGCATCGAGTTGGCTATTATAAAACAGTCTCTTTGTAAGGGCAGAAGCACCTTTGGCTCTGGCCAGAGCAACATCTATATGTTTGTTAAAATACAGAAATTGATCTAGCCAGATCCCAAGGTATCTGACTACATTTCGACAAGCAAGTGGCTGTCCGTGTTGTCCGACGATAGAAAACTTTCGAAAATTCTTTCTGGTATCCCTAGAGTCCCCAGACAAAGGCGTCCTAAACAGAATAGTTTCCGATTTCTGAAAGTTGATTTTCAACTTCCAGTCATCGCAATATCGTTTAATTTTCTCGAAGTCACGCTGCAAAAGTGTATTAATGACCTCAATCTTTGGACCTGTTCTGTACGCGATTAAGTCGTCTGCGTACGCTATGGCATGGTGAAGTGAACCTATCAGATCACTCGTGTAAATGTTGAATAGGATCGCCGAATTTACCGCACCTTGTTGCAGACCGTTTTTAATGTTAAATGTTCCAGCAGAAGTCACATCGCCATTCTGTCTGTCTGATCTGTCTACTGGAGAGCATATCAAAAAGAATATACAGCAATGGTTTACTAATGCCCAACCCGCCCAGCTTGTAAAAGAGTCCTTCTAACCATACGGTATCGAAGGCTCTTTCCAAGTCAATCAGGCAGGCACCAGTGCACTGATTCTTGCCTTTGTTCCCTTAGATATCGGAAACCAGTTTAGACGCAGCATGAATAACATCATGCCCCGCCTTGAAACCGAATTGATTATCCGGAACTATATTTTTGTCCTCAAGCCACTCAGTCAGGACTCTATTGATCACCTTCTCGAAAACCTTACTGATGTTTGGCAGAAGACTGATTGAGCGGAGATTCGCCGGATTGGAAGTGTCTTTATCCCTTTTGGGGATGGGATGTACCACAGCAATTTTCCAATGCGCTGGTTAATGTGCATTATTATTGCATTATTAAACAGGGTGGTATAAATGTCGACCGCTTCTAGAGGGAGATGTCGAAGCACAATGTTCGGTATTTCATCGGTTCCCGCTGATTTCTTACTTCTAAGTGAATCGAAGATCATTTGGAGCTCCTCCTTCGAAATGAATGGGGGTAGTACCCTATCGTTGGTGATGGCATTATTTGCCATATTTTCGTCACTGAACTGGGTGAAACCCGAGCTCTCGAATCGCCAATTCGCAATTTTATTTCTAAGGCAGAAATTGTGCACAAGGACTCGATTCTCCAGATCGTGGTTCGGGCCAATGATAACATTCGCCTTGTACACTTCCAGGAAAGTCGGTCCTATAGCCTCTAACTGCTCCTGCGGATCCTCGATCACAAAAAAGTTATCATCATCAACAGCCTCATTTGGATCTATGCCCGCTGTTACCAGTATTTGTTCGTTGTTCGTCGTTCGGGTGATTTTAAGACATGGGAGGTCGTTCTGATTATTTCTCCGAAATACTTTATTTATTTGCGGGAACATATTCGGGTTGCTGGTGTTTACAGCCCGAATTTTATTGTTCCAATACAAACTTACAGATGCTCTGTAATTTTCCTTTATTAATGTTTGGAGGTTTTTAATCGACGACTTCAGTGTCATGATCTCCGGGTTATGTCTGTCAGTAAACTGTCTGTACAAGGTTTTTAGTCTTGACAGCAGCCTACTTTTATGTCGGTGCAGTGCGTCAATAGTTGCGTTGCGGAATAAGTTTTCTTCGTCAGTGTGTTGGTACCGAGGTATCGTTTTGTCCATTGTTCGTTTGATTGTCTCGTCCATTAGTCTTAGATACCTGTCAATCTCCTCGATTGACAGATTTCTGTTGGACGGTGGGTAGAGCGAATTCGAGGAGTGTGCTCTAGTCGGTGTTCTGGTGAAGTGTGACCAACGCACCCTACTATAATTGTAGGAATGCCTTTGAACAAACTTATCCAATTCCGCAATTACGATTTGAACTGTAATTTCGGTGCCGAAACCCCAATGGTCACTGTCAAACACAAAAGTGCGTAGACAGTTTGTAGTTTGTTGGTTAGTGCATGTCAGTTGTACGAGTATTCGTGAGTCGAACACCAGAAGATCCAAATAAGACCCGTGTCTGCGAAAAGACGGCCTTAAGCCTGAGTCGATACATCACACTGTGCTGACCCAACCAACTGAATAGTAGGTTCCCTCTAGTATTTGGTTTATTATTTCCCCAATCACTGTGTTTGGCGTTGAAATCTCCGCCGATAAAAAAATAATTGTCTTCCAATTCCAGCCTCAGGAATCGAAAAAGCGTCTCGAGCTCTGAGATGAATAAAGTGGACTGAGTAGCCTTAGGCGCATAAACAGACACCATGTACAACCGCTTGCCACTACGGAGGGGGATATAAACGATGCATTCTTCCAGCACCTGGAACCTACGTACTACACGACTGTATACTCTTTTAAAACGTATACCTTTTCGTGAAAATCGCAACGCCTCCTCCCTGAATGGAGTTGGACCGGTTTCTCCGTACTATTTTGTATCTTCTGTGCCTCATTTTGTGTCTCTTGGTAAGCTTAGTTTCGCTAACCAAAAGCACATCAGGGGCTTGGTCTTTAAGCAACTTAAATAGTGCGGCTCTTCGTTCGAGCCTAATCAGTGAATTAACATTCACAGCAAGGACCTTCAGAGTTTGCTCCGCCATGTACGTACCCATTACGGCTGTAGGTGCGTTAGGCCTGGCAGCAGCGCGTATATTTGATCTACCCGCGTAGCTTGTTCTGTTATCTGACGTTGAAGCTGAGCCATCTGCCCCTGAATTGGGAGTAAGATTGCTAGCATGTCAGCTGCTCTAGGCGCTGGGGCCTGAGAAGCTACCTTTGTTTTTTGTGCCGTATTACCCCTACCTGCCGCCATTTGGGCGTAGGTAATGTGGGGAGTAACGGCTGGTGTTTGTACCTGCACGAGTGGTCGCTTAACTTCCACTTTCTGCTGCCGAGCCAGATTTACTTTTTTTATGTATTGAAATTTGGGACAACCCCGATAGTTTGCGGTGTGTCCCGTGTTCCTACATAACGCACAAGAGAGTTGGCTTTTTTCGGACTCTCCGTCCTTACCTAGAGCACATTCCTCGGATTTGTGGTTCTTTCCGCACTTCACGCATCGAGGCTGCATTTCGCAGTTCGATGCGGCGTGCCCGAACCTTTGGCAGCGAACACATTGTAAAATGTGTTTCTCCTCCACCAGGAGTCGAACTCGGTTCACTTTATCGCCGATCGATTGTCACTTACACTAGGCCAACTTGCCTCTTTTGAAATTTGTGTCAAATACTTTGTTTTCACTATGTGTACTATTATAATTCACAAGTAAATCCGAAACACGTCTCTTCGCCACGATGGTCGATGGACGAATGTGAAGAAATCTTTTGTCGAAGGCTATTGATGACGTGTCGCTTCAATCAAGCATAGCAAAGAAAAAACTGTTGAATATTTCTAAGCTTCACTGTAGCTTTAAAAAGCAAAAAAAGAAAAAGCTGGTACCTTTCCTCAATCACGTGTACATACTTATGTATGCATGCACATCAGTCCATCATGCAAAGAAAAAAAATGATTAATGCATAATATAATAGACAAAGAACATCTAAGTACACAGGACAACGATAGACGAGGAAGAGAATGAAAGAGAGTCACATTACTATTACTTCAACCAATGAACTCCTTGTTTTCCTACGCAAATTCCCGTTTGTTCTATGATATTTGTTGCGTTAAAGTATTGTGGCTGCTGCAGAATCAGTGAGTCTCAAATTGTTCTTAAATGTGTAGTGAAAATAAGGACCAGTGCGGGAATTTATACGAGTGTTATTTATAATTAAAATCCAATTCAGGTGAGCGAATTATTATATTATTTGGTGTTATTTAGTATGTTTTGTTGGTGGATCGATGTGTTGTTGTTGTTGTTTTGTGAACTGTATTGCATTTGCATGGAGTGTGAAAGAGAATTCCATGGTTTGTATGGTATATATGTGCTGAGTGTGTATATTTGGATGGTTCGTGTTATGTTTTTTATTGAGTGGAGTGTCTATGTGATATATGTATGAAGTGCATATATGGAAAGTTCGTGTTGTGTTGTTTATTCAATGGAGTAAGTATGCAATGTATGTAGGGAGTGTATCTATGGAAATTCGTGCTGTGTTGTTTATTGAATGGATTATGTATGCAATGCATGTAGGAGTGTGTGTAATGGGTGGTTATTTTGTGGATCTTCATTAAACGGAGTGTGTATATAAAATATGGTGTGTGCATATGATAAGTGCATTGATTATTGGTTTGTGGATTTGCTGCATTGATTGCATTTGAGCCAAAAGTGTATGTATTTCCATGTGTATGAGTTTGAAGATATGTTTTATCGTTGTGCGTGATAATTGACAGTAATTGGTACAAGGGAAATCGGACTTGAGTGTTGCCGATGTGCGTTTAATACAGGAGTGGATTATTTTCTATGGAACTTAGAGTCGACTGTATTTGAGTACTATGTATAGGGTTTTCCTTTAAGGACTTGACAACTTTTTTTTTAAATAAAATGCATACCATTTGAGATATTTCAAAAACTTTATTATCGGCTTGAAGTACAATCAATATATTTATGAATGGAACTCGTTTTCGTTCATATGATCACCGCGGGCACGTTTGTAGCGGTCGATTCGTTGGACCCAATTTTCAACAACTTGGGGACACATTTCGGCCGAAACGGCCGCTATTTTGCGATCAATGTTGGCTCTGAGCTCTTCCAAACTCGCCGGCGTGTTGGCATAAACCAATGACTTAACGTAGCTCCACAGAAAATAGTCAAGCGGAGTTAAATCGCACGAACGAGGCGGCCAATCGACTGGCCCATTTCTTGAGATAACACGCTCACCATACTTACTCTTCAATAAATCGATTGTAGCGTGTGCTGTGTGGCTTGTGGCATCATCCGGTTGAAACCACATGTCGTCCAAGTCCATATCTTTCAACACGAACTAAAAATAATAGGTGATCATGGCGCGTTAACGCTGACCATTCACAGTAACGTGTGTCTGTCGGAGGTTTGTTTTTTCGGACGATTGTTATCGTTGACGAAAAAATATGGCCCAATCACGCCGCCGGCATGTAAACCGCACCAAAAAGTTATTTTTTGTGGATGAATTTCTGATTCATGAAGCACATGTGGATTTTCACCCGACCAATAACTCATATTTTGCTTATTGACGAACCCATTGAGCCAAGAATGAGCTACGTCACTGAAGATGATTTTGCGATGAAATTCATCATCTTGGCGCATCTTCTCCAGAACCCAATAGGAGAACGTACGTCGCTTCAAATGGTCCATCGGCTTCAATTCTTGAGTTAGCTTGATCTTGTATGGGTGTAAACCAAGATCCTTACGCAAAATACGCCATAATGTGGTCGCTCAGATCGCTCAGATGCCCAATTCTTGAGAACGCCGTGGAATTGACTGATTTAGATCGTTTGCTACGGACGCCTGAACGACAGCGATAATTTCGACACTTCGACCAACCCGTTGTCTCACTGACATGGCAACATTACACAACGAATATGTAGACTCAAATTTTTGCTCTAAACTTGTTATTGCCTGTCTACTAGGGCGAGAATTACGACCGAAAATTGAAGTTAACGCTCTTAAAGTTGCAGTCACCGACTCCGAATTTTGGTAGAAAATTTTTATAATTTGCAGACGTTGCTTATTCGTATACTTTATCACGATGAAAATGCTGAGTTTACTGAATAAATTGACAGTGACAGTTTGATGATTAGTGAAAGAGTACGTTCACAAATTAAATTCAAAGTTGTCAAGTCCCTATTGGAAAACCCTTTAGTAGGAGTGCATAAAGTATGAATGTTTAAATTTTATTATTTTGATATGGATTGATTATGGTGTGTAACTGGTTTGTGTAAACTGACGAGTGTGAAGATGTGTTATGTGTGTGTTCTTTATATCATTTTGTGTGTAGTGAAATCGTCGATTTTTGGGTTCCGTGAACCTTGATGTTAGAGTTGTGTTAGATAGTTTTGGCTCGTTTGTGGGTAGTGGACATAGCTTTTGTATTGGTCGCTTGAATTCTGCCTGTTGCGTCGTTTTCATCTTGACGACGCGCGTTTTATTATCTTTCTCAGGATAAGTTTCCTTGATGCGGCCTAGACTCCATTTTGACGGTGGTAGTCGTTCGTCTTTCAGCAAAACCAAGTCTGCTACATTTCTGCTTTTGCTGAAGTCGAGATAGGTACTCTTGTTGCCAATGCTTCCAAAATGTTTGCAAGTGCACCTGAATCGTCTTCCATGGTTTCGTTTGTCTGTGGTCAGATCTGCTTCCGGGATAGTGAGTAGTGCTTTTCCAATAAGAACATGTGCTGGTGTTAGTGCCTGGAAGTCGTCGGAGTTTTCTGATAACGGACAAAGGGGTCGGGAGTTCAAACACGCTTCAATTTTTGTAAGAAGCGTAGCGAGCTTCTTATACGTGAGAGTCCCATTCCCGAAGATCCTTCTGAAGTGGTGTTTGATGCTCTTGACTCCCGCTTCCCACAAACCACCGAAGTGAGGGGAAGCTGGAGGAATAAAATTCCACTTCGTTCCTTCGTTTGCTAACACTGTGGCTATTTCTTTCCGATCATGTGAAGCTTCTTTGAGAAGGCAATTGAGTTCTGCTTCTGCTCCCACAAAATTTGTACCACAATTGCTATAAATCTGACCACAGGCTCCCCTGTGGGGACCACCTTAGTTGCCAGGCCGACAAATATTGCCAAATACCCCCTGGGGCACTTCGCACCTCGACCTTTCCATGTTCGTAGGCTTATGGGTCCTGCATAGTTAACTCCTGTGTGTGAGAATGGCCTTGATATTTTGACTCTCGGTGCCGAAAATTCTCCTATCAACTGCTGTGCTATTTTACTTCGGTGCCTGTAACATGTTATACAGTTGTGTATGTGTTTCTTGATGGCCCGTTTGATTTGAAGGATCATTAGATCATTAGCTGTGTGCCACCGTGAAGAGTCTTATTGATAATTTGCCTCGTTAGGATGTCGTAGGGTGCTGCTTCTCAATTGACAGGTTGGCGTTTGCAAGCCTCCCGCCTACCCTAACGTAGGCGTATGCGGGAAAGGGGCTTCTTGAAACACTAGTAGTATTTGAAGCTCCCACGAGCGTAGATAGAAGAACCGAAGTTGTAGCATCGTTTAACGCCATGAAAAAATGCGGAACAGTCATTTCTAGGGCGAGAAATGGCAATTAAATTGAAAGTACTGAAATTGGGTTTGGAAGTCCAAGAAATTCGACCATTCCCCAAAATTAAGGGCATTCAAATACACCCGTCCATCGATAAGGAGGTAAAACTAGTACAACAGCCCTTGCGTCGAATTCCATCGGCACTGGAAGAGAGGATGCGTAAGAAACTTAAGGAAACGGTCTAACAGGACATAATTGAGGCAGTATGCGGCCCAAGCTCCTGGATATCTCCGATTGTCATTGTATTTAAGGAAACAGGGGATATTCGTCTATGTATAGACATACGTTGTGCAAATACCGCTATACGGAGAGAAAATTTTCCGTTGCCAACATTCGACTCATTAAAGGATCCCAATTTTTCTCCAGATTTGATTTGAAAAACGCATACCATCAGTTAGAGCTGGATGAGGAGAGTCGTCACTTAACAACTTTTATCATGCATAGTGGGATCTATCGCTATAAGAGGTTACTATTTGGGGTGAATTCTGCACCAGAAATTTTTCAGCGGTTAAAAGAAGCTCTTGCGAAAATACCAACTTTGTCATATTTTAATGTCAGAAATAGAACGCTGATGCGAGTCCAGTCGCTCTGAGTGTAGTGCTAAGGTGATTTCTTTTGCAAGCAAGAGCCTGTCCGAAGTAGAGAGACGGTACACGCAAACAGAAAAGGAGAGCCTTGCCTTAGGCTGGGCGGTCGAGAGATTCTACTATTATTTGGCAGGGTTCGAATTCGAGTTAGTCACAGACCACAAGCCACACGAAGCGATATTTAAACCTACATCCAAACCACCAGCGCGAATAGAAAGATGGTTCCTACGTCTGCAGTTATTCAACTTCAAAGTTATCTACCAAGCGGGAAAGTACGATATCGCAGACTCACTTTCTCGTATGTGCAAAATCCAAAAGTCGGACTCCTTTGATAGTAACTGCGAATATAATATTTGTGCTATTGTTGAAAAGATGGTTCCACAAGCACTCACTATAAGCGAAATTGTGCAAAGTAATAGCACAGATGAGGAATTGATGGAAGCAGTGGAGATGGTGAAAAATGATGTTTGGGTCACAAAGACGAAAAGTAGGTATTTTCCATTCTGACATGAGCTCTGTACACTGGGAAACATTCTTCTACGTGGCACTAGGATAGTCATATCAGAAGCGCTGCGACCGCGAGTCCTGAGTTTGGCACACGAAGGTCACCCTGGGGAACAGCGATGAAGCGGAGGGTACGTTCAAAAATATGGTGGCCATTGGTTGACAGAGATGTAGAAAATTATGTAACGAATTTTCGTGAATGTCTCTTCGTATCTCGCCCGATGCAACAAGCACCGATGAAGCTACATAATTTCCCGGATGAGCCGTGGCAATGTGTGGCAATAGATTTACTAGGTCCCCTGTCGAACCCTGATTACGTATTCGTCATCATTGACTATCATTCAAGGTACCAAGAGTCTACGTTCTTAAGAAGAATGTCGTCAACAGATATTATCGGGGTTTTGGACGAGATATTCTGTAGGTTAGGATACCTGGAATCAATTAGGACTGATAATGGACGTCAGTTTATTAGTGATGAGTTCAAATCTTACTGTGAAACCAAAAATATCGAGCTAATGACATCACCGCCCTACTGGCCGCAGGCGAATGGGGAGTTGGAAAACATGAACCGGTCGATTCTGAAGAGGCTTAAAATAGCAAATGCTCAGGGTTCGGATTATAAGAAGGAGCTTCAGAAGTTTATGCTAATGTATAACGTTACACCTCATGGCACCACAGGAAAATCACCATCAGAACTCTTGTTCAATAGGATGATACGAGACAAGATCCCTTCTGTACATTATATTAATGAGAATATCTTGAACTCAGAAGCACGGGATATAGGTGCAATATAGTCAAACAAAAACGGAACGAAAGGGGAGACAAGGATCGAGGAGCAGGATAATGTGGAACAAAAGTGGGAGATAAAGTGTTCCTCCGCAACATGGCGGGCCAGAGCAAGTTGACACCTAGTTTCGATTCAACCGAATTCGAAGTGATCGAACGGAAGCAGAATGAAGTAACGGTGCGAGGGGGTGAAAAGCTGGTTAGAAGAAATATAAGTCATGTAAGGAAAGTCCCGGCTTTCCCAACCACAGGTTTTGGATTTTTTTATATACATACATATATTTATATACTAAGCCCTAAAGCACATTTATTAAAACGTTTTTTTACAGGAACAAGCATAGAGAGAGAACACGAAGGGGTGGCCGTGGTGTAGTGGTACTAGCGATCGCTGCTTACTCGGAGGGTCCAGGTTCAAATTCTGCCCATGCCAAGTCAGTTTTTCATTTGTGTAAATGGAGCTCAGACAGAAAAATTCTGCGTGTGAAGGCATAACACTGACACGTAGGTTTGGCTCTTGTAGAGTTTCAAGCACAGAAAAAAATACTGTGAATTATACCTCGAATCACTCTGAGTGAAGAAAAAACTCTCTGTCCTATTCGGACACCCCCCTACCCCCCCCCCCCCCCCTGGACAGCGAATATCGAAACCAAACACACCTGGGTTTCAAACCACTACACAAAACAATTTTCCTTTCTCCTCTTTCTGTAGCTCTTTCCAAACTTCTTTGCAAAACGTTTTCAATATTTGGCAAACTGTAGCCTTGCCAACGCCGAAAAGATTGGAAATACTTCGGTACTCTGCTGAAGATCCTAGTGTATACAATGCAATAGCAATTCTTTTTTGCAATGGAATACACAGTCTAAAGTTTGTATTCTGTTTCTCCAAACCTTGCACTTCGTTGCACAGTATGTAAAAATTTTCGCGGGATATACGAATATTTTCCTTAAAATATTCGTCGTCTTTTGCGGGCACTTCTTGTTCCCAAAAACTACTGGTACGTTTCTGCGAATAATTTTTTTCTTAGGAAAGGTGCATATCTTCATCACATCGCAGTTAATTACTTACGAGAGTCCAGACTTTCCTTGGTCGCTTATACATTACAATTGCTCTTGCAATTGCCAGTCTTCTTTTCATAAGTCGTAGTATATTTATTAATTTTAGTCGACGTTGTCTACGTAGCCGGTTGGTTTTCGAGAATATTGTATTCATCGCAACATCAAGTCCACTATATTGACTCAACAATATATCAAAAACTTGTGAATTATTACTCAAATTCATATGTATAAAGCACTAAGTATGTTATTTGATGTAATCACACTTCTAATTTCAAACGAAAGAAAACTCGAGGTTATAGCTGACAGTAGCTGTCATATAAATGTTTTGCGTGCAATGTAAACTGTGAAATTAAATTCCGAAATGCTGAATTTCGGGTCGGTGTTTTTTTTTTTATATATATATATAATTTACGTGCGCCTAAGGGGTTAGATACCCTTTTACTGTTGCCAGGGCGCGGGCGGAAAGGTAGAAGGAGGAGAAAGGAAAATTGTTTTTTTTTTGTAGTGGTGTGAAACTTAGGTGTATTTGGTTTCGATATTCGTTCTCCAGGGGTGGGAGTCCGAATAGGACGGAGAGTTTTTTCTTCACTCAGTGATTCGAAGGTTATAATTCACACTATTTTTGTGGTTGAAACTCTACAACAGCCAAATCTACGTGTCAGGGTTATGCCTTCACACGCAGAATTTTTTTTGTCTGAGTTCCAATTACACAAATGAGAAACTTGAAAAACTTGTCAATGGGTAGGATTCGAACCTTGGCCCTCCGAGTGAGAAGCGATTGCTAGTACCACTACACCACGGCCACCCGATAAAACGGTGTAAACGTACTATAAGATTTAGAGGGAATGCCAACAACAGATTTACCAACTTAACACAAAAAAAAAAAACAGAACTCAAACCGGAATAATTGGAGCGCCAAACGGTGGTTATTCTTTTTGATCAGGGTGGTATACCCAAAAAGAAGCAATGGTCAAAATCTTGAAGCCATTTCAAATAGCAACTATAATACTTTACGACCTAATCAGCAATCATCTAAAGACAAACATCGGAGGTGATGAAAATATTGTCAGCTTCAAGGAGATCTTGAAAGAAAGCTTGCGGCGTAGGTTCAAAATTCAAAGACAGGAATTCGAAGATGTTCCCACAGATCAAATTTCCTCTTTCTTAGTTCAAAGACATAAAAGCTTGGAATTCGACATTGACGAAGTGAGACAATTCGTAAGAAAACATGTACGGAACTTGGTAGAAAACTCTATATGCATCTAAAGTAAAGAAGTTGTGAGTGAAAGATGTAATGCCATAGGTTTTTTGTTAGAAGCCCAATCAGATCGTAAAACTGTTTATGAATTCAATATGTATCTGCGTGAACCACAGTTCAATTACAATATTCCTGATCCATTAAAATGGTTGAAAAGTAATACGGCAAAACATCCAAACTTTGCCGAAAAATATACATTAGATGAAATTGAACTCAATTAATTATAAAAGAAGAAAAATAAGAATATTTTGTTTTTATGTTAAGCCTTATTCACAATTATACGTTCCCGAAGTTCCAGAGTACTAATTTACGAAATATACTTACACATAAGACATTTTAGTTATTCTATGAATTGCTAAAGAAAATATCTAACTATGAATTATAATTTTTTGTGCACACAGTAAGAACCAGTTGATGATTTTTGAAGATCATCTTAAGCGATGAGGCACATTTTCACCTCTTTGAGTAGAAAATAAATGAGAGATGAGATGAGATAAGACCAAGTTGAAAATGAGATCAGAATACTCAAGTGATTCAGGAATTAAATGCATACAAAGTAACTTTACGGTGCGCACTGTGGTTAATGTTAATAGTCATTGCTTTTTTGAAAGCGATGAAATCATACAGTTAGAGCCAATGGCCTGCGTAAAAGACGCATGTTAAAAGATTAATTTGATCTAGTGGACATGAACCACATCAATTATTATTATAAACATATAATCATAATAATAATAATAAACCCTGTTATCTAAAACACTTTCTTTTCAAATAATTTTTACATGACGTAAATTGAATATTTAATATAGATTCTAAAAAGCTAATAAATTAATACTTAAATATTGGGGAAACTTACACAAGTGCCAAAATCTCCAGGTGCCACAACAAGATTATCCAATACGCTTTGAACTTTAGATACAAGATTTGCTATAGTAGTTTGTTCAGTTGGTGTAGGACTTAAATCCTGATTGCGTTTTAACAAAGCCTGTCATACAAAAAAAAAAATATTTATAACATATAATTTATATTTTATTTAAATAAGAAACAGCAAAACGATCGAATTTTTTTTTCAGATGTTTATGTATAGAATATAAAAAAGTGTAAAACGAAATGATGATAAACTAACGGTTCAAAGTTTTCAGGACTATATGATTTTTGTGATATAAAAATTTGAAATATTAGATTTGGTGTTCGAAAACTGCGACGGGAAATGAATAATGTCGCGACTTTATATTCAGGCAGTCTTAGAGCAATGTAAGTTTTCTTCCACCTATCTTTTAATTTATGGCAAAATAGCTTGCCTATATCTACAACCATGGATGTACGCAGAGAAATGATTATTTAAGTGGAATGAAAATTCTACAAAATCAAATTGCTGTAGAAACAGTGCAAAAAAATGTCAAAATAAAACACACAACCATCGATCTAACGCATAGTAAATAGCGCTATCCATCAACGGAGAGCAGAAGACTTAGCTGAGACCAAAACCAGTATCGATAATAGCCTCGACCAATGGAAGGTAATTGGAAACTCTTTCCTGATATTGAAAATTGTCGAATTATGGGAAGATATGTACATATATGGACAGCTGACTAGTACGTAAAGTTCTCGAAAGATGTCAGTGAGTATAATCGAACAGAGGTGAAATAATTTTTAAACTTAAATTTGAAAAGCGATTTCATAGTAGTGATAGAGTAGTTAAACTAACAGATAAAATAAAGTAAAATTGTCGATAAGATAAATGCGATAAATAGTTGGTTTAAATTGGATTGAATTATAAATTTCTGTATTGACTTAGAATAAAGCAACAGTTTAAAAGAAATAAGGTCTATATTTTTAACTCATATATTTACATTGGTGTCAGAAGTGGTATTCCAACAAAAATAGTGTGTTTGAGAAAGTGTAAAAGCTTTCGAAAACTATTGCAGTTGACCCTCGTCCAACTCAAATCCCAGTTGAACAAAAGAAATCTCAATATCAGTGGAAGAAAAAGGGTCTTATGTGAGTAAAAATTTTGTTGGTGCACTGTTTCATATTGTTGTAAGGGCATAACACCTACAACAATTTGATCCGGTAAATCAATGTCAGAATTTTCACTTCGCAGCCTGGCTTAGTATCGCCAATATACGCGGGCTAAAAAGTAATCACTTTTCTGCGTACGTCCACATCTGTAAGTACAGACCAGCTCTTTTGGCACTTAGTGAAACACATGTAGATTTATTATTCTCCATATTTGATAATATAAAATACGAGATTAAAATTGAAAAAGATCCACTTACAGTGACTTGTTGGTTGAAATTTTCACTTTGCAATGCTTTGCGGGTGAAAAATTCTGCGTGTGAAGGCATAACACTGACACGTAGGTTTGGCTCTTGTAGAGTTTCAAGCACAGAAAAAAATACTGTGAATTATACCTCGAATCACTCTGAGTGAAGAAAAAACTCTCTGTCCTATTCGGACACCCCCCTACCCCCCCCCCCCCCCCCCTGGACAGCGAATATCGAAACCAAACACACCTGGGTTTCAAACCACTACACAAAACAATTTTCCTTTCTCCTCTTTCTGTAGCTCTTTCCAAACTTCTTTGCAAAACGTTTTCAATATTTGGCAAACTGTAGCCTTGCCAACGCCGAAAAGATTGGAAATACTTCGGTACTCTGCTGAAGATCCTAGTGTATACAATGCAATAGCAATTCTTTTTTGCAATGGAATACACAGTCTAAAGTTTGTATTCTGTTTCTCCAAACCTTGCACTTCGTTGCACAGTATGTAAAAATTTTCGCGGGATATACGAATATTTTCCTTAAAATATTCGTCGTCTTTTGCGGGCACTTCTTGTTCCCAAAAACTACTGGTACGTTTCTGCGAATAATTTTTTTCTTAGGAAAGGTGCATATCTTCATCACATCGCAGTTAATTACTTACGAGAGTCCAGACTTTCCTTGGTCGCTTATACATTACAATTGCTCTTGCAATTGCCAGTCTTCTTTTCATAAGTCGTAGTATATTTATTAATTTTAGTCGACGTTGTCTACGTAGCCGGTTGGTTTTCGAGAATATTGTATTCATCGCAACATCAAGTCCACTATATTGACTCAACAATATATCAAAAACTTGTGAATTATTACTCAAATTCATATGTATAAAGCACTAAGTATGTTATTTGATGTAATCACACTTCTAATTTCAAACGAAAGAAAACTCGAGGTTATAGCTGACAGTAGCTGTCATATAAATGTTTTGCGTGCAATGTAAACTGTGAAATTAAATTCCGAAATGCTGAATTTCGGGTCGGTGTTTTTTTTTTTATATATATATATAATTTACGTGCGCCTAAGGGGTTAGATACCCTTTTACTGTTGCCAGGGCGCGGGCGGAAAGGTAGAAGGAGGAGAAAGGAAAATTGTTTTTTTTTTGTAGTGGTGTGAAACTTAGGTGTATTTGGTTTCGATATTCGTTCTCCAGGGGTGGGAGTCCGAATAGGACGGAGAGTTTTTTCTTCACTCAGTGATTCGAAGGTTATAATTCACACTATTTTTGTGGTTGAAACTCTACAACAGCCAAATCTACGTGTCAGGGTTATGCCTTCACACGCAGAATTTTTTTTGTCTGAGTTCCAATTACACAAATGAGAAACTTGAAAAACTTGTCAATGGGTAGGATTCGAACCTTGGCCCTCCGAGTGAGAAGCGATTGCTAGTACCACTACACCACGGCCACCCGATAAAACGGTGTAAACGTACTATAAGATTTAGAGGGAATGCCAACAACAGATTTACCAACTTAACACAAAAAAAAAAAACAGAACTCAAACCGGAATAATTGGAGCGCCAAACGGTGGTTATTCTTTTTGATCAGGGTGGTATACCCAAAAAGAAGCAATGGTCAAAATCTTGAAGCCATTTCAAATAGCAACTATAATACTTTACGACCTAATCAGCAATCATCTAAAGACAAACATCGGAGGTGATGAAAATATTGTCAGCTTCAAGGAGATCTTGAAAGAAAGCTTGCGGCGTAGGTTCAAAATTCAAAGACAGGAATTCGAAGATGTTCCCACAGATCAAATTTCCTCTTTCTTAGTTCAAAGACATAAAAGCTTGGAATTCGACATTGACGAAGTGAGACAATTCGTAAGAAAACATGTACGGAACTTGGTAGAAAACTCTATATGCATCTAAAGTAAAGAAGTTGTGAGTGAAAGATGTAATGCCATAGGTTTTTTGTTAGAAGCCCAATCAGATCGTAAAACTGTTTATGAATTCAATATGTATCTGCGTGAACCACAGTTCAATTACAATATTCCTGATCCATTAAAATGGTTGAAAAGTAATACGGCAAAACATCCAAACTTTGCCGAAAAATATACATTAGATGAAATTGAACTCAATTAATTATAAAAGAAGAAAAATAAGAATATTTTGTTTTTATGTTAAGCCTTATTCACAATTATACGTTCCCGAAGTTCCAGAGTACTAATTTACGAAATATACTTACACATAAGACATTTTAGTTATTCTATGAATTGCTAAAGAAAATATCTAACTATGAATTATAATTTTTTGTGCACACAGTAAGAACCAGTTGATGATTTTTGAAGATCATCTTAAGCGATGAGGCACATTTTCACCTCTTTGAGTAGAAAATAAATGAGAGATGAGATGAGATAAGACCAAGTTGAAAATGAGATCAGAATACTCAAGTGATTCAGGAATTAAATGCATACAAAGTAACTTTACGGTGCGCACTGTGGTTAATGTTAATAGTCATTGCTTTTTTGAAAGCGATGAAATCATACAGTTAGAGCCAATGGCCTGCGTAAAAGACGCATGTTAAAAGATTAATTTGATCTAGTGGACATGAACCACATCAATTATTATTATAAACATATAATCATAATAATAATAATAAACCCTGTTATCTAAAACACTTTCTTTTCAAATAATTTTTACATGACGTAAATTGAATATTTAATATAGATTCTAAAAAGCTAATAAATTAATACTTAAATATTGGGGAAACTTACACAAGTGCCAAAATCTCCAGGTGCCACAACAAGATTATCCAATACGCTTTGAACTTTAGATACAAGATTTGCTATAGTAGTTTGTTCAGTTGGTGTAGGACTTAAATCCTGATTGCGTTTTAACAAAGCCTGTCATACAAAAAAAAAAATATTTATAACATATAATTTATATTTTATTTAAATAAGAAACAGCAAAACGATCGAATTTTTTTTTCAGATGTTTATGTATAGAATATAAAAAAGTGTAAAACGAAATGATGATAAACTAACGGTTCAAAGTTTTCAGGACTATATGATTTTTGTGATATAAAAATTTGAAATATTAGATTTGGTGTTCGAAAACTGCGACGGGAAATGAATAATGTCGCGACTTTATATTCAGGCAGTCTTAGAGCAATGTAAGTTTTCTTCCACCTATCTTTTAATTTATGGCAAAATAGCTTGCCTATATCTACAACCATGGATGTACGCAGAGAAATGATTATTTAAGTGGAATGAAAATTCTACAAAATCAAATTGCTGTAGAAACAGTGCAAAAAAATGTCAAAATAAAACACACAACCATCGATCTAACGCATAGTAAATAGCGCTATCCATCAACGGAGAGCAGAAGACTTAGCTGAGACCAAAACCAGTATCGATAATAGCCTCGACCAATGGAAGGTAATTGGAAACTCTTTCCTGATATTGAAAATTGTCGAATTATGGGAAGATATGTACATATATGGACAGCTGACTAGTACGTAAAGTTCTCGAAAGATGTCAGTGAGTATAATCGAACAGAGGTGAAATAATTTTTAAACTTAAATTTGAAAAGCGATTTCATAGTAGTGATAGAGTAGTTAAACTAACAGATAAAATAAAGTAAAATTGTCGATAAGATAAATGCGATAAATAGTTGGTTTAAATTGGATTGAATTATAAATTTCTGTATTGACTTAGAATAAAGCAACAGTTTAAAAGAAATAAGGTCTATATTTTTAACTCATATATTTACATTGGTGTCAGAAGTGGTATTCCAACAAAAATAGTGTGTTTGAGAAAGTGTAAAAGCTTTCGAAAACTATTGCAGTTGACCCTCGTCCAACTCAAATCCCAGTTGAACAAAAGAAATCTCAATATCAGTGGAAGAAAAAGGGTCTTATGTGAGTAAAAATTTTGTTGGTGCACTGTTTCATATTGTTGTAAGGGCATAACACCTACAACAATTTGATCCGGTAAATCAATGTCAGAATTTTCACTTCGCAGCCTGGCTTAGTATCGCCAATATACGCGGGCTAAAAAGTAATCACTTTTCTGCGTACGTCCACATCTGTAAGTACAGACCAGCTGTTTTGGCACTTAGTGAAACACATGTAGATTTATTATTCTCCATATTTGATAATATAAAATACGAGATTAAAATTGAAAAAGATCCACTTACAGTGACTTGTTGGTTGAAATTTTCACTTTGCAATGCTTTGCGGGTGAAAAATTCTGCGTGTGAAGGCATAACACTGACACGTAGGTTTGGCTCTTGTAGAGTTTCAAGCACAGAAAAAAATACTGTGAATTATACCTCGAATCACTCTGAGTGAAGAAAAAACTCTCTGTCCTATTCGGACACCCCCCTACCCCCCCCCCCCCCTGGACAGCGAATATCGAAACCAAACACACCTGGGTTTCAAACCACTACACAAAACAATTTTCCTTTCTCCTCTTTCTGTAGCTCTTTCCAAACTTCTTTGCAAAACGTTTTCAATATTTGGCAAACTGTAGCCTTGCCAACGCCGAAAAGATTGGAAATACTTCGGTACTCTGCTGAAGATCCTAGTGTATACAATGCAATAGCAATTCTTTTTTGCAATGGAATACACAGTCTAAAGTTTGTATTCTGTTTCTCCAAACCTTGCACTTCGTTGCACAGTATGTAAAAATTTTCGCGGGATATACGAATATTTTCCTTAAAATATTCGTCGTCTTTTGCGGGCACTTCTTGTTCCCAAAAACTACTGGTACGTTTCTGCGAATAATTTTTTTCTTAGGAAAGGTGCATATCTTCATCACATCGCAGTTAATTACTTACGAGAGTCCAGACTTTCCTTGGTCGCTTATACATTACAATTGCTCTTGCAATTGCCAGTCTTCTTTTCATAAGTCGTAGTATATTTATTAATTTTAGTCGACGTTGTCTACGTAGCCGGTTGGTTTTCGAGAATATTGTATTCATCGCAACATCAAGTCCACTATATTGACTCAACAATATATCAAAAACTTGTGAATTATTACTCAAATTCATATGTATAAAGCACTAAGTATGTTATTTGATGTAATCACACTTCTAATTTCAAACGAAAGAAAACTCGAGGTTATAGCTGACAGTAGCTGTCATATAAATGTTTTGCGTGCAATGTAAACTGTGAAATTAAATTCCGAAATGCTGAATTTCGGGTCGGTGTTTTTTTTTTTATATATATATATAATTTACGTGCGCCTAAGGGGTTAGATACCCTTTTACTGTTGCCAGGGCGCGGGCGGAAAGGTAGAAGGAGGAGAAAGGAAAATTGTTTTTTTTTTGTAGTGGTGTGAAACTTAGGTGTATTTGGTTTCGATATTCGTTCTCCAGGGGTGGGAGTCCGAATAGGACGGAGAGTTTTTTCTTCACTCAGTGATTCGAAGGTTATAATTCACACTATTTTTGTGGTTGAAACTCTACAACAGCCAAATCTACGTGTCAGGGTTATGCCTTCACACGCAGAATTTTTTTTGTCTGAGTTCCAATTACACAAATGAGAAACTTGAAAAACTTGTCAATGGGTAGGATTCGAACCTTGGCCCTCCGAGTGAGAAGCGATTGCTAGTACCACTACACCACGGCCACCCGATAAAACGGTGTAAACGTACTATAAGATTTAGAGGGAATGCCAACAACAGATTTACCAACTTAACACAAAAAAAAAAAACAGAACTCAAACCGGAATAATTGGAGCGCCAAACGGTGGTTATTCTTTTTGATCAGGGTGGTATACCCAAAAAGAAGCAATGGTCAAAATCTTGAAGCCATTTCAAATAGCAACTATAATACTTTACGACCTAATCAGCAATCATCTAAAGACAAACATCGGAGGTGATGAAAATATTGTCAGCTTCAAGGAGATCTTGAAAGAAAGCTTGCGGCGTAGGTTCAAAATTCAAAGACAGGAATTCGAAGATGTTCCCACAGATCAAATTTCCTCTTTCTTAGTTCAAAGACATAAAAGCTTGGAATTCGACATTGACGAAGTGAGACAATTCGTAAGAAAACATGTACGGAACTTGGTAGAAAACTCTATATGCATCTAAAGTAAAGAAGTTGTGAGTGAAAGATGTAATGCCATAGGTTTTTTGTTAGAAGCCCAATCAGATCGTAAAACTGTTTATGAATTCAATATGTATCTGCGTGAACCACAGTTCAATTACAATATTCCTGATCCATTAAAATGGTTGAAAAGTAATACGGCAAAACATCCAAACTTTGCCGAAAAATATACATTAGATGAAATTGAACTCAATTAATTATAAAAGAAGAAAAATAAGAATATTTTGTTTTTATGTTAAGCCTTATTCACAATTATACGTTCCCGAAGTTCCAGAGTACTAATTTACGAAATATACTTACACATAAGACATTTTAGTTATTCTATGAATTGCTAAAGAAAATATCTAACTATGAATTATAATTTTTTGTGCACACAGTAAGAACCAGTTGATGATTTTTGAAGATCATCTTAAGCGATGAGGCACATTTTCACCTCTTTGAGTAGAAAATAAATGAGAGATGAGATGAGATAAGACCAAGTTGAAAATGAGATCAGAATACTCAAGTGATTCAGGAATTAAATGCATACAAAGTAACTTTACGGTGCGCACTGTGGTTAATGTTAATAGTCATTGCTTTTTTGAAAGCGATGAAATCATACAGTTAGAGCCAATGGCCTGCGTAAAAGACGCATGTTAAAAGATTAATTTGATCTAGTGGACATGAACCACATCAATTATTATTATAAACATATAATCATAATAATAATAATAAACCCTGTTATCTAAAACACTTTCTTTTCAAATAATTTTTACATGACGTAAATTGAATATTTAATATAGATTCTAAAAAGCTAATAAATTAATACTTAAATATTGGGGAAACTTACACAAGTGCCAAAATCTCCAGGTGCCACAACAAGATTATCCAATACGCTTTGAACTTTAGATACAAGATTTGCTATAGTAGTTTGTTCAGTTGGTGTAGGACTTAAATCCTGATTGCGTTTTAACAAAGCCTGTCATACAAAAAAAAAAATATTTATAACATATAATTTATATTTTATTTAAATAAGAAACAGCAAAACGATCGAATTTTTTTTTCAGATGTTTATGTATAGAATATAAAAAAGTGTAAAACGAAATGATGATAAACTAACGGTTCAAAGTTTTCAGGACTATATGATTTTTGTGATATAAAAATTTGAAATATTAGATTTGGTGTTCGAAAACTGCGACGGGAAATGAATAATGTCGCGACTTTATATTCAGGCAGTCTTAGAGCAATGTAAGTTTTCTTCCACCTATCTTTTAATTTATGGCAAAATAGCTTGCCTATATCTACAACCATGGATGTACGCAGAGAAATGATTATTTAAGTGGAATGAAAATTCTACAAAATCAAATTGCTGTAGAAACAGTGCAAAAAAATGTCAAAATAAAACACACAACCATCGATCTAACGCATAGTAAATAGCGCTATCCATCAACGGAGAGCAGAAGACTTAGCTGAGACCAAAACCAGTATCGATAATAGCCTCGACCAATGGAAGGTAATTGGAAACTCTTTCCTGATATTGAAAATTGTCGAATTATGGGAAGATATGTACATATATGGACAGCTGACTAGTACGTAAAGTTCTCGAAAGATGTCAGTGAGTATAATCGAACAGAGGTGAAATAATTTTTAAACTTAAATTTGAAAAGCGATTTCATAGTAGTGATAGAGTAGTTAAACTAACAGATAAAATAAAGTAAAATTGTCGATAAGATAAATGCGATAAATAGTTGGTTTAAATTGGATTGAATTATAAATTTCTGTATTGACTTAGAATAAAGCAACAGTTTAAAAGAAATAAGGTCTATATTTTTAACTCATATATTTACATTGGTGTCAGAAGTGGTATTCCAACAAAAATAGTGTGTTTGAGAAAGTGTAAAAGCTTTCGAAAACTATTGCAGTTGACCCTCGTCCAACTCAAATCCCAGTTGAACAAAAGAAATCTCAATATCAGTGGAAGAAAAAGGGTCTTATGTGAGTAAAAATTTTGTTGGTGCACTGTTTCATATTGTTGTAAGGGCATAACACCTACAACAATTTGATCCGGTAAATCAATGTCAGAATTTTCACTTCGCAGCCTGGCTTAGTATCGCCAATATACGCGGGCTAAAAAGTAATCACTTTTCTGCGTACGTCCACATCTGTAAGTACAGACCAGCTGTTTTGGCACTTAGTGAAACACATGTAGATTTATTATTCTCCATATTTGATAATATAAAATACGAGATTAAAATTGAAAAAGATCCACTTACAGTGACTTGTTGGTTGAAATTTTCACTTTGCAATGCTTTGCGGGTGCTGCGCCCTTCAAATTTGTTTGGCACAGTTTTCAACGGGTTCTATTATACGTTCCACCTTATACATATCCAGCAGGTGCTCCGTTTTTTTTATGTTAATTTGTTTTGTCCCACTCGTCGCGATTTTGTGTTAATATTTATTATATATTTTGTTTTTTGTTTTTTTTGTTATTGTAAAATCAATTTGTTACACAAACGAAAATTTAAAAAAAATGTAAACAATTAACAGAAAATTATAAAATATTCAAAAGATCCAGTTCTGATGGACCAAAATGTAGATGACTTAAGAATACGGTATGAAAAAATGAAAAACAAATGTAAGAAATTAAAATTACTCCGTTTTATTCTTATAACGTTATAAAGTAAAATGTTTTAAGTCCGTTTATTGCATTTTCCTTTGATAAATACAAAATTAGTCTATAATTAAATTTCCTTGGTTTGACATTTCGGTGAGTTTGGGAAATTCCTCGGGAACGCTGGTGACGTCATAGTCTCCACCAGTCTTCTATCAGACAAAATACAACCCGATAAGACAGATATACCCAAGACCAAAATGAGTCTAAGTACGTCATTTTCACACATCAGATTTAAGAGTGCGCTAAAGAAGGGTTACAATTACGAGCAAGCACGGACATATGCGAAGGAAAAAGTGGCAGAAAAGGCCCCTGCCAAATCCGAAGCAAAACGAGTTCGCACTGAGAGCTCTACCGTCGACAAAGTCTCGTATAGTATTATAGCGAGGAATGTCAGGCTGGGAGTTGTACCAGTCGACCACGATCATAAAACTCTCACAAATGGTTCAGTTACAAGGGAAGATCATGGATCATGGCTTTTTTCAGTTATTAATTTTTTCAGTTAACAAAAATCAAGTAAGTTGAGTAGTTGACTAGAAATCAACAACAATCCAACGTGCACAAAGAATTTAGTCTCCCCATTAAATGTTGGATGCCACCCATGGAGCGAAATAACCACTGAGCCCATCTTTCTTTTTCCCTATATCCCATGTTTCGAAAAACTTACAAAACCCTTGAGTATTAAGTTCTTTAAAAAAATAAAATAAAAAATCATGATTGAGCTACGTGATGAGGAAATTAAGTCAGCGTTCCGCGACTTTCACAAAGCCGGTTGGCTTTTGATCGTTTGTGCAGATGGTTCCACTATAAAAAAGATGAAGAACAACTTAGCTAGATTAAAGAGAAATGTAGGTTAGAGATGATACTTGTCAATGAGGGTTCTTCCCACAAAGTACCGGTATAGCCAGCGAAAGGCCAGTTCTTGATGGCCAAAACAAAGAACTCAACGCAAGAACGAGGAGAGTTCTGCAAAGATCGAACGATAGCGATATTGCATATCTGGTCTTTGTAATAAACGAAAGCGCAATAAAGCGGCTCGTAGAGTTGAAGGGTCTGGTCTCGTACTGATTTAGTCAGATGACGCTCATGCTCCAGAGCTCGGAAAACCAGAGGTCTAAATCAGCGACCCAAAACATGACAAGTACGACGTCAGAGGGAGATAGCGCCAGTCTACCGCAAACGCTGTAGTACTAGAAAGCGGAGAAGGTGCACCCGCAACAACAAAAATCACAGCACAGCACGAGACTATGACCAAAACTAGCAACTCCACCAACCAGAACCTATTCAGGCCAAAGCCGGAGGAGGATCGAGTAGAAGTTCGGGCGACTAAAGAACAGAACAATAAAATTCCGAGGAATTGGCGAGATGATCCCTCTCAATAGGGTGCCGTGCGATGTAGAGGTGACAGTATACGCTACAGATTATGGAACCCTGATTTGACACGCAAGAAATGGCATCCCTTCTGAACGTGCCGCAGGCAAACCTGCACCGACCTCTTGATGCCTCGGACATCTTTAGCCAGGGATCTGCTGAAGAGATAATCGCTGTTTGACTTATCCAAGAGCTATGGGCAAGCAATGGTACGATTTTTGGTTTAAAAAGTAAAACCAGACAGATAGTTTTTGCCAAAGGTCCTGTTAAACCGAAGTCAGTTTTTCTAATTGCGAAAGATATAAAATTCTCTCTCATGCCAAGCTTCATGACTAGGGACCTGGTGGAAGTACAAATTTAACGCCACAATGGCCTGTGTAGGTTTGTATGCGCATGGGCTGTAGTACTTTGCTGGAGATACTGAGGAAGTGCCTCACACGCCAGTGCAGAAACTTGTCCAGAACTATGAAGAAAAGCAAGTACACCTGACAAGCGGTTACGAGGGCAATGCACATAATACGATTTGGGGTAGCCGTGATAGAAACAAAAGAAGTGGGTCACTTTTAGAATTTCTTTATAGTAAAAATGTAGTTATACTAAATAAGAGAAACAAACCCACATCTAAGAACTCCGTAAGAGAGGAACTTTTAGTCCTCACACTCTTGTCTCCTTTTATATCGTAGAAGGTAGGACCTTGTCCGAGGAGACACCTTTATCAGATGCACATCATATTCAAGTTAAGGTGTAACACCGAACACGCGCCGGTCCGACATAAAAACAAAATTACGAACTGGAGAACATATCACGAGCATTTAGCGATCAAAACTGACTTACTGCCACTAGCACCACTAACAACTTTAAATACAGACGAGGAACAATTCCAGCTAAACGATATTATTTTCTTCTCTATCAAAAGCAGCGGTAAGGTAAAGTAAATTGTGGTAAAATGGTGCGTACCATGGTGGAATGTAAACCTAGAAGCCCATTTGGAAAAGAGTGAGAAAGCTTTTTAACAAAGCCAAACGCATCCGATCTTCCCACGGTCTTTTCATATTGGCATTTCTTATGGACAGATAACGTATATTTGACTTCCAAGAAACCTCAGCTGAATCAACACTGAGGTAGGTTAAGTGAGCTATCAACTCATTTAAACCATACAAGGCACCAGGTATAGACGGGATTTTTCCAGCCGTTTAACAGGTTTAGACTTCCTTAAGTTTTTGACGTTCATATCAGAGAAAATAGCTTGCCTCTGCAACTGTGCCAAAACGCGTATCAGAAGATAAAATCGACAGAGGGAGCTCTTCCAAAGACGACAGCTGAAATCAAAAGCTCTTTCTGCCGTAAAGGAATTTCACTTTGCATATTTCTTGACACAAACAATGCTTTTGACAACACGGAATATGATTGATCATACTAATATCTTGAAAGCCGGAAGATTAATACCTTATCAGGGCATTACCCGTAGGGGCTGCCCGCAGGGAGGCCAATAAAGCGTTTAGCGATTTGCAGCAGATGTATCAAGATGTGTACTTACTCGTATATGCACATGAAGGACCCAGAACAACAACAATGTAATTGGAGTCAACTACACAGGTTAGGTTAGGTTAGGTAAGAGTGGCTGTTGGAAATACCCACCCACTTAGGCCTATTGGCCCATTGTGATGCCACGTGGATCTGTGATCTTCTTACTACTGGAACCAGTTTGAGCTTTTAATAAAGCGTAGGAGACTGTTAACGTCTATTTTTTCTAGATCGTTTAGGTCGTTGTAGAAGAAAGCTCCTAGGTGAAGCTTCCTTCTCTGAGAGAGAGCTGGGCATGTGCAGAGTAAGTGGGGGATTGTCTCCTCCTCTTCCTCTTCCATGCAGCTTCTACAGAAATCGTTAGTAAAAGCGCCAAGCCTTCTTGCGTGCTTGCCAATGAGGCAGTGTCCGGTAATGACACCTATTATGGCACTGAGATGTTTCCTATCTAAAAGGATCAGACACTTAGATCGACTCAGATCCAGCCTTGGCCAGATCTGTTTGGTCGCTAGACATGTTTGTCCAGCAGTCCACCTAAGGTCCGTTCTTTTATTGGCATCTAGCTTTAGTGTTAGTTTGCACGTAGCGATTGGTATACCTATACTACCTTTGTCTTGTAGGATAGGTAGAGTGGTTCCAATTTTGGCGAGTTCATCGGCTCTGCAGTTCCCTGGAATGTCTCTGTGGCCCGGCACCCAACAGAGGTGAATGTTGAACTGCTCTGCCATCTCCATGAGAGATGATCGGCATTCATGGGCAGTTTTAGAACACAATGACACCGAGTCCAGGGACTTGATGGCGGCCTGACTATCCGAAAATATGCGGATATCCTTTACAGATATCACGTTTTTCTTCAGCCAGGACAGAGCTTCTTTAATCGCCAAAATTTCCGCCTGGAACACGCTACAGTGATTTGGAAGGCGGAAAGAGAGGCTTAGATTTAGCTTATCTGAGAAAACACCGCCACCAACTCCGCTGTCGGTTTTAGATCCATCTGTGTAGAGATGGATTGACTTGTCCTCCATGAAAGCATCCTCCTCCCAGAATGATCTAGAGGGGAAGCTTACATGGAAGTTTTTGTCAAACCAAAGTTCAGGTATGGTGTAATCGGTGTTCTCTGTGAGGATTCCTAATGTATTAAGAATGTTGGCGTGGCCAAATGAATTATTTGTCCACTGTTTAGTCGCTTTAAGGCGAATAGCTGCAGTCGCAGCTACTTGCTTGCTAAAAATGTCGAGGGGTGTCAAGTGAAGCAGAATATCTAATGCCGCAGAGGGGGTAGACCACAAAGCTCCGCTTGTGCATAGACATGCTGTTCTTTGGACTCTGCTTAATTTAATGCGGTTGACTGCATTTTCCAAGGCCGTCCACCAGACAACCACCCCGTAAGTAAGTATCGGTCTTATGACCGAGATGTATAGCCAGTGGGTTATGCGAGGTTGAAGGCCCCATTTGTTCCCAATGGCTTTCTTGCAAGAGAATAAAGCTATTGTAGCTTTATTGACTCTTTCTTGAATGTTAGGTTTCCAGTTTAGTTTCCTGTCAAAAATGAGACCCAGATATTTTGCTGTATCGGAGAAAGCTAAACTGGTACCGTTTATTGAAGGAGGGTCTATGATTGGAATTTTATATTTCCTAGAAAAGAGGACAAGATCAGTTTTATGGGGGTTTATTCCCAATCCACAGCGATCTGCCCAGCAGGTTAATCTGTTAAGATTTACTTGGAGGAGTTCTTTAATGGTATTTAAATGTTTTCCTGAGACGGCTATGTCAACGTCATCCGCATAGGCAATCACTCTGCTACCACCCGCTTCCAGGTATATCAGTAGTTCGTTAACCACTAAGTTCCAGAGAAGGGGAGAGAGGACACCGCCTTGCGGCGTACCCCTACTGACATATCTTTTAGCAGAAGTCTCACCCAGTTTGGAGTTGATTATCCTGCTTGTTAGCATTAGATTAATCAGCTCCCCAAGTGAGCCGTCTACCTGCAGAGTTGACAGCGCAGTCGTGATTGCGGATGTGTTGACGTTGTTAAAGGCGCCCTCTATGTCTAGGAAAGCAACCATTGTGTACTCCTTATATTGTAGGGATCGTTCGATGTGGCTAGTCAGAGAGTGCAAAGCCGTTTCCACCGACTTCCCTTTACAGTAGGCATGTTGAGCCGCAGACAGAAGTCTTGGATCAACTTTAGCTCGAATATGGATATCAATCAGTCGTTCTAAAGTTTTCAGAAGGAATGATGATAGACTTATAGGTCTGAGGTCCTTTGGGACCACATGAGAACATTTTCCAGCTTTGTGAATGAATACTACATTGACTTCTCTCCATAACAGTGGAATGTGGATAAGTTCTACACAGCTCCTCATAATATTTTCCAACACTGGTAGAATAATATCTGAGGATCTCTGTAGCTCGGCAGGTATAATACCGTCCGGACCAGCAGACTTGTATGGTTTGAAGCTATGCAGCGCCCAGAGCAGTTTGTCTCTCGTAATCAGACTATGAATTTTGGTCACGATTGGAGTAGGCTTGTTTGGGCTGCTACTGGCCGCGAGATGGGAGCTACCTGGAAAGTGGGTGTCCAGAAGCAGGTTGAGTGATTCATCACTTGAGGTTGTCCAAGAGCCATCGGTTTTTTTCAAACAGCTGGGCATCATAGGATTTGTGGAGAGGATGTTTCTTAGCCGCGAAGCCTCAGAGGTTTCTGTGATTTTGTCGCAGAATGACCTCCAGGATTGTCGCTTTGCCTTTCTCAGTTCTTTTTTGTATAATTTGAGGGATTCTTTATATGAGTCCCAGTCGGTCACTTTTCTTGTGCTTTTTGCTGCGTTGAAAAGTTTTCTGCAGGTGTTTCTGAGCAGTCCTAGTGCCAATGACCAACAATGTGGCTTTTTCTTGCCTCTTGGTTGAATAAGAGGGCAGGAAGCGGCCATAGCCTTATTGAGAGTCAGAGTAAATTCCCTGACTTTCATGTCGAGCTCATTGGTGTCACGCGGGGGACTTGATAGTTTAGAGGATATCGTTTCCGACAGTATTCCTCTATATTTTGTCAAATTAGTTTTCCGGTAGTTCCGGAAAGCTGGTTGGCTGGGGGGAGCATCACTCAGACTGAATTAGATGTATCTATGGTCTGAAAAGGAGTGTTCAGACGATACCATCCAGTTTGTTAGCCTTTGGGTGATGCTGTCGGAGACAAGAGTAATATCTAATACTTCTTGTCGGTTTTTTGTTATGAAAGTGGGCTCATTGCCAATATTGCAAATTAAGAGGTTAGTACTTAAAATATAGTCTAAAAGTGACTCACCTCTATCATTGATGTCGGTACTGCCCCATACCGTATGATGTGCGTCAGCGTCACATCCGATTATGAGGCCAGTTTTTGCCTTCCCGCTTCCAGTACCACCCTTTCTAGGTTATCACCAGGGAGAGGGCCCACTTGGTCGTGGCCAAGGTAAGCCGATGCCAGCCAGTAAGAGCCTTTGGCAGTCTCTAATCTGGCAACGGTTAGGTCGGGGTCACTGAGGTTGGGAAGTAGAAATACATTAAGGCTACGTTTCACTAATATACAAGTTCTAATCTTACCTTTGTCTCTTGTATAGAGCGGAACGTATGAGGGTGTCCTAAGTGCACGAACCACGCCTTCTGCAATCCATGGTTCCTGGATTAGAATTATGTCTTCTGCGCTTTTGGAAAGACGCAGAATGAGTGCGGCCGAAGCCTTTTTTGAGTGGTGGAGATTAATCTGGAGAAACCGTATCATTGCTACAGTCTTCCAGAGTCGCCTCCACCACGGTGTTGTTGAGGTCCTCCGATTCTGAAGATGTGCCCAAGAGCTCATCTTCTATCTCTGATCGTGTAGAACCTCTAATTGTTTCGTCATCGGTTTCCATTTCCGACAATGTGTCAGAAGAGGAGACCGACGGCTTGGTAGTCACCTCGGACAGATTGGAGTCGTCGCTATCCAGTTCTGGAAAGGATATCGACGCTCCAAGATCCAAGGTTGTGATATCGGGTGTTAAAGGAGGAGGAGGTTGCTTATCAGCATCCAGCTCATCCTTTTTGTACACCCTTAAGTGAATTGACTCGAATCCGAACCGAATCATGCCTTTCGTCTGCGCCAGAGGATTAAGGGATTCCTTATTGATCACAATTAACGCGCATCTATAAGAACCCCTTAGTTCCTCCAGTTTCGCGACTTTCCAGTCATGAGTCGGAAGAGTCGGGTTGCTGAGCCGGATGATTTCAAGGATACTTTCTGGAGAGGAGGGTTCGGCTGGAATCCAGGTACGAGTTCGAGGTCTACCAGGAATGTCTTCCTTAGATACGACCTCGAGTTTTGCACCTGGCCAAACCTCTCCTAAACCATCGATGGCCTTGGTGAAGAGATCGAGAGATCTCTGGTTGGAGCAAGCGATGAGCTTGACATGGCCTTGGTGCCAGCCAGCGTCGCTTGTGTTAGGAGGTGGTCCTGGGTTCTCCCGCATGATGGCCAAGAAGTTGCTCGAGAGCTTCAACTTGACCAATTGCCACCGTTCCGGTGTAATGGAACCGTTGGTATCGCTTCTGTCGATCACCGCGATCACCAATGCGTCCTTTAGGACTTCATTATAAGACCTCAGAGATCTGCTGTTGGATGACCCAGGGGTTGTGGAACTGTGTGTTTTGGGCCTCTTGGAAACCGGTACGGTTTCCTCCAACGATCTCTGACGCTTAGAGGAGTCTTTTGACGTTTTGTGAACAGTGGAAGCAGTGGGAAACCCGTCTTTTAGGATGTTTTTAGCCCACTCAACCTTGCTCTTTATTTCCGCACTTCTCTCCACCTCCGGAATGGATCCGAAGGTTTTGATGATGCGTGAAGCATTTCGGCGTCTTATGTAGAGCGCCGGATGCGGCTGAGCTCTAGATTCCTCTTTGGAGGGAGGAGTTTTGGTAGCAGCAACAAGTCCGTGGCCTGCCACAAACTTGCTGCTGCTGGGGGCGGGGGAAGTGATAGGACCATGGCTTGCCACAGTCTTTACACTCCCCGAAGGAGTTTTGGTAGCAGCGACAAGTCCGTGGCCTGTCACAAACTTGCTGCTGCTAGGGGCGGAGGAAGTGATAGGACCATGGCTTGCTACAGTCTTAACACTCCCTGAAGGAGTTTTAGTAGCCGCGACAAGTCCGTGGCCTGCCACAAACTTGCTGCTGCTAGGGGTGGAGGAGGTGATAGGACCATGGCCTGCCACAGTCTTAACACTTCCTGAATTCTTATTATTAGGCTTATTCCTTTTGCCTTTAGAGGATGGCGCACCATGGGCTGCCACAGTTTTGCCTCCTCTCGGCAATGCAGGAGCCTTCCCGGTAGTCGGTGTAGTCACCGTTCCACCGCCCGGTAGTGAAGGAGTACCGGCCTCGGTTTTTGTTTTATGGTTATTTTCCATTGATAGTCCCACGAGTAGCGGAGAAAGGGTTGTCCATCTGTACAGAGATCCGCCATATACAGATAAGGCTAGCTAATCCGGAGGTCGCCAGGTATCCGGATACTCCGTTTGCGACTGAGCTATTTTTGGAGATACTGGGCCCTCAGCCAGGTTGATCTTCGGCACGGGTCGTATGACACCTTGATCCAGCCCAGGGGAATGATGGAGTGCTTTGGGAGTTGGGGAGGGGGGGGGCATCCTTTGGTTTCAGGACTCGTCTGGAGAATTTCTTCTCGAGATTCATTGACCCTACTCAGCCTCTACAACTCGACAAGTTCGATGCTCGCGGTAGAAGAGTCAACTACACAAGCTGCAATGTATTTCAACCTCAAATTCCTAAGCATAAGCAAACCAACTTTCAGCGGAAGTGCATATCATTTTCGGAATTATTTGATCGATTAGTTCACTACAACGGTTAGAGTTGTACAAAGCGATTCAACAATTCTACAACATTGTTAAACAATCACATCCAAAAAAAGTTGGCTTTAAAAGGGGTCATCTTAGCAAAGAATTTCTCGTTATGCCAGTTATTATATGAAGGAAGTACAATAGTTTTCAGTGGACATGTGCAAGTCTGAGGTAGCTGATCCGTGATACACACAACCGAAAAAGATTGAGTTAATGTCTAACCTAAATAAATAGACTTGCGTTGCGTAAGTTAAGCACCAAAATAAAACACTGCATACATATTTCACATCTGTCAAATCCTTTTCATTTTGTCACTCTTTTCTTAAGGGGCTGTTCTCATTTATTATTTTGAAAAATCTATTTTCGGCTTTTATTTTTTTACAATGTTTATTATATGTTTATTATCCCGAGATTCTCCCTCCTTAAAATTTCGTATAGTTATACATATATACAAGGTTTAAATATAAGAGCGGCTGAAAGACCACTTTTCCGGCAACAGGAATCATAAGAAATCAATTTTTTAGTTTGTTGGCAGGACGCGGGCGGAAAGGTAGAAAGAGGAGAAAGGAAAAGTGTTTTTTGTAGTGGTTTGAAAATCAGGTGTGTTTGGTTTCGATATCCGCTCTCCACGGGTGTGAGTCCGAATAGGATGGAGAGTTTTTGTAATTCACAGTATTTTTTTGTCCTTGAAACTCTACAACAGCCAAATCTACGTGTCAGTGTTATGCCTTCACACGCAGAATTTTTCTGTCTGAGTTCCAATTACACAAATGAGAAACTTGAAAAACTTGTCAATGGGTAGGATTCGAACCTTGACCCTCCGAGTGACAAGAGATTGCTAGTACCACTACACCACGGCCACCCCTAAAGCACAGGAGGTCGCGGAAAGCAGAGGTTGTGATTGGACAATAAAAATTGCTTAATTTCCTTTGTTGAAATTCAATTTTAGTTTCTGCGAAAAATTACTTAATTCAGCTAATGTACGCTTATTTAAATAGATACTTACATTCCTTAGAACTTCTACTTGAAATCTCAATCGAAACTCCCGACGACTGCGACAACCAACGGGACCACCTGACCATGAAAAAAATGGCCCCCTTTCATGCCCAGACGTAAAGATTTCTCAAATGAGAAGGAGAGGGACAAATATAAAGGTTACGATCTTCGAAAAGAACTTAAGAATAATGCTTGATAAGTGTGTTCAGAGACGTCGGTGGTTCGCTTTTCAATCCTTATCTTTTAATTCGACTTCAATCTTTCTTTTTTAATTCGACTTCAACCTTTTTAGAAATAATAATATAATACTCTATCAAAAGGATGAAAACAACTACGTAATCCGTTCGTTGAAATCCCGGGGCCGGTCTGAACTTCTAGGGTGAGAACTCCAAATACAAAATAGCGAGCCTGCCAACAAAACTTCTTAATTTGATCGTTCCGTTTGCTACCCGAACATCAGCTGTCCGCACCACGTTATCAGATCCAGGATACACCTTTACTACGCGCCCTAACTCCCAAGCTGAACGAATTTCATTTACATCATCGTATGACGGCTACGTCGCCTTCTACAATTTTCATCGCAGATTTATGCCATTTTGTTCGTTTGTAAACTGAGTCATTAAATGTTGAGCTCGACGGCTATAAAACTTCCTGCAAAGATCTTTTCCCGAAAATACTCCCCGAACAACATCGAATTGGGCGTAAGAGGCTTGGGGTCTTCTGCAACATGTGTCAGTGGTCGACGATTGATTTGACCTTGTGCTTCTAAGAGGGCATTCCGTAACACATCTTCACGAGCATTTATTTCCCTTAGAACAAAATCGACACTCTACTTTATGGATTGAATAAGACGTTCCCAGGCTCTTCCCATCCACGGAGAATAAGCTTTTATAAACCTCCACAGGACTTCTTCATATTTTGCTGCTACTCACCGAGAGCAGTCTCCATCTCTTTCACGTCCTTGTCCATCTGATTCTTAGCTCCTACAAAATTCAATCCATTATCGCTGTATAAAGAGCGAGTGACGACACTGTTGATGATGAAGCGACGTACCGCCAAGGTGCACTGATCCAGACTCAAGTCATTCAATAGCTCGATTTGTACAGCGCGGAAGTTAAGCAGGTAAAGATCATACCATACCTCTTTATCGTCCCTCTTCCGTACTTCACCAACACAGGTCCAAAACAGTCTACTCCACGGGCCTTCACTGGAAAGCTAAACGAGCTTCAGGGAGTTGTCCCATTATCTGCATCTCGGGCTTCGCTTTATGACGCTTGCACAAGTAGCAATTAGACCTGACCTTTTCCAGTGCAACTCTAATACTGGTAATCCATGCCCGGTATCAGATATCTGCTATGACCGAAGCTGAACTCATATGAATATTTTTCTCATGGTGGTTGAAAATAAACACATGAATTAAGCGATAATTTTTGGCCAGAATCGCCGAGTTACGAGTTGCGTAGGAAATCATTGCCTTTTGACCCCTTGAATTCATTCGGATAGACCCTTCATCATCGAGGAACCGAGAAAAGTTGGACAAGGAACTCGAAGAGTTGACTCCCTTTTTCCCATCTTCTCCCATCATCAGCAGCATTGTCAGTGGTCCTGATATAGAAGAACTACCGCGGAGAAGATGAATCTAAGATCTCTCCCACTCTACAGGCTACTAAGGACGAAAACTTGTATTTTATCGAGTTTATCCATGAAAGAACAGTTTTTGAATCCGGCAAGAAGATTGTTTCCTTAATAGATATCGAGTGTGTGCTTTTGACCGTAAGTGACAACCGGACTCCAAAGGCAGCCGCTTGCAGTTCCAACCTTGGTACTGAAAACTTTATGACTAGGGCCACATTGGAATTGGTCATAACCATATTTTCTCTTTCAAAGCGTAGGTAGACCACTGCTGCAAACGCTACTTCTGAAGCATCCACGAAAATTAGATTCATCTTAGGAAATCTAGCCGTGGAATTTCTATGTTCTGCGGCATCGGCTGCCCGATCAAAACTTTCTCTCCAAACTTCCTATAATATGATGCGAATACGTATGATGATGTAGAACTATACAAGCCCTAGAGGATCAAAAATCGTCATGACAGTCCTCTGCATCTTCCTTTTAGTTAACACATTATTCGGGAACTCCTCGAATGACAGCTTGTAGGGGAAAAAATTTGAAGTCGGATTCTAATACATTCCCAAGATTTTCGAGAAAATACACTCACAACTGATTGGATGTAAGCTGAAGTAGTTCTTGGCTATTCGAATGTACACCCACCAGGTCGAAGTTCATCGACTCACAAATGCGAGTCTGGCTACCGAATCGTGGCTGTTAAAATAATCGTCTACGTACGTGCCTTATTAAACCATCTACCGCTTCTGGAAAATCTTGTCGAAAAAGTTCTGCGTGATAACTTTTTACGAACTAAACGCATATGGGCGAACATCTGGGGCCAAACATCATCACTTGCATAATGTTGGATTACGACTGCTATGTCCATCCCTCCACAAAATCCGCTGACACTGCTGGTCCTCTTCTATTATCTTTATTCTGTAAGTTCCGAAACTTGAACAGACCAGGGTGAAGGGGCACCAAATCCGGGCCTTTTAGTAAATATGTGTTCAGCGAAATCCCGTTTACCTTGGCTGCCACGTCAGAATCATATCTCAGTTTCCGTGGAGATTTATTCGGATTCTCCACGATGAAGGTAGGCGCATACCAAACCCTAGGCCAAAGTTTCACTAAATCTTCTTCTAAAGCAATTCTCGCATAACTCTTTGAAACCAACTCCTTCATCTGTTCATTTTTCCACTTTAACAGCTGAGGCATTTCTTCAAAAATTTTTCAAAACTTCTAAGGCGGTTCAAGGCTATCGGATAGATATCCGTGACCCCGTCGGCGTTCTACAATGATCCAATTTCATAGCCATTTTCAACACGCCTTAATGTTTGCTGCATAACATCAAAAACTCAATGAACATCTTGGCTTATTAAATCCACTTTAGGTGGCAAAACTCCAAAATCTTCCGTAGTAAACTGATGCTTTAAGAGCTCGTGTAAACTCTCTTCGAACTTTGTTACTTCTGTAACTTTTAAACTAAAGAAAAAGAAAAAAAAAGAAACAACAAAACTAATTTTAATAGCGCGATGCTTTATTTTAAATTTATTCTCGAGATGCACTCACCAAAGTATTTTACGTGACTCGCAATACCCAAATGGCTCCACCAAAATGGCGGTGGTTTTTATTTTCATATGGCCTATGTTCATAAGGTGAGAACTTCACTACTTGGTGTCGCTGCTATTAGTTAGTGTGCATGGTGGCGGCAACATACTCCCCTCAGTAAGTGGGGCTGAAGTCATCATCACTTGGTCGCCACCCGATTCTATGCCTAGAACAACAAGTTTAGTAGTAGGGCGCTCGAAGACTCCTCCCAACGTTTGTATTGTCGCCCTTCTCACCTGACTGCTTGCGGCTGCCGCAGTGTGAATCACAATTCCCCTTGGCCAGCAGTTTCTTGGTAGGTGTTCATCCACTATCATTACCAGATCCCCCTTTTCAATCGGCTTTACCTTTGCGAACCACTTCGACCGTCTGTTAATATTCGGCAAGTATGCTTTCACCCATTTCTTCCAGAAAAGGTTTTCTCAGGTCGGAAGCCTCCAGATTGCAAGGGGGCTTGGCTCCATTCGAGGTTCCAAGAAGGAAGTGATTGGGTGCCGGGGTTCGTCATCAGCTGCTTCCAGCGATACAAAGGTGAGGGGCCTCGAATTGATTGTATTCTCAACTCCAGCAAGAGTGGCTCGTAAAGTTTTTTCGCCAACTTTATTGCATTGAAGTATGCTGTATAGTTAGTTTTATATGCATTTTATTTTCTTAACACTAACTCTTACATTCTAACAAAAAATGCTTAAATGCTAGCTTACAATTACTTAATAATCTTACACTAACTTACTGGCCCCACACAGGCACTCTAAGCTACTCTAAATTCTTATAACTATGTCTTTCGACTTCATTTACATTTTCTTAGAACTATTTATTTTGTATACTTAAAGCTAAGAAAAACAATTTGTTAACAAAACTTAGCATATGGACATAATTTTTTATTTTTAATAAAAACTTAGTATCTAACTTAAAATAAACCTTAGCCTACCTAAACTAAATGTACAATACACACATAAACACACATAGACGTTATACACAATCATATACATATATCAGTATACACCTTTGTATACACTGATATATGTATATGTTTCTTAAATGCTAACCTAAACCTATGTAAGCCGGCCATCGCTGTTTACAGAGAAAACAGATTGGTCAGCTCTGCCTCATTAGTGAGGCTGGTCCGTAATTGACGGAAACGACGACGAAACATCTTCTCCATCATTCAACCACCAGAAATGCTGGTGCTGCCGAACGACCTCCCTCTTATCGCGATTCCCCACCGCCCTACTGAACCTGAGGCGATCCACACTGCCGTGTGCGACGTCTCTGTCGTAGTTGAGTCGCCTGTCCCCAGCTGTCCGAGCGACATGGAAGATTAACGGCACCGCTGATCTATCTTGGATCAACCCTTTCTGATCTAGGTAGAGGAATGCTTCCGGTGGAACGAAGCCGTCAAAGCGCACACTCTCGTGGTAAAGGTAATTGGGGTAGTAAGCCCCAGATATCAGGTTATTCGTCGACGTCATTGCTCTTGCAATGTGCCTTCGAGTCAGCTTAATTACGAAGTTGTCCACTCGTATTAGGTTCGCCCTGTTGTAAAGGACCTCATTAGGATAAAATTTTTTGTACTCCGACTCTGGTGTTCTGTACAAGCGAAGACAGGCCCTAAGGCAAGCCCTCTCAAACACACTGGCCTGATAAGGGCCATGTAGCAGATTACCTTTACCCCCGCATCGAGTTGGCTGCTATAAAACAGTCTCTTTGTAAGGGCAAAGGCACCTTTAGCTCTGGCCAGAGTAGCATCCACATTTTCGCCAAAATATAGAAACTGATCTAGCCAGATTCCAAGGTATCTGACTACATTTCGACAGGCAAGAGGCTGTCCGTGTTGTCCAATAATCGAGAACTTTCTCCAATTTTTTCTGGTATCCCTTGAGGCTCTAGACAACGGCGTCCTAAAGAGAATGGTTTCCGACTTCTGAAAGTTGATTTTCAACTTCCAGTCATCGCAAAATCGTCTTATCTTATCGAAGTCACGCTGCAAGAGAGTATTAATGACCTCGATTTTTGGACCTGTTCTGTACGCTATCAAATCGTCTGCGTACGCAATAGTATGGGGAAGTGAACCTATCAAGTCGCTTGTAAAAATGTTGAGTAGGATCGGCGAATTGACCGCGCCTTGCTGAAGACCATTTTTAATTTGAAATATTCCAACAGAAGTCACATCACCATTCTTCACGATGAACTGTCTGTTGTGTAGCATATTGTAAAGAATGTACAAGAGTGGTTTACTGATCCCCAGCCTAGTCAGCTTATAGAAAAGACCCTCTAACCATACGGTGTCGAAGGCCTTCTCCAAGTCAACAAGGCAGGCACCAGTGCATTGTTTTTTGCCTTTATTCCACTGGATATCAGAAACCAGTTTAGACGCGGCATGTGAGATATCATGTCCCGCCTTAAAACCGAATTGATTATCCGGAACTATATGTTTGTCCTCAACCCACCTAGACAGAGCTCTATTGATTACCTTTTCAAAAACCTTACTGATATTCGGAAGGAGACTTATCGACCGGAGATTCGCCGGATTGGATATATCCTTTCCCTTTTTGGGGATAGGTTGAACCACCGCCGTTTTCCAATGCGCTGGATAATGTGCATTATTCATTGCATTATTAAACAGGGTGGTGTAAATGTCCACCGCTTCTAGAGGAAGATGTCGAAGCACGATGTTCGGAATACCATCGGTCCCCACCGATTTCTTAGCCCTGATTGTGTCGAAGATCTCATGGAGTCCTGCCTTCGAAATGAACGGGGGTAGGCCACCCTCTCTGGCAATGACGTTATTTGCCATATTTTCGTCGCTAAACCGGGTGAAACCAGAGCCCTCGGTTCGCCAGTTCCCTATTTCATTTCGAATGCAGAAGTCGTGCACCAAGACGCGATTGTCCAGGTCGTAATTAGGGCCAATGGTATCAATGGCCTTATATACTTCCTGGAAAGTTGCCCCTATAGCCTCAACCTTCTCCTGTGGATCCTCGATCACAAAAAAGTCGTCATCATCAGCGGCCTCATTTGGATCAATGCCTGCTATTGTCAGTAACCGTCCGTTATCTGTTGTCTGGGCTATTTTAAGACATTGAAGGTCGTTTTGATTTTTTCTCCGAAATAGTTTATTTATTTGCGGAAACATATTCGGGATGCTGGTGTTTACAGCCCGAACCTTGTTATTCCAATACAAACTTACAGAAATTCTGTAATTTTCTTTTATTAGCGTTTGAATATTTTTAATCGACGACTTCAGTGTCCTAATCTCCGGGTCTTGTCTGTCAGTTAACTGTCTGTACAAGTTTTTAAGTCTTGTCAGAAGTCTACTTTTCTGTCGGTGCAGTGCGTCAATAGTAGGATTGCGGAACAGGTCTTCGTTAGTCGTACGTCGATACCGCGGTATTGTAGTGTCCATAGTTTGTTTAATTGTCTCGTCCATTTGTTTTAGGTAATTGTCGATCTCCTCGTTTGACAAATTCCTATTGGACGGTGGGTGGAGCGTGTTCGAGGAGAGCGCTCTAGTCAAGGTTGCGGAGAAGCGTGTCCATCGAGTCTTACTGTAGTTGTAAGAATATCTTTGGACAAACTCCTCCAATTCCGCAATTTCGTTGGGAACTGTAATTTCGGTGCTAAAACCGCAATGGTCGCTGTCATACACGAATGTGCGCAGACTGTTTAATGTTTGTAAATTCGTGCCTGTCAGTCGTATACGTTCGTCGTACAGCAGTAGATCCAAATAAGACCCGCCTCTGGGAAACGACGGTTTATCTGTCGCTTTAAGACCAAGTCTGTACATGACATCGTGCTGACCCCACCAATCGAGTAGTAGGTTCCCTCTAGTATTTTGCAAATTATTTCCCCAATCTCTATGTCTAGCGTTGAAATCCCCGCCGATTATAAAATAATTCTCCCCCGATTCCAGCCTCAGAAGTCGAAAAAGCGTGTCGAGCTCTGTAATGAATAGGGTGGATTGTGAAGCCTCAGGTGCATAAACAGAGGCCAAGTACAGCCACTTTCCACTGCGGAGCGGTATGTAAATGACAACTGCCTCCAACACCCGAAACCTGCGCAACACTCCCTTGTACACTCTGTGAAATTGTATACCTTCTTTAATGAAGATCGCGTCACCACCTCCACGTTTGGATCTGGGCCGGTTTCTTCTTCTAACAATATAATTATTGTACTCCAGTTTGTGCTTATCGGTTAGCTTGGTTTCGCTAGCGAAAAGCACATCAGGAGTTTGGTCTTGTAGCAATTTAAACATCGCGGCTCTTCGTTCGATCCTAATCAATGAATTCACATTCACCGCAAGGACCTTCAAAGTTTGCTCCACCATGTGCGTGCCCATTACGGCATGTGTTGCGTTAGGCCCGGCAGCAACGCGTAGATCTTGTCCACCCGCTTGGCCTGTTCTTGAACCTGCTTTTGCAGCTGAGCCATCTGCCCTTGGATTGCGAGCAAGATGGCTAACATGTTGGGTGCAGCTTCCGTTGTTCTCGGCATCGGAGCCGGAGAAGCAACAGTCGCTCTCTGTACCGTAGCCCCCCTACCTGACGCCATTTGGGCGTAGGAAATTTGGGGCGTGACGGCTGGTGTTTGAAACCTCACAGGTGAACGTTTGACCTCCACCTTCTGCTGCCGAGCCAATTTTGCTTTTTTAATTTCGGTGAACTTAGGACAACCCCGATAGTTTGCGGTGTGTCCCACGTTCCCACATAATACGCACGAGAGCTGCGACCTATCGGATGCTCCGTCCACACCCAGAGCACACTCCTCGGAACTGTGGTTCTTTGCGCACCTCACGCATCGAGGCTGCATTTGGCAGTTCGACGCGGCGTGCCCGAACCTCTAGCAGCGAACGCATTGTATAACGCCGTCGCTCCTTTTTAATTTTTCCCAGTGAACCACCTGGTAGTCTAGGACATTGATACTCCTTAGACTATCCAGACGGCTTTCGGGACTGAGCTGCACCAAGAAGAACGGCAGACTCCGTTTCTCCCGCCTAGCTCTGGCTGTGGTAAACGGCTTTACCCCCACAAACTTGAGTCCTTCGCACTCCTTCTCTTTGAGCAGTGCTAGGATCTCCTCAGGATCAGAAGACGGTTCCAACCCCTTCAACAGCATCGATTGCCGCTTTTCACACTTCGGTGTGTATGAGTAGTGCTCCGTCCTCGTTTCCTTTAGGAGCTCTTTAACTTTCGCGTAGCCCTATACTGTATTACAGCTTTTTGTTGTTGTAGCACTTGTGCTGACTTTTGTTGCGACTGGTTTTGAGCAAGCTGCGACTGCTGTTGTTGTTGGGATAGCTCATGCTCTTCCCTCTTCCTTCTGACCATTTGCCGCTCTTTAATGGCCTGTAAACTCTGCTGCAGCATTTTGATGCTGTTACTTATGGACTCTAATTCCTCCTCTTCGTCGTCAGATTCGCTTGCTGCCAATGCAGCGAAGTTATTTCCTGCCCTCACTCCACCAAGCTTTACAGTGGTCGTTTGTAGGGTGGGACGTTCTGCCAAGTTAGAGGTTGACTTTAGCATCCTCTTCCTCTTTGGCTTTGGTGTTTGGTTCGAACCACTCGAAGACTCACCTGCTATCTCAGCCGATCCCGCTATTGGGATAGCGGACCGCTCTCCACAATCCATCACGTGAATTTGATCTCTTTTTTTTTTTTTTTTTTTTTACACTTCACTTATTATTTCAATAAAAAAAAAAAAAAACAAAAAAAAAACAATGTCTCCCGTTGGGAATCGAACCCAGGCCTCCGAATCGCTACACCAAGTAGATGTCGCCCGAGTGTTTGCCACTTCGGCTACCAACCACTTTATACTTTTTTTGTTTTAACGTTTAGTTTATTTATTTTCTTCACTTGTGAAGCCGAGCACGAAAATGCGTCTTAGCGCCACTAAGGTCTATGAACGGCTCAGTATGCTGTATAAACCTTGCTTAACTGACCGTTAAGATTTGCTAGTTCTTCGCGTAGTTCCCTCTCGGTACCCTGAAAGTTGGTGCCATTATCGTAATAAATTTCCAATGGAGTGCCGCGTCGTGCAATAAAATTCCTTAAGCACATAATACAGAAGTCTGACGATAAACTGTTGGCCAGCTCGATGTGCACCGCTCTAATGGTGACACAGGTAAAAATAGCACCCCATCTCTTCTCGGTCCGCCTTCCCGCGGTTACCATGATAGGACCAAATAATCCAGGCTTACAAATGAGAATGGTCGACAAACGGCTCTCATACGTGCGATAGGCAGCTCGCCCATTTCTGGAACAACTGGTCGGGCGCCTTTAATTTTACAGAGTTGGCAGTTTCGCCTAACAGTTTTGAGAATGGTTCGAATGTTAGCTATGTAATATTTCTGCTTGATCTCGTTTAGTGTAGTCTCATGATTACAATGATTAAATTTTTGATGATACGAGTCGACTAAGAGAAACGATATTCGCTGGAGCTTCGGGAGGATGATCGCATGCTGAGCTAACAAAATGCGACCGCTCATCCTTAGAACATCTTCGTCGTCGAGAAATGGTGAAAGTTTTGCTAGTGGACTGCTTCTCAACAAATAACTGGATTTCTTCCGAGGTAGATTCTTCTTCAATATGCCAATTTCGCTTGGATACACTGCATGCTGGGCCTGCCGATAGAGTGCCACTTGCGACCGCTTGGTTGCCGCAGAAGTTGGTCCAGCGAAGTTGATAAACGAAGGTGTTTTTACTTTCATATCTATAAAGAGAATAACATATGCTAAAGTACGATACATACGTATCTAGCTGCTGAAGCGGCTTTCCTCCCCGAGGCAATATATTGACACTGCGCAGTGTGAAGAAAGTAGGGGCGAACTTCTTCATTGCTTTTATCTATTTCCGGTGTTTGGGGCCACTTCGCATCCGTCGTCCGCAGAAAAGCAGGACTGCTAAGCCATTCACTCGCAGCGTGGTAGTCAGGTTCCAAAATCCATTTGGTGGCCTTGTCGGCTACATTGAGTTTCGTCTCCATTCAGAGATATGAGATGTCTCCAGGACTTCGCCAACTCGAAACATAACGATTTGCTGGAACTTGCGGGGGTCTTCCTTTAGCCATGACAGCAAGGTTTTCGAGTCGGACCAAAAGAACCTTTGACCTAAGGAAACTTGTGTGCCTTGCAGATGAAAGTCGCAAGCCTTAAGACGAGGACTGCAGCTTGGAGTTCTAGCCGTGGAATAGAAATTGGGCGTTTTGGGGCAACCTTTGCTTTAGCGCACAAAATCGTAACGTCTATAGTGCCCTGACAGGTGATGCGGAAGTAGGATACCGCCGCATATGCGTTCTCGCTTGCAACGGTATGTAGCTGAACCTTCGGATCAGTTTGACTTAGCATTGGCGAATAGCATCTAGGAACCTTTATATCAGTCACGTTCTGCAATAAAGTTGTCCACCGGAGCCACTTTTCAAACATGCTCGCAGGCACCTTATCGTCCGAACCAATCGATGGAGGACATCCCTTAAAGCAGAAGTTTGATGCAAATAAGGAAATGTGACAAGAATCCCAAGTAGTCAAACACTGACATGGGGATTTTGAGTACCTCACGTTTGGTAGGTACGGTCCACCTATTAAAGCACATCTCGTTTCCATCAGTTGAACTTAAGGACGTATATAAACGTATGTAGGGCCTTTATAACGTTCAGTGAATTGGAGACCCAATTGCGGATGTGGAATTCAGCGTTTTGGTGAATGAACTTCACGTCTTTGGCTAGTTTGATTGCCTCAACTTCGGTATGGACGCGGTCGATGAAATCATCTACATACTGGTGCTCAAGTATACCATCAACAGCCCTTGGCATACTACTCATAAACAGTATAGCACTTTTATTTTTGACGTGGTGGGCTATAAATGGTGAGCACTTGGCGCCAAAGGTCATGACGTTCATCTGGTAGACGTTGGGAGTCTGTACATCGTGAGTGTGGTTCCACAAAAATCTTCGTACATGTCGGTACTCCTCTCGAACTCGTACTTGGTGGAACATTTCGGCAATGTCTCCACACATACCACTCTTTCCGCATCGAAAACCATATAGGACTCTCACCAAAGGTACGAGTTGATCAGGGCCCCTAATAAGAAAATCGCTTAGAGAATTCCCATTGCATTTTGCTGCTTCATCCCAAACAAGCCTAATCCTTGATTTATTTGGATTTCTTACAATAATGATTGGCAGATACCCAATCCGCTTTTGTCCGATATTCGTCTCGTCTGGATACAACTTTATGGCATAGCCTTTTGTTACCAAATTGTCTTGGTGGCAACTTCCCTCAGAGACTTTGAGGGGAATGCCTAACTTCCAGTTATCAATGCCTATTAAAATCTTCGCACGTGCTCGTTGATATGATGGTATAGGAAGCCCAACCATATGCGGATAATGTTTGGCTAACGTCTGTCTAGAACTCGTCTGTGTTGGTAGGTTAACGCCTTGAACTGTACGCACGTTGTTTAGTTGGTATATGCGGGCACCGCTACTCCTTCCAGCGATTCCGAGAGACACTACTTTGGAATTGCACTCGATGCAAGTTGTGTCGGAGGTCCACCTTAGACATAGTTCTTCAGCTCTTCCAGATAGCTCTAATAGGCCAGCCAGTTCTTCGTCCGCAAATGCTACCGAAGATCCTCCGTCCAAGAAGGCAAACGTGTCGACTGTTCTACCGTTAGCTTACAAGATCACCGGCAGAACACGATAAAGGACTTTGGGAAATTTGTATTTGTGGTGAGTGCCGACGTTGACGGGCAGGTGGTTGAAGTCTGCTTTGAATAGTTGTGTAAAAGAGCATGGTTCTTTGCTTCACATCCGCCAATACCACACGCCTTTGCCATTCGGCACCGCGAATATGAATGTCTTCCAAGACACGATCGGTACAAATTGTATTTTCGCACCATCTTCCACCTTATCGACAATCCAGCATCCTTGAAGGTTTTGCAACTGGATGTCATATGACTAGCTTGGCAGATATCACAATTTTTCTTGTTTTTACCTGGTTGGGCTTCACGTTGGATTCCTTAACTGCTGCATTTGCATATAGATGAGCGCTTTGTTTGGATGAACGCTTCCCGCCTGACACAGATGTCGCAGACAGCGTTGTCATGGTGCATGCAGCCTCAGCGATCCCATACAGCCAATCACTAATTTCCAACAGGGAAGCAGGTTATACGTTTTTAGAGAAGATTACACAATTTAACAGGAGATGCGGTGACAGCTTATGCACGACTTCCTTCAAAAGCGCTTTGCTGTTGAAATGTGCTGTGGTGTTTGTTGCTTCCATCGTTGTACATACATTTTTGATAGCTAGAGCGTAGTCAATTAACGATTCCAGTCTTTCGGCCTTTGTAGGTGTTATGTGCCTTGCCCTTTCTATCAATGCATGTATAATTTGATGTGGTCGCCCGAAAAGCCTTCGCAGTGTCTTAATGACGTCAGGCACCGTAGCCGGTAGTACAAGTCGATGTTTTACTGGCTCCATTGCTTTTCCACAGAGACATTTTTGTAGGTGAATAAGGTTTTCCCCATTTGAAAACGCGGCTAATTCCGTACTCTGTTCAAAGGAACTCACGAAAACTGGCCAGTCTTCAGGATTGCCGCTGAACTTGAGTTCATATTTCTAAAACATTCAGAGAAGGAAATGACTTCCCTTACATCACCCATCCTAAAAGGGTCTTTATTGCGTAGGGTTCTTTATCCTTCCCATGGCCTTGACCTCGGCCCTATAAGAACTTGTGCGACGAGAGAATATGCGCCTCTGGGACAAACGGAGTTGCAACTTCTCCTGAAACTGCACTAATTGTTGCCGCTTGATATAACAATGGGTGATGGTGTCCCGCGCAACGTTCGATGCCACATGTTGTATTTCGCCGATAAGCAATCCAATCATGTTTCAATGGATCCAAGCAAGAAAAACATATACGTTTATCCTTTGCGTACGATAATCTTTGCTCTGCCGTTAGATCCTTGAATTCCGGACATTTACTCAACAGATGTTTTCGACCACATTTAATACAATCCGGAGAATCTTCCTTTGAAGAAACGGACTGGTGGGTTAACACTCGCTAGACCTTGGTGGCTTTGATGATTTCTTTACTTCAACATGCAAGTGCTGGGACAGCTCCGGCTGTCTACTACTTTCTCCATCAAGAACTCAGCGAGATCGACGGAATTAGCATTGGGATTAGCGGCTTTCATTTTTGTCCACTCTTGATTAAGATCAGCTCCCAATTTACCCACAAGATAGGTTAATACATACCCATTCCTAAGGTCTTCCTCCTTCTTCAATGATTTTAAATCAGCGACGAAACCATTCAGCTTAACTGCCCATGAACGGACGCTGGAGTCACACCTCGAGGTTAGCGGCGGCAGGTTTGACAGATCTGCTGTCAAGTCATGAACGAGGATATCGTGGCGGCCAAATATAGTACGAAGGGAATCCACTATGCCATCTGCATCTGAAGAGTATTTTAAACGGTCACAAACTAAGTGATACGCTTCGCCTTTTAAGGCTTTTCGCAAACGAGAGACATTTTCCTTGCCGCTGTACCTGCCTTCAATGTTCGATGATCTTAAAAATACGGCTATTCGTGTCGGTCGGCACCAGAAAAGGGGGGAAATTCTTGCACATTATTTTTATTCAAAATAGTGAGAAGCGATGACATGTCTGTACTATCCAACGCAGACTCATCCTTGGTGTCAATCTTTGTAGATGGTGTTGATTGTTTCAGAGGATCTATGTTCTCTACCAACAAACAATGATGCTCTTGAATTCTCCTTATCCTTTCCATCCGGATGTCTGAGACCTCCGATGTAGGAACCTGGAACCTCTTCTTGTGGACCTACGAATAAGAAAGCCTTAGTTAGCCTAAACTTTAGATCATCCATCTCCTTCCGCAGTATTGAGATTTCGTTATCCTTGAATTGGGCTGCCGCTTGAGCCACCGATGCAGCTTCTATGAGTAAGTCAATCGATGTCACTTCTTCAGCTTCTTCGTTGACAGATGATAGTATATTTGTGTCGGTTAGTTGACTCGTAACCTCACTATTTGGAACATCAGCAGACGGTTGATCTTTTTCCGTATTAATTGTGCAATCATTCTTTTCACTGAACCATATAGCCGCCGCCGTATTGAAGAAGTTAGGGTTGAACCCAGCACATGCGAAATACCACCAACGCTTGCAGCGGTCGCATGATACCATCCGATCGTCGTCTACCTTACGACAACATGGTGCTGAACAACTGTGTTCCTTTCTCATCATCTTCACATGATACTCAGCAAGCAAACGAAAACTATTAATCCGTAGATGAAATACCAACTCGGAAAAAGAACAGAACAAAATAAAATGATGTTGTCACGTGTCTCGGAAAGCAAAGGTTGTGATTGGACAATAAAAATTGCTTTATTTCCTTTGTTGATAATCAATTTTATTTTCTGCGAAAAAGTAATTAATTCAGATAATGTACATTTATTTAAATAGATACTTACATTCTTTACAACTTCTACTTGAAATCTCAAACGAAACCCCCGACTACTGCTACGTACTCGTACTACGGTATGGTACTACGAGATCAATTGACCATAAAAAAATTGACCATGAAAAAATGGCCGTCTTGCATGCCCAGAAGTAAAAATAAAGGAGCACGAAAAAATATAATGCATTTATCAAATGAGAAGAAGAGGTTACGATCTTCGAAAAGAACATAAGAATAATGCTTGATAAATGTGTTTAGAGAAGTCGGTGGTTCGCTTTTCAATCCGTATTTTTTAATTCGACTTCAATCTTTCTTTTTTAATTCGACTTCAACGTTTTTAGAAATAATTATATAATACTCTTACAAAAGGAAAAAATAACTACGTAATCCGCTCGCTGAAAATAGGTATTTCCGAAAACAAAAAATACCCTTCTAAATCTGTATATACAGGGTGTCGTCAACCCGGAAACGGGTGATAGGTCAAGTGGTGTCGGTTATCACAAAATTATAAAAAAAATCTACGTCATGTATTTTTAAAATTATTGGCACTCAACAAAAAATCGAGAAATCTGACCTCCTGTGACGAAATTTCAAGTGCTGTGACCGCAAAACCTTACTTTTCTTCGATATATTTTATCACGTAACCCTGAGTAACTCTTCTGTAAACATCAAACATCATTTTCTATGTTTATGGGTTTGGCAAATTCGAATCTAATGTTTAAAAATTCTTTGGACTATTTTTGGCAAATTCAGCGACTTTGGCCAAACATCGTTCCTCATGCGACGAATGTGCTTGCATATATTCTTTTATAGATCGGCTCAGTGGACTGGACAATATCCGTAAAGATAATGTAAATAAAGTCGAAAGACATAGTTATACGAATTTAGAGTAGCTTAGAGTGCCTGTGTGGGGCCAGTAAGTTAGTATAAGATTGTTAAGTAATTTTCAGCTAGCATTTAAGCATTTTTTGTTAGTATGTAAGAGTTAGTGATTAAGAAAATAAAATGCATTTAAAACTAAACTAAACTAAAGCTACCATGTATTTTTATATAAAAGCGGATGAACGTAGTGTAATAAACACAAACTCTTTGTGCATAAAATGGAAATTGTTCGGTGAACATCTCTGTTGCATGAGCAATGGAAAAACAGAGAAAAAAAATATACCCTTTTGTGTGTATTGTTCGGCCATATGGTTTTCGGTGCTTTTTTCTGCTTTCGTTTACATGTGACAAGAAAAAGATTTGTTTTAATTTGTTTTATTTTTTTTAGTTGTTATATTGGCCATTTTTGAAATTCTTTGGATTGAATTCATTTCGGTATGCCCACTATTCACGGAGATATTCGTCACACGCATTTGAATTGTGTTTTTTGTATGCCCTCAGTGACATAGGACACAATCCATGTATGTGCTTTCTGTATATGTTTTTGGATTTTTTTGGTGATAGTTTTAACTATCGCATATTAAGGATTTGTTTTCATTTATTTTAATTTTTTTTTGTTTTCATATTTGAAGTTCTTAAAAAAAAATAGCGTGGAATCATAAATTTAGAGACACGAAATTCAAAAAACTTGCGTTTTCTTAGCTGTGTACCAGATATTTGAAATTTAGCTTTAAGTATACAAAATAAATAGTTTTAAGAAAATGTAAATGAAGTCGAAAGTCATAGTTATAAGAATTTAGAGTAGCTTAGAGTGCCTGTGTGGGGCCAGTAAGTTAGTGTAAGATTATTAAGTAATTGTAAGCTAGCATTTAAGCATTTTTTGTTAGAATGTAAGAGTTAGTGTTAAGAAAATAAAATGCATATAAAACTAAAAACTAAAACTAACCAGATATTTGAACAGTTTTCTTATATACTGTTGCATACAGTTTACCATTACACATGACATATGTGATTTTTTTTAAAGTTTTTTTATTTTTGATTTTTCATTTCAATTTCAAATTCCTTATGCGTTGGGTTTTTTTTTTAATTTTTTAAAATTATAGTTTTCGTTTTGAGTAAAAATAATGCCACTGAAGCGAGCAAATATTGGACGGCGCACACGTCAAGCTGCACGAGTTGCATATAGAAGAAATGAAGAGAACGATGAACAACGTGAGCAAAGAAATACGTTGACAAGAAAAAAGAAATACAAGAACACGTCGTGCTCGAAATCCATTTATTCGAATCAATTTATATCGTACTGCATTCAACTATGACAGTACATTGGAATATGGTTTGATTGCGACTGTGTGTACTGGAGTGATGAATAAAATTTGCGAGCATTGTAAAGCGTTGAAATTCGCAGGTGAAACTCCTGGCATGTATTGCTTAAGGGGCAAAGTGAGATTACCGCCATTGAATTTATTGATTTTGGGAACAACACGAGATTCAAAGCATTTTCTGCAAAATATTCAAGCTTACAACTCATGCTTTCAAATGACTTTCATGATTGAATACAATGCTTAATTTCGATTTTTTCATACCACAGATTCAAGGTCAGATTTACCACAGAGTAGGCTCATTGTTGCCATTCGCTGATGCCGATTATCAATTCATGCAAATCTATTTCGTCGGAAATGCGAATACTGAAATTGATCAAAATTGCGCAATTTCTTCAAATGTTCGAAGAAATATTGTACACCAAACTTTATTGCATCATGAAACGAATAGGTGCGATTGTTTGAAACAGCGCTTGATAGAATGCCATCTGACGATTATCAAATTGTCATTCGAGCAAATAAAGCACCAGCTGGAGAGCATGCACGAAGATTCAATCCACCAACGATTGATGATGTGGCAATTGTAATTGTTGGAGAAGAATTTAAACAACGTGATATTGTATTGCAGCGCAGAAATTCAAATCTTGAACGTGTTTCTGAAATTCATAGGTGTTATGATGTATCCATTGATTTGTTGGCAAGGAGAAGATGGTTATGATTTTTCGTTACAAATGATCAATCCAACTGCTGGTGAGTGAAAAATAGTTTTTAAATATAATGGCCATTGTTTAAGTGTCAATTGGTTCATTGGAATGTTGTTTGTATTGTAGGTGCGTTAACACCAAAAAAGTCAGCGCAATGAATTACTATGCGAATCGATTGATGATTCGTGAAATGAATATAATCATATTTTGCATTGTCGTTTTATCAATATGCGGTTGATATGTATGCAAAAGTCGAAACGGAACGATTGAATTTCATCAGATATAATCAAGCCAACTTGCATTCCAAAGAATATATTAATCCACGCGATGCGATTAACAATGATGTCACTGCAGCTGATTCATTGCGAGCCCGCGTCATATGCACGAATATGCCCAAGATACAATGACATACGAGTGTGTGCGATCTTACGGATGACCTGATCGATTTATTACATTCACATGTAATTCACAATGGGATGAAATCAAAGATCAGTTATTCAAAGGCCAAATGCAGAAAGATCGTCACGATATAACAGCACGCGTACTTAAGCAAAAATTTAAATCTTTGATGGTTTTTATCGTCAAAGTTCAAGTATTTGGAGAAGTATGTTGTTAGATGTATTCGGACACTGTTACAGGCAATGATGGCTATCCACGGTATCATAGTCGCTCAACTGATGACAACGTGGTGATGACGCAATTTGGTCAAATCTATTAAATACATAAATACATATGCAAATACGTAACAAAGTACTGATACACTTCGGAACGATGAAATATATCAATATTAAAAGGGGCGCTATATAAGTAATAACGAGGCGATATGGCGAATTTTTGCATTCCAAATTCATGAAGGACATCGTACAGTTGTTCATTTGGCAGTCCATCTCGAAAATGGCCAACGTGTGTATTTTACGGAAGCAAATGCATCGCGGAGCTGCTGCTCTTCAGATACAACATTGACTGCTTTTTTCAAATTGTGACAATACATTTGCTCAAACGGTGCTTGATTCTAAACAGTTAATCAAAGAGTGTGTGTAACATATCGTGAAGCATGTCAGCACTTGCATTTACTGGATAATGAAACGAATTGGGATAATATATTTGCCGACGCAGCAATTTCAGCCAATCCAAATCAAATACGGATATTGTTTGCGATCATATTACATGTTTTCCAGCCAATCCAATTTAAATATGGACAAAGTATCGAGACGATATGTCAGGAGATATTTTACATCATGTGTGTCGTACTACTTTCAATCAAGAGATGGATTTCACACCGGAAATTTACAATGAAGTATTGATTTTATTCGAAGATATGTGTTTAATTATGACAAATAAGGCATTAGCACAATTGGGAATGACAGCTCCAAATCTTTCAATGCATGCTTTATTTAATCAAGATCTGCAACGTGAACAACAATAAGATCATAATGCATTAAATACATTTGTTCAAGAAAACGCTGGAAAAAAGAAAGCTGAGCAAAGAATTGCATATAATACAATCAATAATATTGTTGATAATGATGGTGGTGGATTGTATTTTTGGATGCGCCTGGTTGTACTGGAAAACCACTCTTGATTTCATTGCCTCTAGCACGAATACGATCACAAAACAAAATTGTGTTAGCTGTTGCTACTTCTGGCATTCCAGCCACTCTATTGGATGGCGGTCGAACAGCGCATTTAGCACTCAAGGTGCGATTGAACACGCAAGTTAACGAAACATCCACATGCAATATTTCAAAGTCATCTGGAATGGGAAAACTTTTGCAGCAATGCCGTCTTATTATATGGGATGAATGTACGATGGCTGCTCAAAAAAGATCATTAGAAGCTCTGGACAGAACATTGAAAGATCTATGTGGACATCAAGAATTGTTTGGTGGTGCTTTGTTATTATTATCTGGTGATTTTAGTCAAACGTTGCCAGTTTTAGACAAATCCAAATCCATACCAGCCTATGAATTGAAGTTTTCATATTTGTCTAGACATGTGAAAAAACTCACATTGAAATCAAACGTGCGTGTTCAAATGCAAAACGATCCATCAGCCACTGAGTTCTCCAGACAATTGTTGAAAATTGGAAATGATGCAGTGCCTGTTGATGACACTGGGTTTAGAACAATACCACCAAACTACTTGCACTTTTACAGAATCTAAAGAAGCATTGGTTGAAAGTGTATTTCCAAACACAGCATTATTAAAATCGTGATTGATTGAGCGATGGAGCAATTTTGGCACCAACAATCAATCAAAACTTTGCAATGATACCAGACTCACAGTGAAAAGGTTAATGCGCAATGTCATGGGCGCAACTATATTGAAGGGCAAATTCAAAGGCGAAGACGTTTTCATTCCACGAATTCCAATGATTCAAAATAATTTGCCATTTGATTTTAAACGTCTTCAATTTCCTGTTCGTTTTGCTTTTGCAATAACAATCCATAAATCGCAAGGCCAATCGTTGGAAGTTTGTGGAATAAACTTGGAATATCCAGTTTTTTCACATGGTTAATTGTATAATTTTATGTCGCATGCTCACGAGTAGGCAAACCATCGGCTTTATTCATTTATGCACAAGATGGAAAAACCCAAAATATTGTGTTCCACAGAGTATTGCAATAAGTTTGAATTTTTTATTCTTTTTTTTTTGAAATACAAATCAAAACATTAAAATCAATTCGATTTTTTAAAGTCTAAGCAGAAATCAGTTTAAAAGATTGTACTCAATAGTACTCGTAATTACAGTTTTCAAGGTTCAATCACCGTAGACAAATTCATGTGTGAAATACATTTTTGTATGTTTTTTTTTGAAGATTTATTTTAGATTCATTTACAAACGGCACATAGACTTGTTAGACATGATAGAGCAAACATTTTTTTCTCTCTATTGCACCAAATGGACATGCAGTGTTTTATTTTTTTTTGTATGGAAATCATTGTCTGGATCTATACACATAAATGTATTTATGTATATACTCAAAAAGGATCAACGAAGCAAAAAACACAAACAAATGTATGTTTTTCTGTCTCTCTTCTTTATTAATTTTGCTCAAATGAAATAACTACTTATACAGCGCAGGGAAGCGGGCAGGGTTTTGCTAGTACTGTAATAAAGTTGCTGTTTTTTATCAAGTCACGTACAGCAGATAACATCATCATTTAGGGGTGGGCGTGGTGTAGTGGTACCAGCAATCGCTTCTCACTCTGAGGGTCCAAGGTTCGAATCCTGCCCATGGCAAGTCAGTTTTTCATTTGTGTAATTGGAACTCAGACAGAAAAATTCTGCGTGTGAAGGCATAACACTGACACGTAGATTTGGCTGTTGTAGAGTTTCAACCATTCAACCATTCAACAACGGAATAATCCAAGGTGATAACAGCGGTCTCATCAATAGTATAAACAGCATTAACATCTTAGTGGTGATTAGTCTTAAGAATATCAATAAAGGGCACGCATTGCAGCGTAGCATAAAATAAATAATCCTTTTACTCAACTCATATTAACAGGGGGCTCAAGCCGGTCTAACTCTTTACTGCAGCCAAATATTCTTGAAATACAGGATAACAAAATAAAAATTCCACAGCTTTGAAGAAAAGCATAAATTTCTGAAAAAGTGAGATATAAAAATTTAAAATCAGTCTCGTTCAAAAATGCAAACCTTGAAATAGTAGGCAGCCAAACCCGATAAAATCGTGAAAGATAAAAGTGAAACAAAATCTTGTTGATTACAAAGAGTACCCCTCACACTGGACTCACGAAATAAACATCAGATATTATTCAATTCTCTACACTCAACACTAGGCGACGACGATACAATGGCTCAAGAAATCGCAAGCCTTCGAGCACAGATAGAAGTACTCACACAGTGTCTGCAGAACACAATTAAAAGTTGAAACACTGGAGGCACAACGACCCCTCCAGACCGTTACTGCGATAGATCAACATGTAGAATGTACCCCAAACGTTCGAGATTCAAATCAAATAAATTTAAAAACCTTCGAAGCCATACTTTGCCTCAGTGGAGAAGAGAATTAATACAGATCCTGGAGGAAAACGGCATGGACATTTATGAAAAATATTAAACAATTCTCGCACACTATAAAAATTCCACAGCGCAGTCACCAAAGAACCTTGCAATCTCAAAGATAGAGATATCAGGAGAACAGGGATCTGCATCCATGTCAGAATATACAAATCAATAAGTAGTCGGTACATTTATCACAGGACTCAACAGCAAATATACAAGTGGCACATTATACAGTCACCACCCAAAGGGTTTAGTAACGGTATGTGCAATTGCAAGTACAATATACAATCAACGACTAAATGCTCTACCCGAGAGATATGAGGATAAAAGAATATATTATACAAATATACAAGTTCAATGTAATCATTAACCACGGTGATTGGATAACTCTCGTCAATACACCAATACATGTGACCAACACAACATAACACGCAACCCCCTTCAAGGAACAACTTCCAATAGTCTCAACAGCACTATAACCCATTCAGAGGAGACTAACGAGCAGAAAAATATGAAAGAATCTCGTCATGAAAAAACTTCAACACAAATAAGGTACAACGAGTAAACCAGGCCAGAGATGAATATCTATTTACAATCACTCCTCCCAAATGCTGATACCACTTATGAAACAGGAAGTACTTTTTTTAGGAGAGTAAACGGATTGCTTGTCTCCGAAGACGCTGCCAAAAATTAAGTAAATCCGTTAACATTTTAATTTATTCAGGCGCGACAAATAATTATATTAAACCTCTTGAACTAACGACAGATGTAAGTAACCTTGCAATAATAGCTGTACTCTCTCAGAATAAGAAACAAATTTAATTTTTATCTAGAACTCCTAGTCAAACTGAACAAAATTACAGCACGAATAAAAAGGAACGTCTCGCGATCGTTTGGTCACTTGAAAAATTAAGAAATTACCTGTACGGTATAGCAGATCAAACAATTTATACAGATCATCAGTCACTTACTTTTTCGATTTCGGATATAAACTCCAACACAAAGTTAAAACGATGGAAAAACTTCATAGAAGAATATGGCGATAAAATAGTATACAAACCAGGACACCAAAACGTTGTCGCTCACGTTCTGTCTCGCCAATAGATTAACAATACTTCAAGTTGCTCACAACACTCAGCTCAAAGTTCACCAACCTAGAAATTGAAATGCGTAAAACAACAATTAAATATATTTAGAATTCAAATAATTATAAACTTTAGTGCAAATAAGTGGAAACCTCCTCGCAAAATATTTTTTTCGTATTCATGACATACACCTTTCTATTCGACTAAAGAGGAACTATTAGATGAACTAAAATGAATAATAAATCAAAAAGTAACAGATTCTATAAAATTAGACGAACAAACTCTATTCCAAGTCGAAAACGAGATCATTTCTTCCTTTCCAAATATATCAATTGCTTTGGTTCAACAAATGACAGAAGACATAGATAGGCAAAAAGAAATTGTAATCCAAACACACAAACGAGCTCACAGAAATTATAAAAATAACGGCCAGGAAGTACCGACCACATATTTTTGTCCAAATATGCAAAAGAAACACAAGAGTGTAAAATCTGCCTAACAAACAAGCACGAACGCAGACCAAACAAACAACCGATCGGAACTGCACCAATCACAAATCATGTAGACGAATACGTAGTACGATCCGCATATAATTTACAAGAGAATTCGGCTGAACAAGTGTTAATAAGCAAAATAGAGACACTCAGTTACTGCGACAGTTACTTCCTCACATCTTTAGAACTAGACGATTACTTAACTTTCTAGGGTCAGCTCTTAAAATTTTCACGGGTACATCTCATCACGACGACTTAAACTAAACCAAGACAGGATTAAATATGCTGTCAGGAAACAATAACAAACAAAAGAAAATAAAATCACAGTTTGAAAAAAATATTAGAGACTCTAGGTCCAAAAACTATATCTAAAGATTATAAATACATTACCGAAGTTGTTGTGCATTGACGAACACTTCACTAAACAATTAATTAACACCAACGCACCCTAGTTTGAGGTAACTGCCTCTTGCTTACCAACCTTCAACCCTTCAGGTTGTAATTATCCACTATAGTATGTTAAGAATTTTAACTTAATAATTGAATTGTTTTAATTTAAAAGTAATTGGATTTTCATTCAACAGATCTCCCAAATACATAACAGTGGCGACGAGGGGGAAAAAATACGCATTTATAAACCTACGTATTAATTAAAAAAAATAAATAAAATGGATTCAAAGCAATTACAGTCACTTCTGGAAGTAATTAAAAAGGTGGTTCAGGGCAATAATGTCAATCAATCGCACCACGAGGGAATTCAACTCCCCGTTCATTTCGAAGGAGGAGCTCCAAACGATCTTCGAATCACTTAGAAGTAAGGAATCAGTGGGAACCGATGAAATACCGAACATTGTGCTTCGACATCTCCCTCTAGAAGCGGTGAACATTTATACCACCCTGTTTAATAATGCAATGAATAATGCACATTATCAGTCTTCTTCCAAACATCAGTAAGGTGTTCGAGAAGGTGATCAATAGAGTCCTGACTAAGTGGGTTGAGGACAAACATATAGTTCCGGATAATCAATTCGGTTTCAAAGCGGGGCATGATATCATTCATGCTGCGTCGAAACTGGTTTCTGATATCCAATGGAACAAAGGCAAGAACCAGTGCACTGGTGCCTGCCTGATTGACTTGGAGAAAGCCTTCGATACCGTATGATTAGAAGGACTCTTTTTCAAGCTGGACAGGTTGGGCATTAGTAAACCACTGCTGTATATTCTTTTCGATATGCTCTCCAGTAGACAGTTCATCGTGAAGAATGGCGATGTGATTTCTGCTGGAACATTTAACATTAAAAACGGTCTGCAACAAGGTGCGGTAAATTCGCCGATCCTATTCAACATTTACACGAGTGATCTGATAGGTTCACTTCACCATGCCATAGCGTACGCAGACGACATAATAGCGTACAGATCAGGTCCAAAGATTGAGGTCATTAATATGCTTTTGCAGCGTGACTTCGACAAAATTAAGCGATATTGCGATGACTGGAAGTTGAAAATCAACTTTCAGAAGTCGGAAACCATTCTGTTTAGGACGCCTTTGTCTGGGGCCTCTAGGGATACCAGAAAGAATTGGCGAAAGTTCTCGATCGTGGGACAGCAAGGGCAGCCACTTGCTTGTCGAAATGTAGTCAGATACCTTGGGATCTGGCTAGATCAATTTCTGTATTTTAACAAACATATAGATGTTGCTCTGGCCAGAGCCAAAGGTGCTTTTGCCGTTACAAAGAGACTGTTTTATAACAGCCAACTCGATGCGGGGGTGAAGGTAATCTGCTACATGGCCCTTATCAGGCCCATGCTTGTATTTGGATGTCCCGTGTGGTTCAACGTGAGAGCATGTTTATTGGAAAAGATTCGGGTGTTTTGAGAGGGCTTGTCTTAGGACTTGTCTTCGCTTATACAGAACCCCAGAATCTCAGTACATAAAATTCTATCCCAATGAGGTCTTATACAATAGGGCGAATCTAATAAGAGTGGACAATTTCGTCATTAAGTTGACTCGAAGGCACGTTGCAAGAGCAATGGCCTCATCGAACAACCTGATCTCCGGGGCTTACTACCCCAATTATATGTATCACGAGAGAGTTCGCTTTGACGGCTTTATTCCTCCAGAAGCGTTCCTCTATTTAGATAGCAAAGGTCTGATCCAGGACAGATTGGCGGTGCCGCTAATCTTCCACGTCGCTCGAACAGCTGCGGACAGGCGACTCAACTACGACAGAGACGTCGCACAGGGCAGTGCGGAGCGTCTCCGGTTCAGTAGGGCGGTAGGGAGTCGCGACGTGAGGGATGTTGCTCGACAGCACCAACACTTTTGGTGGCTTGTTGAAGGGGAGAATGCTTCGTCGTCGAACTCCTCCGGTGATATTTAGCTTCATGTGAAGCGAGGTGGGCCAGCCTAATTTGTTTTTGCCCATGGCCGGCTTACATAGTTTTTAGGTAGATTTAAGTTAGATTTTAAGGAAAAAAAAAAAAATATATAAAATGAAAAAAAAAACAATATATATATATATACATATATTTGTATATTAAGTATATATATATTATGTATATATATATATATGCATGTAGATGTAAGTAGGTTAAGTAGATTAAGATTTAGTTTTAGGTAGTATGTAGGCTTTTAGTTTTAAGTTTTATAATATAATAAAATTAAAATATTCCGTATACTAAGTTTTTAAACATGTTTTCTTAGTTTAAGCTGTAGTTAAGTCACTGTAGAATAAGAATAAAATCCGTCATAAACGTCGAAAGACATTGTATTTAAGTATTATGTATAACTTAGAGTGCCTGCATAGGGCCAGTAAGTTAGTTTAAGATAAATTTAAGTTATTTAAGCTAATTTTTAAGCGTTTTTTTGTCTAGCATGTAAGAGTAAATTAAGTAATATAAATAAAAATGCATATAAACTGAACTGAGGGAATTCAACTTAAAAGTTTCAATGAAGAAAATGAAAGTTGGAAGATTTTTGTAAATATGCTCGAGAATTTTTTTGCTTGAAAAGCCTGACAGAAGATACTACCATAGTTAAAGAGAGCAAAAGAAATTGGTTAGTTCATGCAATAGGGGCAAAAACTCTTAAATTATTGTGCAACTTAACAAGTCCAAATGATCCAAAAACTAAGAGTTATGGCAAACTTATCAAATTGGTAAAAGACCATTTACACACAGCTCCTAGAGTATTAGAACAAAATAAAACGTATACAACTTCAAGGCGAAGGTACGAGTATATCTAACTTCGTTGCAGATCTTTTGAAAATGTACAAAAACTTAAATTTCAAGTGTGCATCATGTAACTCATCGATGCTGATGATCACCTCAGACAACAATTTATAAGTGGTCTTCGAAATGCACATTGGTTAGAGAAATTAATTCAACTTAAAGAACCCAACAATACCTTCACCGATTGCGTCACAGCTACACTGGCAATGGAGTTTGCACAAAAGGACTCACAGGAAATATAAAATTTACAAGCTACTTCACAAAGTAATTACCAAAACCAGTTTTCAGACAGAAGTTTCGCAAAACCTACAAATAATTCACCGCCATATAAAAATCAGAAACAGAATGATAGTACACAGAAACAATTATTATTGAACGCAAGCTATTGTTATTAGCAAACGCATGCAAACACAATCGGACAGCGTGCTCCAAGTGCAGAAAAATCGGTCATATGGTTCAGGTTTGCACGAACTCCACCACGAGCACACAAGTCCAAACAAAAATTTAGTAAACAGAATCAACTACATTTGCTTTCCAAAAATACAGAAGACGAAGAGCAATGGGACTACTATATGAACCAATTTAGTGAGTGTTACCTACACGAAGAGAAGAAAAGGCCAATGAAATTCATGATTACGTTAACCCCGGACACCGGAGAAGCAGTGTCATCACTGTCTTACCAGGAAATTAAAAATACATGGTCTACGAAATACACAAATTAAATGTTCCATTTCGGACGTATAAGTATGAAATAAGTATTCAATCTTTTAGGATAAAAATATCAAATCCCAAACAAATGAAAAGGTTGTTAGAATTAATGGAGGAGAATATTTCATTAGCAACCAATTTTAAGAGAGGTATTTCTCAAACGGCTGATAGAAAAACTGGATGGGGAGAGGTAACGAAGATTTTAAACAGTTTAGGACCACCTTTACAAAGTGAAAAGGAATGTCAAAAGGTATGCATATATGCAAATGGAGAATATGAAGAAAAAATAATTAAGACTTATATATGCTTTATAGGTTAAGCTTGATCTGATATTCAAAAAAAAGAAGAAGCTCATATTTAATAAGAGCAAGAAGCTACTAGAGGTCCTTATAAAAAAACAAATTTAACTGAAATTGATGAAGCGGTAGCAAGACTCCTTGATTTAAATGAAAAAGCATTTGGGTGCTGCCAACCGACACAGATGACGGAACAAACTCCCTGTACTTCATCATCCATACGGTCTTCAAATGAATCAGTCGTCAAAACTGCATCAACACCAAACGAGCAAGCTTCAGATTATACACTTTTAAAAAGCACTACTGACTTCGATCCATTAAAAGGTTCCTTTTGTTCTCCAGCTGTTTCATCTCCATAAAGAGTTCTTGGAGATGAAACTGGGGAATCGTAGAAAGAAACATCATCTGGATCTATTTAAGAACGATGTTGGGGAAACAATTACAAGTGCTGGAAAGTTTGTATAATGAAGTGAAGGATTCACTAAAAAAAATAGAGACACATTTAAAAGGAAGCGCACGATATGAGAGAAAGCGCTTTTACTTGGAAGAAAAAAGATTAAAACTGTATGAGCTACAAAAGAAACGAGATGAAAAACAAAGTATGTAAGAAAATAATTTTGAGATTATGGATTTAGAAATTAAAAAGGTACAACTAGATATTGAGCAAAAAAAAAATTCACATTGAATCAGGAAACGAAAATGAAAGTCCAAATCGAGATGTCTACTACTGTAAACAAATGCAATTTCTTTTTATAATTAAATAATCTTAACTAAAATACAATGTAAATCAAATATTTATTGTAGAAATTGAACTTAACATTCTTAATAAATTATGTTATTGAATTACAATTTTTATTATTTATTTATTTTAATTCATTTCTTATGATTTTATGATACAATTCAATATATAATACATACTTATAATTCATTTCACGGGAAAAGAAAATAAGAAAAGCTGGTGACATTCCATATATTAATTTAAAAAAAATAAAATTGAGTCGAATGCCACTTCAATGGACATATATATAATAAGATATAAGTTTTGGCCCTCAAAAAGCACAGAAAATGTAAATCAAAAAAGCAATCTAAAGTAATTGCTGAGAGCAGCAGTATCAGAATAATAAGAACAAAAGATATAATTATACCATAATATCAGAAATTACAGATTCTAAAACAACAAAATTAAAACCAAAAAGCCACATTTTAGCGCATTTCATAAACGTTCCGTGTATTGATATTGCCCTGATCGGCTGTGGGAGTTTATTAAACAACCGATAAGATAAAAAAGAAAAGAAAAATTGCGATACGCAGTGGTCCGGATAACATGTTAGAAAGGTTTCCCCGTAAATTATAATTTGAAATAAGACGAAAGTTACGATTACCAGACTTCATGAAAAACGTTTTTTACACTTTAAGACAATGCAAGTGGCGAACTGGTCGGAGAACAAAGGAAAGCTTGGGTATCTACCAGGTTTATGACAAATTTTCCTTAAAATGAATTTCTGTAAAATCAGCAACGGATGTATTTTATTTAGGTACTCGTATATACATACCTCCCCAACAAGTAATTCCGTATTGCAGCTTAGAATGGAAAATTCCATAGCAAATTATCTTTAACAGCTTATTTGACCATAAATTACGCACATAGTAAAAATGTCTAATGTGCATCGAAAGTACTTTCTCAATGAGTCTGCGTGATTCAAAAAACTAATTCTAGAATCAAGGGTGAGCCCCATGTACTTAAAATCGTCGACTATCTCAATTAAAAAACATTTATCACTACAGTTTAGACTACTACAAAAAGTGGGAGAGGGAGACGAGCAATTACAGTTAGACAGTTTGTACTTTTCACAATCAGAAAATACACATTTGCCTCCAATTTGTGCGCAAAAGATAAGTTAAAAAACATCATTTTAGTTTTGGGGCTTATAACTAAATTATGTTTTGCAAACCAGTATCTCAATAGATTTAGATCCCAATTGAAATCAGAAACCAGGCCCAAAGGACTGCTCAGATCATAAGAGAAGCCTATGTTAGCCGCAAATGCAGTAGGTGAACCTTTAAAATTAAGATCAAGTAGCGAATTGATATAAATTATAAATAGGATTGGACCCAAAACTATATGCCAAGACATCCACTATGAAACATCCAATATGTTTAAGTGCAAAGTTACTAATACCATCAGTACCACACAAACTCGATTTTTTGAAGGTACCAATAACTTTTAATATTTCAAGAGGAGTTATGGGCTGAAAAACAAAACTAGTACATTGCAATATAATGCATCAGCAACAGCACGCTTATCAGACAAATCAATGTCATCGACACGTAAAACAATAGGTTTTTTTGAAAATGTTGATTTATTTAGTATGCTGTTTACTATCTTCATTCATCTATCAGGTTTCCCTGAATGGAGTACAATAGTAGGTATCTCGACAAATCCTTTTTAAGTTCCACGCACAATTTCTTATACCTCCTACTTAAACCCAGGTTATCAGGATACTTATTGCATTTTAATCTGAGTTTATTTTTTAGTATAACTTTCTTCAACAAGAGCATCGATATCCAAGGTTTAAGTCTTTTTACCAGCTTTTTGGAGGGCAGAAATGAGGAACAACCTAAAAAGTGTTTTCTTAGAGAATCAATAAAAGCTTTCTAAGCAGAAGAAGCATCACTACAAGTGTAAACATTCTCCCAATACTCATAAGCTGGTTTTTAAGCTTCCTGAAGTTAATTTTCCTTTTTCTTTGAGGGGATTCTGAAATTTTATAATTTTTTCTGTTTGATATATTTACTAAGAGACCAGTCAAAGAGTGGTCAGTAATCCCTAAGTCGTAAATGCATTTTTCGCAGCCACTACCCGCAATATCTCTAAAACGTCCGTAAATATGGTCTAGACAAGTACCAGAACCAGTCCGAGTGGGCTCAATGATAAAACATGCCAGTCCATGCGAAGCTAGTAATGCCAAGTAACTAGTTACCATTTCACTATTATCCATAATGTTAATAAATCTTCTACAATAATTAGGTTTTTGGAATATTCCTTTTCTAACAAATCTGAAAACTCTTTTACAAACATTGAAACATTGAACATATGCAATCTATAGACACTTAAAAAAACATATATATCACGATTAATTTCAAGGGAAACCTTTAGAACATTTGCACTCATAAAATCAACACACAAGACATCAATAATCTTGTAGTTTTTTTTTTAATAAAACACACAACACCACCAGCAGCGTAGTTTTCATTAGGATTATCAACGAAATTGAACCCGGGAATAGAATAATCGTTTTTTTCAAAGTCGTATATCCAAATTTCGGACACAAAAACAATATCGGGAGTGCACGCAAAAGAATCAAGATGTGTGACAAGAAATGAGAAGTTTTCTCTCAAGCTTCTGATATTCTGGTGAACAATGACAGGTTTATTATTACAATAAGAACTATTCATAAAAACATTATAACAATTTGTCCTACAAGGAATAGGGGGGGAAAAGTCATCGATGGAATCAGTATCAAAATTCGTTTATTACTTGATGTAAATTAATGCACTAAATTAAGTGCAAGATCATCAAAAGATTTTATAGAAGTGACTTTTCCCCCCTCAACCTGTATCACAAGAATTTGACTGTTTTGATACCAAACACACTTTGCGCCTTTCTGCTTCATTGCCTCTTTTGTCTTCGGGACAAGAGCAAGCGTATACTTCGTGAGAGAATCATTATGAAAATCCCAGTGCTGCTCACTTTTCCGTTGCAACTGTCGCTGCTGCTATTGCTGCTACTGCCGCTGTTGCCAACAACATCAATTCCAGTCACGTGTGTGTTGAAATTGTTTTTGCATTTCCTCTTTGCACACATTATTCGCTGCTTCGTAGTTAAATCGGAGAAACTCACGCAGATGATAGCTTTAAATGCTGGAGAGGATTTTGCTAGCACTTTCTTAACATAACATCTCTCGATTTTGTCGTCGGAAATATCGACTTTGGTGAAGATCTGTTCTGCCTTGCTGATTACGTTTGTGTCATTGACATTAGACACACCCACAATTTCGATGGAATTATCGAGGAGGTTTTGTTGATGCCAGTAAATCTTGCTCTCCAGAACATTGACCCTTGATTTAAGTTGCGTGTTTTCTGCTCGGAGATCGTTAATTTGCTGTAGAAAACAAGTGTTTTTTTTCCTCCAACTTCGAAAGCTTAGCGTAAGTCATCTGTAGAGTGCCTTCTCCTTTGCTCTCATCAGCGGTTATTTTTGCATTGATTTTTTTCACTTGCTGTATATTTGCGGTAGTTGTGGCCAGAGCATTGTTATTTAGATGTTTGGGTACCACAGTACTACCACTGTGAAGAGAACAGCGATTCAACATTGCACATTTATCACAGCGGAATGGATTGCCACTAGATTTAAAAAAATCAACTTCTTCTTCTGTGATGTTTACACACGCGAAGTGAAAAAAATGCTTGCAATAGCTGCAATTTATTTTAGACGTGCAATTGCGATCAATTTTCTGTGAACACACCGAACAATTCATTTTAAAGAAATTTAATAGAATATCTCTATGTGATGCGCACCCCACGAAAATCCAGAGAGAACTTGAATCCAAAGATTGCCTTTGAATGCATTGTAAATCATGATTGTATGCTATTGTCTGCTGCTGACCTATACGGAGTCATCAGAAATGGCTCAAGGGGATATCCGGGATCTCCTGACAGTTTAAAATTAATAAAGGTTTTTCATTTACTAAATAACCACCAACCCAACAGCCAAGTATTTCTTTCGCCTCTCAGAGTTTCGTTTAAGCGTCCCCCTAAATGCACTGGAATTCCAAACATGAGAGTCATGAATAGCCCCGGGATTCCTGGCATCATTAGGAGAATTAATTATGGTTGAGTCGCATACTTCTCACGTTGGAATCGTGAAGATGAAGGCATTGGCTCGGAGTTATATCTGGTGGCCCCACATTGACTCCGATATAGAAGATATAGCACGAAAATCTTTGGCTTGCAGAAGTGTTCAAAACCAATCATCACATGGGAATACCCATCTACTGCATGGCAAAGAATACAAGTTGATTTTGCAGAACCTTTTTTGTTAAATATTTCCTGATAGTGGTGGATGCGCATTCAACGCGGCCTGAAATTTTCAAAATGAATAATATAAAAGCGGCACGGACAATCGAAATTCTACGTGTACTTTTCGCTTTGTATGGCGTACGATTGACGTTAGTCAGTGACAACGGAACCACTTTCACCTCAGGGGAATTTAAAAACTTAATAAAAGGAGACGGCATCAATCATAAATTCACTGACTCATACCACCCTTCCACGAACGGTCAAGCTGAAAGTTTTGTTCAAAATATGAAAGTAGCTCTTCGAAAAATTACAATTATCTTATGCGTTACAGCAAAACCCCAAATTCCACAACCGGTGTAGAACCTTGTACACTGTTTCTTCAGCGGGATATTCACATAAGATTGGATCCAATACGTGCAAACACTGTAGACAACATAAAGGAGAAGCTGAGTGGCTCATATACATGTGGGTTACAAAATCATTACGGGGTTGCAGTTCAAGTGAGGGACTACACCAGCAAGGACAAGAAATGGGAATTTGGCGAAATTGTGCGCTAATTTATTTTATCATTAATTTATCGATATCCATTGTAAGCTTTGGAGAATACATGTGGATCGGATACGGAAGTCCAACATAGATTCCTCGCAAGCACCCAAGGAGTCGGATTTAGAGATCCCTTCTTCGAACGTCAAATGAATTGTTTTATATAAAAGTAATTGGACTTTCATTCGACAGATCTCCTAAATATATAATAGAAGTATGCAATGAACTATCCTCTATTGCTAATACAATTAATTTGGTAAAAAATTAAAACTTCAATTCAGGAACTCAACAAATAGTATCCAATGGAGCATTAGATCCCCCTATAATAAATGGATTAGAAAAGGCCGACGTATATGTTTGTTTTTTCACCAAGTAATTATAACTATTCATAAATACCCAATATTAAAAAATGTAACTAATTCAATCTACATCCACTTGCACACAAGCATTGTGATTCTAAGATATCAAAATGTAACAATGTATATACTCGTACATCTATTGAAAACCGAAAAAAACTGTGTTGGAAATTATATATGTAGGATAATTCTGACAATTGTCCTATTAATATATTAGAAAATAAGGCAGCCAAATATAAAGTGATACACGAAAATAGCGCACCACTCCAACTACTTGAAAACGGAAATATTACTACAGATTACGAACACCCCTCTTGTAGAATAATGTAGAACAAGACGGACCTAAATTAATACAAATCAATTACTCCCATAACTATCGATAGAAAGCAATATTTCAACCAGCATCAAGAATTCAAAGATGTCATATACAAGCAACATGACGAACAGCAAAACGCCCTGCACATCATCGAATTCAATGCTGATTACAAATTTAGTAATATTCAAGAAATATCAACTTCCCTGATACCAATCGAAGAACATTTAGTCTAATACACAGTTTATTTCAGCCTTGGATTATGCTCACTAGCACTACTCATCTATGGTACAGTCAGAGTCTGCGAATGCTATAAGGTACAGAAAGTAGAAACGAGAAGAAAAAGAATCGATGAAATAAACGAAATATAAATTTCCAGATTTCTACAAAAACGAAATTTAGATTAAAGCGAGGGCGCTTAATTTTAAGAACGAGGGGAGTTAATGACATAATCTCACTCTGTCTATTCCGTCATTCTTATCAAATCACGTACACCAGATTACATCATCATTAATGAATGTAAATAGCATTACCACCGACATTACCTAAAAAGCATTACCGCAAACAAACAATTAACTACCCAAATACTCGTAATAGTAAACAACAAACAACGAAATATTCCATGGTGATCGCAACTGAGAGGGCTTGTCTTAGGACTTGTCTTCGCTTATACAGAACACCAGAGTCTCAGTACATCAAATTCTATCCCAATGAGATCTTGTACAATAGGGCGAACCTAATAAGAGTGGACAATTTCGTCATTAAATTGACTCGAAGGCAAATTGCAAGAGCAGTGACCTCATCGAACAACCTGATCTCCGGGGTTTCTACCCCAATTATATGTATCACGAGAGAGTTCGCTTTGACGGCTTTATTCCTCCAGAAGCGTTCCTCTATCTGGATAGTAAAGGTCTGATCCAGGACAGATTGGCGGTGCCGCTAATCTTCCACGTCGCTCGAACAGCTGCGGATAGGCGACTCAACTACGACAGAGACGTCGCACATGGCAGTGCGGAGCGTCTCCGGTTCAGTAGGGTGGTAGGGAGTCGCGACATGAGGGATGTTGCTCGATAGCACCAACACTTTTGGTGGCTAGTTGAAGGAGAGGATGCTTCGTCATCGAATGCCTAAAGTAATAAAGTAATAGATAGTTTCATCTGAGGTAAAGAGGGTCAGCCTAATTTTTTTTTAGCCATGGCCGGCTTACATAGTTTTAGGTAGGATTAAGTTAGTTTTAAGAAAAAAAAAATTATGAAAAAGAAATATATATATATATACATGTATTTATGGATGTCTATGTTTGTGTTAGATGTAAGTAGGTTAAGTAGATTAAGATTTATTTTTAGGTAGTTTGTAGGCTTTTAGTTTTAAGTTTTATAAAAAATGAAAAAAGGTTCCATATACTAAGTTTTTGCTTAAAATGTATTTTCTTAGTTTTAGTAGTAATAAATGTAAAAATAGAAATAAAAGTAGACTGTAAGATTCGTCGAAAGACATATTTTAAGTGTTAGGTTTAACTTAGAGCGCCCGCACGGGACCAGTAAGTTAGAATAAGATTATTTGTAAGTAATTTAAGCTAATTTTTAAGCGTTTTTTGTTTAGCATATAAGAGTAATTTAAGTTGAAAAAATAAAAATGCATAAAAACTAACTACCAATTTCGTTGCAGCGCACTCAAAACTCTTAGATCTGCGGAATATGTTGTTTAAAAAAGCTAATCAACAATAGATTGTAAACTTTTGTACTAATGCTACAATAAATTTCCATTTTATACCCACCAGGGATTTGGGGAGGATTTGGGGAGGATTTGGAAAGCAGCTGTAAAAGTAGCAAAGGGTCGTCTTTACTGAAGCTTGGCGGGTGCTTAGCTGACATTGGAAGAGTTAACAAGAGCGTTGGTGGAGATCTACGCCATAATGAACTCAAGACCAATTACCACGATGTCACCAGATCCCAACGACTATGAAGCACTTACACCAGCACATCTGCTTATTGGGTCATCATTGAAGGCAATCCCAAAACCAGCAATGGAGACAGTGAACCTAGGACATATCAGCTATATTCAACGTTGGCGTCGAATAAATGCCATGAAAACCCACTTTTGGAAACAAAGGTCATCAGAACTATATGGTCGTTCAAAATGGACATCAACCAGTCCAAATATTGACGTTGGTAGCCCTGTGATAATACATGAGGACAACTTACCTCCCCAAAAGTAGCTTATGGGGAAAATCACACAAGTCGTCAAGGGTCCAGATGGTCGAGTCAGAGTTACCGTAAGTAACGAGTTCTGTAAAAACGTCACGAGGAGAATTTAGACGGCCTATTCGCAAATTGGCACCGATTTCCTCTTGAAAGGAAGTTCTTGCAAAGGGGGCAGAATGTTGGGGTTGAGAAGTTACCCACCATCATCATCATCACCACCATCATCTTAAACATTAGTTAACACATATATATGTACATACAAAACATTATACAAAAATGAATTATTCCACAAATGTATTAATTAATGTGCTGGTCAGATTCAAATTTGGCGCTCTTTGTACACCAGTCGCCATATTTTTATATTGTTGAATTCGCTGTAAGTTTCAAACTTAAAAAAATAACATACTATGTGAAAAAACTGTAATCAAAATCTGTATAAATACCATCGCAAAAATAAAGTGAAAAGCTTTTTTGTATTCATAACCCTTAGGTGAAACTTTGCGCGTTTTTTGCTTTATCGTTAGCAATAGTTCGCTAAGTTCTTCGGTGTTGGTTGCAAAGCGTAAAATATATTTCGTCGTACAATACACAATACATACGTTAGGACATATCGATTTTTTTTCGCAACCGTTTACAATCGGCCCGCGCATCAAAGAGGATCTTCCTATCCTGATAAACAGGAGTTAATAGAGATCCTCCGGTTAACGGTCTAATCCCTTGATCGCTCAAATTCTTTTTCTCAGGCAACTTAATTCACGTAAGATGAATGGTTGCCTATAATACAACAACATGTCCAATTACACTAATAATTTAGTTTCCCCATTAAATGTTGGATGCCAAACATGGAGCGGAATAACCACTGAGCCCAAAAACCTTTCTTTGTCTTTCTGTCCCATTTTCCTAAAAATTTAACACGTGCTCAGGCACTGTCGAATGTTGGTCACGAGTTCGTGCGAAGTAGTTTGCTTGTTAGCGTAGACTAAAGATTTGACATAGCCCCAGAGAAAATAATCGAGTGGTGTAAAATCGCGTGATCGCGGAGGCCAATTGATGAACGCTCGCCGTGGTCGCCAAATTCCTCTTTCACATCTTCGAGCTTTGCGTCGCTTGTATCGCATGTAGCGCTTTCTTGTTGGAACCACAGCTCGTATATATCGATGTTGCCGGGCTCTCACCACAGAAAGTCCACTAACGTCGCTCTGTACCTGAGACCATTGACGGTAACGGGGTCTCCTTCATCATTTCGAAGGAAATTAAGTCCGATGATGCCGCCCTGCCATAAACCGCACGAAACAGTCAATTTTTGTGGATGCGTTGATGCTTGGCCTAACACTTGTCGATTTTGTTCGCTCCAATAATGGCAATTTAGCCTGTTGACATAGCTGCTGAACCAAAAATGGGTCTCGTCCAAGAATATAATTTTTGGGCCAAAATCCGGATCTTCGGCCAACATTTCCAGCGCCCAATTAGTCTATAGTCGTCGGGCTTCAATTCTTACGTCAGAACAATCTTATACGGATGTAGGCGCAGATTCAATCGCAAAATAATCCGGGTAGACTATCTGGCTATGCCCAATTCAGCAAAAAAATGTTTTCGTCCCTAACGTGCTACCATTTCCAGTGTTCTAATCATCCACTCCTACGCCCCCTCGAAATAACCTTCCTCTTACCTTCTACTATCAAAACGTAAGAGGACTGAGATCTAAAACCAATCATCTCATCTCCACACCAGCTTCAAGGAACCAAATTCAAGTAAATGTAATGGCGTTTGGTAGCAGCGTATACAGTAGGATTAGAATAAGATGATCTGTAGAAGAGGAAATGTGCGAAGTCTTCAACAAAAGGACGTGCGAACGAAATTAAATGGATATACCCCTTTCGAATTATAATTTCTTAAATATCATAGGGTTCTGGGTGAATAAGGCAAAATGGCATTAAATTAACTATTAGTAATTCATTATTCAATTACGTGAAAGTAATATCTAAATATTATACCGGAAATTTCATCTAGCAAAGAATGAACTACTAATGAACTTACGTTCAAATAAAAGAGTTCTCAACGGATTCTATTGTACATAGACAACTTTCTTGGAGCAGCGAATTCATTAAGAGGGTGTCGAAAACAAATTCTAGAAAAATTGGCTCAAAAACTTCGCAAGGGTAGATTTAGTTTACACCAGTGCACATCAAACCGTTCAGAGTTTATAAAGACGTAATCAAAAGAAGCTATTGAAATTGAGCCAGAATATGATTTTAATAGTGATACAACATTAAACATTTTCGGGAATATAGCACAGCTCTGAGTAGTAAGGGTTACGACAGAAAGAGATACACCAAAGCAGCCGATTACAAAGGTGTGTTTGCTGACACCGTTATGAAAACTCAGGATGAATTTGTTCATTCCTGACCCATTACCTGTAAGCAAGCTCGAAGGAAATCTTAAATATTCGTATTAAAAATGTATCGGTATCACATCATCAACATATCTCTCTTTCGCGCTAATATTTTTATATAAATATAATACGAATAATACCGACAATCAAATGGCTAAGTTATACAACAAACATAGTTGGTGACAAAATAGAATCAAACCGATGAAATGCGTAATTACTTAGAGGAGAAATATATTCTCAACAGATTTCAGGTAACACCTTTACAAAATCATAACAATTAGTACCAGGAACTATTTTGTCTTCATTATTCGTCAATAATACATATTGTCCTATCTACAATCGCCAGTGTAATCACGGCTGAAGTTGAATGTCGGCCTAGAGGAAATCAAAAAAAAAATTAATTCTTGGTGTAGAGTTGTTAACGAGAATAAGATCAACTATTTGTATCTATTGTCACTTGAATCTTTGTTTGTACTTCCTTTTTGGTGACACATAACAGAACACTGTTATTCGACTCTTTGGGTCATGACACTAAGTATTGCACTGGTTCAGAGTTGTTAGGTTGTGCCACACGAAATTGACGAACCTAAGTGGAAAAGCGGACAATCAGGCAAGGAATGTGTAGGCGTTGTGCATGGGCACAATATTCCTCAATCTTTAATTTCCAAAAGGCGCACCATGTAGCTCGGGAAGATTTTAGCTACAAGCAAGCAGGAGTCGAATGCACGATGAAATGTTTTGTGGTACATTTTATTAATATTTCTCTTATTTGTACAATTTTAGTTGTTCTAAGTTTTTTTTTTTTTTTTTGTTATAATTTACGCGCGCCTAAGGGGTTACCCTTTTACTGTTACCAGGGCGCGGGCGGAAAGGTAGAAGGAGGAGAAAGGAAAATTGTTTTTGTAGTTGTTGTCGCGGATTAGCGACAGCGGGAATTTGTTAAGTACCCTGTTCAATAAAACGCCACAGTTTAGTGATATGTTTCCCTTTACAAATGCTACTTTAATCTTAATATAATATATAAGTCTTAATAGTTCTTAGTTTGCATCCACGCGCTCGCTGCTGCCAATAAAAAGAAAGCCGGAAACGTGTTTCAATTTGACAGCACCGTCTTGTCTCAATGTAGCTCCATCACTGAGTTGAGTGTGGTAACTACTCATTTGGCTGACAAACACTCCTTACGCATGGTTGTTAACACTCCCCCCTGGTAGTTCCACCAGTGAGCTTACATCTTTATTGGGTCTCACATCGAGGACCGCTAACTTCACAACGGGCCTCTCGTATACGCCAGTATACGTTTGTATAAGATGTACCATGTTTGTGCCAGTATAGGACGCACTTCTCACTTGACCATCTTTGGACACCTTGGTTTGAACTACTCGCCCCTTTGGCCAGCTGTTCCGTGGGCTATTCGGGTCCACTATAAGGACGATGTCTCCCACCTCAATCGGCTTGACGGGTGCGAACCATTTTGTTCGACGGGTTATAGTAGGAAGGTACTCTCTTACCCAGCGTTTCCAGAAGCATTCTGCATACTGCTGCGAGGTTAGCCAATTCTGCTTAAGCGCTCTGCCATCATCGTTGAACATTGCCAGCGGTCTTACTCCGTCTGACGATCCTAGGATAAAATGGTTGGGCGTAAGTGCCTCCTCACTTTCACCATCAATAGGAATGTACGTAAGGGGACGTGAGTTCACGATGTTTTCCGCTTCTATCAACATGCTTCTCAGCAGTTCATCCGATGGATTCCGAGTTAGTGTTATTCCATAGAGGACGGTCTTGATCGAGAGCACGAGTCTTTCCCAACTGCCACCCATATGCGGTGATCCCGGTGGGATGAACTTCCATTTGGTGGTGGTTGAGGTGAATGTCTCCATTAGCTTTTCTTGACTTACCTTTTTTAAGGCTTCCCTTAGCTCCCGTTTGGCCCCCTGGAAATTAGTGCCGTTGTCACTATAAATTTCAGCAGGAGTTCCTCGTCTGGCCATGAAATTGCGAAGCGATAAAATACAAGAGTCCGATGACAACGTATGTGCGATCTCAATATGCACTTCAGAAGGACTCCCCACCTCTTTTCAGTTCTCCGGAGAATGGTGACATGCATTGGTCCGAAATAGTCGATTCCGACGAACGTAAACGGTCGACAATATGAGGCCATACTAGCCGGAGGAAGTTGGGCCATGATTGGAGGCCGCGGCCTCGTGCTGTTGTTTTTGCATTGCTGGCAACTCCTTCTTACCATACTACAGACGGCTCGCATACGGGGAATGTAAAAGTGTTGTCGAAGCTCGTTTATGAATGTCTCATGGTTACGATGCTTATATCGACAATGAAAGTCCATTATGATGAGATTCGTAATCGGATGTGCTCGAGGAAGGATTATCGGTCGCTTAAATTCGTCACTCACATCTTTTACGGAGTGAATTCTTCCGTTGGCTCGCATGATTTTGTGATCGTCTAGATACGGACATAAACTCAACAGTGGACTGGATCTCTCAAAAAATTTATTGGCTGTTAGATACGCGATTTCCCTCTGATACACATCGGCCTGAGCTTGTCTCAGCAATGCGTTTTGTGCCAGCTGAAGTTCTTCTTTTGACAAAGGTCCCACTGCTTTTGTTCCTTCGCGCTTTCGAACCCTCATATTGTAGATAAACCGGAACACATAGGCTGTATTTCGAAGCAACCGTTTCCAACTCGAAGGGTCTTTGGGTCGGAAACTATTTTCTTGAGCTTGGGTGTGAACGTTAATAAATTCCGTTTTCAGCTCCTCCCTCGTAAGCTCCTTTGGTTGATCTTCCTGTGGCCACTTGTCCATAGGTGAATAAAGAAATTCCGGTCCTCTAAACCATCGACTGGATGCATCCAACTCCGGAAGTTTCTGCCATTTGGTCCCATCGTCTGCTACGTTCAACTTCGTAGGAATCCATTGCCATTCCGATACCATTGTTAAATCCAACATCTCGCTGACACGATGGGCCACGAATTGCCTATATCGGCGATGGTCTGAGCGAAGCCAGCTCAGAACGGTTTTAGAATCCGACCAGAAGAATCGGCGTGAAAAGTTTATAGTGTGCGACTCAACAATGCACTTTGATAGTCGCGCACCTAGAACCGCCGCTTGCAGCTCAAATCGTGGTATCGACAGGGTCTTCAACGGCGAAACTCTTGTTTTGGCCCCAATTACGGCACACTCTATTAGTTCATTGTTAATGGTTCTCAAGTAAGCTACGGCAGCAAAACCATTCTCACTGGCATCAACGAATACGTGCAGCTGCTTCTCCGAGTTAGACTTAAGATTTCTGATGACGTAGCACCTGGGAATTTTCAGAGATTCTAGGGCTGGCAAGCAACTTACCCATTTTAACCATTTTTTGTATTCAGCATCCTTAATTTCGGCATCCCATTCGATTTTGGACCTCCATATTTCCTGTAACAATATTTTTATGTACATCAGAAAGTGGGCCAACAGTCCCAACGGATCAAATATCGTCATCAAGGTCCTTAAGACTTCGCGCTTCGTAGGGCGACGGCCGGCGAATAGAATTTCCGTTTGGTTTGGATTAGTGGTCAGCTTGTACGTAAAGAAATCAGATGCGGTGCACCACCACATTCCCAGTACTTTTTCCGTTCCCAACTCAACGTCTACGTTTAAGTCTTTGCTATCCGTCGGGTCGGACTTCAACGTTTTAAGCACTAAAGGCGAGTTTGAAATCCAATTTCGGATGTGGAAGCCTGCTTGCTGATGAATGTGGCGAATTTCTGTTGCTAATTCAATCGCCTCCGCTTCAGTAGCTACGCTGTCCATCAGGTCGTCAACATAATGGTTTTCTCGAATCGAACGAGCAGCTCTCGGGAACGTCCCAGCGAAATCTTCGGCGTTCCTATTTTTCACAAATTGGGCGCTTCAAGGCGAACACGTGGCCCCAAAGGTCATGACAGTCATTACGTAGACGTCTGGTTCCTGTGTGGCGCTGGGACTCCAGAGAAATCTTTGAAAGTTCTGGTCCTCTTTTCGTATTTTGACTTGGTGGAACATTTCCATTATGTCTCCGCAGATGGCTATCGGATTTTCTCTAAACTTGTAAATCACGGACGTAAGCGATGCTACCTGATCCGGACCTTTCAACAAGACAGAATTCAGTGACACACGTTGAACTGTAGCGGCTGCATCCCACACGATTCGCAGCTTTCCTGGTTTATTTGGATTCTGGACAGGAAATATAGGCAGGTACCATGATCGATGATGCCCTTCGGCTGCTTCTTGAGGCGAAAGCTTCCTTGCATAGCCTTTCGAGACATATTCCTCTATTTTTTCCTTAAGTGATTCAGCTAAATATGGTTCTCGCCTCATACGTCGTTGTAAACATGCTAATCGTCGCTTGGCCATAGGTAAACTATCCGGTAGCTGAATCTCGGTAAATTTCCATAAAAGTGCAGTTTCAAAACGACCATTTTTTCGAATTGTGTGTGTATTTAGCAAATCCAGGGCACGTTGGTCCTCAGCCGGCATCAGAATTTTTCCTGAACTTGACACCCCGAAGTTCTCCGTACATATAAACCCCTTCACCAACCGTTGCAGCTCATTGTCGTTGCACTCACAGATGTGAAAGCTGTACTGTTCCTTCGTGTAACCATCCATGCCGGACAGTTTAGAACAATTACCGTGTACAACCCATCCAAGGCGCGTCTTAGTCGCCACAGGTTCTTCTGAACTTCCCTCTCTACACTTCAATGGAAGTTCAAGTTTAGCGTTGTTAAGGCCTATAAGCAAACGTGGTAGTGCACTGTCATATGATTCAATTGCTAGCCTTTTAAGATGCTCGTATTTACTTTGCAAGTGCGTCGCATTTATCGTCTGTGACGGAAGCTGTGGATTGTCGACAGTGTGTACGTCAGCTAGCGTATACCTTTCAGCGTTTGGCGAAGTACCTGAGATTTGCAGAGTGATAACTTCAGAGTTGTTCTCGTACCGGTGTGTGTACCCGGTGCACTTCAAACATAGCGGCTGCGGTCTTCCCTTTACTTTCAGTCGCCTACCGATTTCTTCATCCAGTAATGTAAGTGATGATCCATCATCTAAAAATGCAAACGTCTGAAGTTGAATGCCGTTCCCGTGCAAGACCACAGGGACTATACGGAATAGCGTCGGTGAAGATTCATAGCGAAGGAAATTGCAGTGGTATTGTGTGTGTAGAGAAACGTCTCCAATCGTTTGGCGCTTTTCTTCGGCATCTTTCTCCTCATTGTGTAACAACTCGTGATGTTTAAAGGTGCAGTTATTCTTCCCGTAGACCGACGTTGAAGGGCACCTGTTATAAGCGTGTTTGCTTAAACACCGTCGACATAACTGGTGCTCTCTTACTGCCGACCATCTCATGCTACGGTTGAGTTGTTGAAATTATTTGCACTCAACAACAGAAACGCAAGCGCCAGAACAAATGCAGCAATTGCTCTTGGACGACAAATTTTTGTTGTTTAAGACTGTTTCAGCATGGTGGGCGTTGATGAAACCCTTCGCACGCACATTCCGGCTGCGGGGTATATTTCCTTCAGCTGTAGAGGAAGGGATCGGAACCAGGATGTTATTGGCGGCCTCGGCGACTTGGTAAATCCAATCGCTTAAATGAGACAATGTGCATGATGATAAAGTCTGCCTATAGATGGCCCAGTTAAGACGAATGGCAGGAGGCAGCTTTTCAACCAGTTCCTGTAAGAGTGTTGGATTGTTCAAATAAGCTCCAACGCCCGATGCCTCCATTGTAGCGCACAGGTTTTGAACAAGAAGAGCAAAGTCTACAATTGTTTCCAATTTTTCTTCTTTCGGCGCTGGAGTTGCGTGGATTTTTTGGAGAAGAGTGTGGATTATCAATTCTGGTCTGCCGTACAGCATTCTAAGCGTTGCAATTACGCGGCGAACGCAATTTGGCTGTATTAGTAGACTTCTGACGGCTTCTAACGCTTTTCCGCTCAGTACCCCCTACAGACGAATCAGGTTCTCTTCATCGGTGAATGCACAGAGCTCCGAGCTCCGTTCGAATGTAGATATGAAGAGCGGCCATTCATCGGGACTCCCTGAGAAGCTTTGCAACTCCCGTGACATTAAGTGACGCTCAGCTATATTATGTTTTGTCAAACTTCGAATGGGTGTTTCGCTTTGGATTGATAGTGGTGCCGGAGGAAATGGGGAGGATGAGGCGGGTTGAGCGTACTGTTGGTTGTCGGTTAGGGTTGATTGCGGCATTCGCATATCGAAGGTTGGGATCTGTTGTATAACATTCGCCGGTGCGGAAATTGCTTGTCTTATTGTTGCCTTTTCCTGTACTTGCTGCAATGGGTTAACGGAAGCACCTAGTCAGGATTTATTCACATCTTGATTTGGTGTACTTCTTCGCAATAATTCCGGTAGTGCTACATCGGCTTCCCATGTCACCTTCGTCGATTGTGGGCAATCACGACTGGGATTTTGCATAAGCCAGTTGTCGACCTTCAGCCTAGATGCACATTCGGCATCCTCTTCACTTTCCGACGCATGATCCGCCAACTGACTTAGGATGTGGTATTTTTGCCTGAGGTACTCGCGTTCTTCTATGTCCCTTTTCTCTCGCAATATCCGTTCTTCTTCCAGTTTCTGTAACTCTATTTGTAGGTGCTTCATAGAAACTTTCGATGAACTCGAACCGGTGGACGTCTTTGAGTTTCGTCGTCGATAGTTCATTGATTCCAGCGAGTTTTTATTGGGCAAAGACTTTGACGAAGTAATTACAGCCTTAGCAACAGTGGAGGGGGTTTTGGTATTATAGACACTGCCAGCATTAAAACCTTCTGCACCAGAAGTTATTTCAGGATACGCAGACCCAGTGGCGACGGCTATTGTTGCTGGATTATCACACACAGTAACTGTTTTGACTGGTTTCATAAGTAAATTCGCAGCATCTGATGCGGCTGCATAAAGTGCAGCAGCTGTGACCGAATTAACGGCTGTTGTTGTGTAATTGCTCGACGAGGTAGTTACGGCATATGTGGGAGCGATTGGAGAATGATTTGGTGCAATTAGGTTGCACTTGCAGCATCAAAAACAGCATTTGTGGAAAAGTTGGACGTAGTCCCGGCGGCACAAGAGATGGAAGTTCTAAATAGACTCGGCGGCGTGGTGGTGGCGTACGTAGTAGGAGTTGGAAGACTCGGTGCTTTAGTGGCGGCGTATGCGGCAGCAGTTGTAGCGACACACGCAGCAGCAGTTGAAAAGAGATCCGCAGAAGTTGTTGTAGCAGTCCTTATGGCAGAATATGCAGGTGCTTTTGCTTCTGGAAACCTAGACAATGAGAGACTCTTACCTGTCACACAACTCGCACAAGCCCACTCTTCTTGACTGACGAAACTATCCACTCCGGCGCAAAGGTAATGGCACCAGACATCGCAGCGGTCACACTGGACCATGTTCCCAGCAGAATCTGGCTCGTTGCAGGCGTAGCAGTTATATTCTTCTGGTGATCGTGGCTTCCCATCTTTGGTTGGTGATCTGCGCAATTTATCCGACCTGGAGAAAGGCTGCGGAATTGGAACCTTTTTTGGGGGCATCTTGATCGGTGGACCGAAAAATATATTTGTAATTTGTTGTTGTCCCGGATTAGCGACAGCGGGAATTTGTTAACTACCCTGTTCAATAAAAGGCCACAGTTTAGTGATATGTTTCCCTTTACAAATGCTACTTTAATCTTAATATAATATATAAGTCTTAATAGTTCTTAGTTTGCGTCCACGCGCTCGCTGCTGCCAATAAAAAGAAAGCCGGAAACGTGTGTCAATTTGACAGCACCGTCTTGTCTCAATGTATCATCTCTGAGTTGAGGGTGGTAACTATTCATTTGGCTGACAAACACTCCTTACGCAGGGTTGTTAACAGTAGTGGTTTGAAACTCAGATGTGTGAAGAAGTATCTATTTCATAATATCTATCCTATAAAATTTTCTGTTTACATGATTTGTTCTCTCCGTTGCTATCGTTTTATTTTATAGATGGCTTGAATTTTAATTATTTCCTTAATATTACTACTAGAGCTATGATTGAAATGGTTGCGAAGGCTGTTGATACTTAAATACACTTTTTTTTGTTTACAATCTTATGTGTTCTTATTGTCTACTTGTTTTACTAAAAGTAAAAACATAAGTTATATTTTTAATGATTTATAATTGCGTTTTTTTTGTGGGCCACTTCTTGTGTTGCGATAAGTGTTTATGAGTCTGTTAATAACTGTGTTTAGAGCTTGATTTAATTATTGTACATACTCGTACAATGAGATATGAGATGTCGGATTATCGTGGTGCAAAATTCAAGAGTTATTCTTTCACAATTCCAGTCATTCTCGGCGTATACTCTCCTTCACAAGTTTTCATAACGCAGCAGTTCTGTAGGATGCGAAAAGTGGAACTAAGTACACCAATCTGATGAAAGCAAGATAGTTGCACTTGATATTTCTAAGGCATTTGACAGAGTTTGGCATCAGGTCCTTTTGTCGAAAATGCGTCCATTTGGGATCGACGTCTCTGTTCTTCCATGAATTAGAAATTTCTTTCCATTCAGTTCAAGTTGTGTTGGATGGTTTCAAGTCTCATATTCACAAAGTAAATGCTGGGGTGCCTTACGGCTCCGTTCTGTCTCCGAGACTTTTTTTTAAATATCAACAATGAACTCTTATCTGCTACTTTTAATCCAATATATTCCATTGCTGACTATAGTAATCTCTGCTTTTCATATTCGTTCCCGTATTCACGTCCCTGCTCTTCGGCTGTAGAACGGGAATCGCAGCTTGTATTAAGCTCATTAAATTTCTGTATTAACAGCATAACAAATTGGGGAACTATCAATAGAGTGGAATTGAATGCTTCCAAAACACAAAGCTGTCTGCCTGCTGTCGTTAAAGCGAGATTTATCCTTGAATGGCTATTATCCATGAATGGCACTTGAATCGTCAAAATCTAAAAACTTTCCATTCTCGGTATGTGTGTCATCGATGAAATGCCGTGAAACGTCTAGGTCTCCTCAAACGATGTAAGAAATACTTTTCCTCATCTTATCTGGCTTCAATATATAAGGCATTTATCCGCCTAAAATTGGAGTACAACGAGCACATCTGGTCGACTGCGCCTCCGCAACTGCTAGATAGGATTAAAATCTAGTTTGCTTGTAGTTTTGATCGTAGTATGTTTAAGATTTCTCTTTTGCTTTGACTTGGTTATTACGATTTAATTCATAACCGATTTGCATTTTAGACTTCATCTCGGCTATGTAATCATTATAATTGTATATTGGTTGTACGTTTCGGTTGAGGGAATTTGTGCTTCAAGTCTGAAGTGGGTTGGTGCTATATGGCATATTCCAGATAGTTATCCCAATTTCCTTGATCTTTATTTGCATAATTTCTAATATGTTCAGCTAACATTTTTGAATAATTCGCAAGTAAAATTTTTACCTTGGTGCGAAAATATCGTTTGACTCATTCCATAAGTACAAATAATGTCTCTGCTATTGTTAGGGCTTCTTGATTCGGTACTCGAACTACTTGGACAAATTTAATAAGGTCATCCTGGAAAGTGAGTATACATTTGTTATTGCCTTCGGTAATTGGAAGTGGTCTCGCTATATCGAGAGCTATTGTAGTGATGACCATGAGAATTTTGCTACATGTATACTTTTCATTCTTTTGGCATAATTCGTACGAGTATATGATATATTTCTTGATATCCACATATATTTCCGTATATAAGCTTTTCGGATATGTTTTAGTGTGCGTTTGATTCTCTGGTGATCTCCCAAGGATGAATCACAAAACTCCTATGTTATTTGCTTAATTTTTTCTGGATCTCAGATCTCCATTACGTCTTGTTAACTTTATATGGCGTCTTGTGCGATCAGTTTATTCTAATTGAGAGTAACAATCTTAATTTTGGCCGTATTTAGCCGTAATAAGGCGTCTTCATTAGTGTTTAGATCTCCAGCTTTATGCATTACTGTAAAATCATAATTTTCTAGCTAGGGGTCTTTAAAGTTAAACATACATACAAGCGGATTATGATCAGTGATGATTTCAAAATGACGACCGAACATGTACAATCGAAAGTGTGTAACTGCCCAGACTACTGCGAGTTTGAATGTTTTTTTTTCGCACTACTGACAAAGGCTATGAGTAGATCACTGCGGTCTGAATTTTTTACCATAATACTGCGCCTATTGCTTCGTTACTTCCGTCGGAAGTAATGTAAAAATTACTAAGGAAATTTGGTTAAATGAGAAAATGAGTATAGGTGGTTCAATCATGGATTTCTTTAGTTTTCCAAAGGCATTGTCACATTTAAAAGAAACGTCTTTCCGCAGAGGTTTATTGAGTGGGTTAGCTTTTTGACTGTAGTTTTTAATGAATTTTCTGTAATAACCAGAAAATCCAAAGAATGATATTATTTGCTTTTTAGTTTTTGGGGTTTTAATATTGTTGGTCGCTGAAATCTTATCGGGATCGGGTTTAACGATGTCTGATGTAATGACGTGTACCAAATATGTACATATAGCTTCTGTTTGAAGGAATTTGGGCTTCGACAATTTGACTTTTAGATTGTATTTGTCTACAGCCCATCACTTCAATTAGCCTCTTGGTATGGTCTTTAAATTTTTTTTCGTAGATCAGTATGTCGTCGAGATAAACTTAATACAATATCCCTGCTGGTAGTATTAAATCCTTTCTTCTTTATCTTCTTCCGTGATCTCCATTTAGTGGAAACCATTTTTAAGGTCTAACGTGATGAAATACTTTGAATCTCCTAGTTGCCCAAGGATGTCGTCGATATAGAGGATTGAATATGCGTTTGAAATAGTAGTCTCGTTCTATTTTCGGTGGTCTATTACCACTCTCCTTTTCGTGATTTCTGCTAGGCAGTATGGTCGTATATTCACAGGTTCAGCGTTTGAAATTTTCTCCTTGTAATATGCCATTCCTGACGTAGCAGATAATTTATCGCCTTCAACGAAGAATAAATGATTAAAATTCCTGCAGATATCGTAATCTTAAGCTTTCGATATCAATATCTTCATTGTTGGTGTTCAAAATAGATAGGAATACGCAACCATCTTTGGGTACCATGACCTCAGTGCTCAGCTGAGATTTCCCAAGAAAAATGTATTCATTCTATGTTTTCTTTTACTCGTATATATTTTACCCCTATTCGCTGATATAGTCAACGTCTTGTATTAGTTACTAAAATCTATTGAGCATTACCAGTTTGTAAACTATAAATATATTATCTTTGTAATCCACTATTGCGTTGAAAATTTTGAAGATATTTTCGCCTGTGATTCATGTTGCCTATATCTGTTAGTTCGACTATAGTATCTAATTGCTCCTAGGCATTTGGATGTAACGTTCCTAGTCTTATCAAGTTTAGACTTGCACCCTATCGAGTAGCATTGCATTGGCGTTAACGTTTAATTTTCGTAACTTAATTTTAATTTTGCTCTTTCAGGTAGATGCTCTGTTTAGAAATGCAAAAAAATGCAAATTATTAAACTCGATTTATTTTCTAGATCTTAGTTAGAAATTGATGTAGGATTTTGATCATGACTTCAATGAGGTGGTTTTGAATTAGTGGGATATTTGTATTCCTTATTTCATTTTGAGTTTTATTTGAGTTTGTATTTAGCCTATTAAGCCCAACAATTCGATTAGGCTTTGCTATTATATTCTCTATATGTGGAATTTTAGATTTGGGACTTTGAGCTGTATCGTTTCGATTTTGATTTGAAAATAAATTTCTGGATTTTTAATTTGGCTAAATTTTGTATGTGTATTACCTTTGGATTTAGAATTTTGAGATATTTTATCTCGATTTAGTAAATTTGATTTAGGATTTTGGGATATTTTTTCTCGATTTAATGAATTTTGAAACATTTTATCTCGAATTATTGTAGAGGTTTTAGATATTTTATCTAGATTTAAGGTATTGAATTTAGTAGGTTGATTAGCTACTTTTCGATCTAGTATTACGCGTAGAATTGCTTTGTCGAGATAGTTGATCTCGATTCAGTAGTTTTGTAGATTCAGCAGAGTGAAATGTTTTATTTCGATTTAGTACGTTAGGTTTACATATACATATACGATTGTCTGGAATTGAGTTTTGGTGTTCGATAACATTTAATTTGTCTTTTACATGACTCCGCATGCTGGACGGGCTAGGTCATTTGAAGTTTCCTGGTTGGAATTAACTCCATTACTAAAATTTCTAATTTTGTTAAATGCTCTTTTACGGAACTCTTCTATAGATTGACCTAGGACACCACGTACTCTAGTGATACCTGTGGTCTGTAAAATTGGTAGACCTGTCATTGTTGTTCCGCGGTGGTTGCTATCTATGTGATACTTATAATACCTCCAAATACCTATTCAGAAAGTATGGTGTTCATTTAGTGGGATTGAGATATTCCTCAAAAAGAGAATGTTATAGATCAAGGAAGGCTTAACAATTTAGTTACTTTATTCAAAAGTTCAATGGATTTTTTTGAACGTTTCTGGGATCTAAGGATCGTCTCGATGTGGTGAAAGTCGGAAGCGAGATCTAGAGTTGTAAAATACAGGTATTTCCCTAACTTGTTGAGAATTTCTGTTACATTAAGTAAAGTAAAGTATATATATCGTCTATCATTGTTACATTAACCTTAAAATAGTCTACAACAAGTCTCAATTTCTGAACGCCTGATGCGTCTCGCTTTTTGGGTACGATCCATATGGGACTACTCTATGGGGAATAGAGGCCTTATTATACCTTGCTGCAATAGGTTTTGAATATGAGACTGTACTTCTGTATTATGTAGCTCTGGGTACCGATAGGACTTCGTGTATATTGGAATGTCGTCTTTTTTTTTACATACGATGTTTAATTACGTTGGAAAATGATAACTTCTGTCCTTTTATGAAAACAAAATCATCAAAGTTCTTGCACAGTCTAAGAATCAATTTATTTTCTTCATTATTAAAGTGATCGACTCTGATAATTTAGTCATTTTGGTTTCAGATAAAAATTCAACTTGATCGTCAGTCTGACAAATATTTATGTTATTAAATTCTTCGAAGTTTTTAAATTTTTGTACTTTCATCGGTTGTTTTACAAATAATTTTTGTTCTATATTAGAGTTTTTTATTACTTCTAATTGACTGTAACATTGTTCAGACTTATATATTACTTCAGGAATTTCTATAAAATTATTCACTTTTGTTGGCTTCATGTATATTTCACCATTTTAGATATCTACAGGTAATTTAACATTTTGTATCTTACTGGTATCGTATAGCTTTTTGACATTAAGTTGGGTTTAAGCATAAGGGAATAGCTGCACTTTGAGTTTTGAAGATCTACTGAGGCGTTTAATTTCGCTAACGTTTCTAATCCTACTAGGCCATCGAAATAATTATGGAATTTAAATAGGAAAAACGTAAAGTGTTCGTTAGAGTTGAATTCGGAGAATGCAGGAAATGTGACTTGTTTATTGAGTTCATGTGTACTCAAAACGCTGGTAATTTTTACTGCGTTATTATTTCTATGGTATTGAGAATCTTTAAGTTCTAGGTTAATAAAACTGGCAGAGGTTCCGGTGTCTATAAGAAATTTTAGTGGCCGACCAAAAGGTGAAGTCACGTTTATGTAATTCAGAAGATTGCTACCGTTCTGGTTAACTTCTGGTAATCCGTATTGCTTTCTAAGGCACTGGAATGAAAATTTTTGTCATCAATTTCATTCACCTGAGTTGTTTTATTTTCAGTAACCTGTGCAACTTCATTATTTTGATTATCATCAAATGTGTAATAGTCCAAATTGCATTGGTCATAGAATCCATCAGTTTACATGTAGGTGGGATATTCCTCCTTATAATTTTCTTAGTTTTGCGAAAAGCTGTCTACTTCTCTTATAGTGTATCTGGGAGCTTGCACTAAATTCTTTCTTCTTTGATAGGATTGTTGGGTTTGTAATGGTTTCCGAAGCATTCTAAAATTACCGCTAGCTATTTCCATTGAAACTGAACTTTGCTGTTGGTGATTGAAAAATGGTTTAGGTGCAGAGATATTTTTAGTAATGGTTGATAAGGTTGAAACGGTTTAAACTGGGGCGAGTATTGAACAAGAGAAATATGTTGTTGTCTAATTCGTTGGTAGGGATGGATCCGTTGGATTTTTTGCACTTGTTATGTCCCTGTGGGGAATGGTAGCAGGTTTGGTAAAACAGGAGATTTCTGGTTTGTATTTTTTAAATAATATGTCTCTTAATGTCTCCCTTAAGGTATTATATTCCGGTTACGGAAACATTTTCCGAACTCATGGCTATTAGTGTTGAGCCCAATGATTCTTTTAATCTTACAAAAAATGTGTTTGGATATACATATGTCTGAATACAGCGATTTTGCATATATAGCAGCTATTTATTTTTCATCTGGACATGTGTCCCATACATGTTTAAAACTTCATTGGCCTGGCAAATAATTTTATTTTATTATTATAGCTCGTAATATAATGGTAACATACGAAGTACCATCTAACTAGCTTCAAAATTTCCTCTAAGTTATTTATAAAGCCATAGAGAGAACGGGGCTTACCATCGAAATGTGGCAGATCTTTAACGGCATCCGGTATATACAGGCCATTAAATATATTATTGATATCTAAACTACTTAATTGACTATTGCTTATATTCCTATTACCAACGTTTTTAACTTCGTTAGCGTTTACTTTGAGCTTGAACTATCTAGATTCATTTCAACAAGATTTGGAAAACTGGTTTCAACTACAATATTTCACTGGGTTTTGGAGAGTTATTTGTCACTAGGAATTCACACTGATTCGATTCTAAAGGTGTAATTATTTTTAGATTCCTCAAATCTATCTACTAATGGGGAACCATACGGTGTTTGAATCTTATTTCTATTATACTTATTCTATTTTTGGGCATAAAGATTTTGAAGTATATAGGATGAGTAGAGGAACGAACGTTGAACAATTAAAAGTCTTACATGCAAATCACTATAATAAACATCCTTCTGTGGCCGTAGGTTGTGGTGTAGCCGATGAGCCTTTGTTATAATTACTCTTGCATTAACGAGAATCACTTTCTCAAATAATTCTCGATTCTCGTTGTTACAAATGCACTTGAAATCACCAAGAGTATGTGCAAAGTTGTAAACGTCCACACACTAACCACAAGAATAGTTCCTTAATTAACGATAAACCGTCGTTACGGGTAGTCGAATGTTTATTTATTGTAATTTATCACACTCCCGCATTCCGATTAAGTTGTATCCACAACTTGTATTCTACCGACTCCGCCAATTAACGACAACGCTCCGATAAGATGACAAAAAAATCACAATCCAATACTTCACTAATTCCAAATGACAATGGTTGTTTTCATTCAACCTATATATTTTGTAGATTAACAGAAAATGAAAAGTGTGGGAATGATTTTTGAATTCAGTACCCACACGTTTTTATTGTACTTAACAAGGTATTGCAAGAGTTTAAAAGTTTAATATTACAATGAATGTAAAAATTAATTACAATATAAGAAAATGATAAGTAAGCAAAATCGCAATGGACAATGTATTATGAATCTTAGTTTGTGTAATATTATAGAAAAAATGCAAAAAGGAATACGTATGAATGTATATGTAAGTTATGGTTTCGCGTTGTATGCGGACCAAAAAAAACAAACACAACTATTCCGCTTGTTGTCGAACACTCCACAACACTTTATTTGTCACTTGCCTTTAAAAGTTTTTTTGCTTACACGCTAGTTTGACAAAATTATTTGATTTGCTTACACACTAGTTTGACAAAAATGAATGTGATATCCTACTTCCTGCACGCGCGAGTCTGCAATACAATATTTCTTAGAACTAAGTCGACTCGCGTCTGTGCAATTTTACTTAGGCTAGCAAAATGTGTGGGACAGTGACTGGGAAAGGAAATGGGGTTCAGGTAGGCTGTGGGAATTATGTGTTAACTCCCCCCTTCTTAAGTATCTGCGTCCCGCAGATTAAAGGTTTATTTTAATGGGTTCAAAAATGGGAATCTGGGACTTGGTGTTAATGACCTTGTGCTTATATTGTCGCTTTAGACAGAAAATTAACAACAGATTAAGGGTAACACTGATTAGCAAGACGGTTAAGTCTGAGCTTAGTAACAGTTTACTATTGGGTAGGACACTCGATAATTCACGTACATTGTCCAGATGCAACTTATGAAGATATTGGAGATCTAATGTTACGTCGCCCTCTGTCAGATTACTCTGCAGTAAAGGAGGTAAAATGTGGTACGTTATACTTTCCCAGTTCGTATATTTTACATTATCGATTTCGATAGACTCGTTATGAAAGCTTATAACAAAAGTGCCGTTAAGGTTTTTACATGACGAACCATAGGTGAGGTTGCCGAAATAATTTGTTAGGAATAAGGTTCCTTCATTTAAAAGTTCCACTGTTGGCTTGTTTTGATATTGATAGTCGCACTTTGCCCTTTCACCATTTAGTATTTTAAGCGTACAATCATTGGGAGCGAGTTCTTGAAGTTGGTTTCTTTTGCAAATTGTTGTTTCTTCTATCTCCATGCATTTTTCCTTGATACCAAACTTCAGTGATTGGGATGTAAATAGGTTGGTAAAGTTGAGAAAAATTCTTTTGCCATTATTAACCGTTGATCGGATTATGATGTTATTGAAAGTCATTTCGTCTGTTTGCGGTAAGCAAATTACATATAGGAGTAGTGAATTCTTGATCAGCATCATCGGTTCCGAATATTCGATAGCTTGAAGTTCGTTTTTGAATGGAAGTGTTTCTGTTCTTGACAGTATGTCAGCTACTTCTGCTTTATTCAATAAATTTGAGTTAACAATACCTTTCTTAGCGAGTTGTCCTGCTAGAACTATTTCTCCGATTTCTTCCTTTAACAATCCAAGTTTGTTAAAGAGTGTTTGCTCAAATTTACCGGTGTTGTCTGCGCTTAGCTCTTCTATTATTCTGTTGTATTGTTCTATTAGTGTGTTACTGACTTGACTTAAGTGTTGATTTATGTGGAATTGCTTGTTATTGTTGTTAATTATCTCATTGCTTTTCGAAAGGATGTTATCCCAATCTGTGGCATCTGGATTGCCTGCTATCCATTTCCAGGCCGATCCTATCCAGTTAATTGATCGTTTGGGCTTTCTTAGCGTTTTTCCTCTAAGTTGTTCCATGAGATTTCCTATTTTTAAAAGTTGGAGTTTCAGCTGAGGTAAGTAGGAACTTGTCTTTGCAATTTTTTGGCTTATGTCTTTTTCAAACATGTCTATTAGCTGCTGGTACTCGGTGAGATTTATTGTGTGAATAATTTTGTAGCTTCCATTTACTATCCTTCCTGTTCCTTGTTTTATTGTGATTAACGGGCTGTTGTATTGGTAGACGTTTACGGTAGCGTCTGCCCATAGGATGACGTTTAACCTGAAATAAAAGGAACATTTTTTAAATGCGATTTATGAATTCGCCTTCCATTTGTAGTGGATATTGTGACTTTATTGTCGAGACCTACAGTTTCCTTACGGAATATCGGTTTTTCTTTGCCTTTGATTTGTTTATCTTTTTTGTAAACTGTTTCACCAGGGTTATAATTTCTTGGTACAGATCTCTTTATATTATGTCTAGCTAATTGGTTTTTTTGATTTCTTAAAATTTCGAATTTAAGATCAGTGTTGACGATGTCTTTGAAGTCAGAAAGATTTTGATAATTTATTCTTTGGGATCTTCCGAAAAATATATCGGCGGGTTTCCGTTTGGTGACGGAGTGTATTGAATTATTATATCTATCCACCGCTATATTAATAATTTCTTTAATTGTGTAGTCCGGGTATTCCTGCTGGAGGCACCTTATCACTTCTATGATGGTGGAGTGGACCCTTTCTACGGTCCCATTCACTTCACTTTTTTGTGGAGGAGCTAGATATACAGTTACTCCGAGCCCTTCAATATAGTTTTGTATTATGGGGCTAATGAAGCTACTTTCATTGTCTGTGACAAGTACTTTCGGAACAGTAAAGAAATGAAGTATTTTTATTAATTTATTTCTAATATGGAGCACAGATTTGTTTTTAATGTGAAAGAATTTTGTAAATTTGGAAAATTTGTCAATACACGTAATAAATTTTTCTTTTTTTATTTCAATTATGTCCAAATGAAGAATTTCCGTTGGGTAAGATGGAATTGGGGTTGGTTGTAATTCCGGTTTTACGGGGTGTCGGTCGTATTTATTAGAGAGACAGACCTGACAAGATTCTGCAAATTTTTTGGCTAATTTCGACATTTGAGGAAAATAGTAATTTTCTAGTATCTGGTTCTTATTTTCTTTATAATTCCTGTGAGCGCGTTTGTGCTCATCCTGAATTATTTTGAATTTATTTTCTTCGTTACTAATATCAGTAACAACTCGTTGAGTTATTCTAATTTTATATTTGCTAAAATTGTTCTTGTAGATTTCCTGTAACAATGGAATATGTTTCTCGGGTATTTTTATGCCGTTTAAGATTTGGGGGTTAAGGTTTTCTTTAAGGGATTTAATTAAGTAATTTTGTTCAAGGGTTGGAATTCTAATATAATGTCTAAGGTACTTCGGGTGGGGTTCTTCATGGCAAATCATTTCCTTGCCTTCAGAAAAGATGATTTGGTTTCTGAAAACATTTAGAGGAGCCTCGCAGTGGGGAATGAGATCACTACTATCTTGTTCGGCACTATGTTGTGTAGCGGATAAAGATGATAAGACGTTTAGTTCGACTGGAAGTCGCGAAAGTGCGTCTGCCACCACATTTGTTTTGCCTGGTTTGTATATCAGAGAGTAATTAAACTCTTCGATTCTGGCTTTCCACCTCTTAAGCTTAGCGTTGTTGTTTTGATTGCTTAAGGCGAAAGTCAATGGTTGGTGGTCAGTGAGAATTTTAATGCACTTAGCGCCATACAAGTATGTCCTGAGTTTGTCGAGGGACCATACTATAGCTAGCATTTCTTTCTCAATCGTTGAGTAATTTTCTTCCGTCTTAGTCAATGATCTCGATATAAATGTTATGGGTTTATCACTGCCCATTTCGCCTTGTGACAAAACGGCTCCGATGGCGACATTAGAGGCGTCAGTAGTGAGAATGAACGGTATGTTGAAGTTGGGAAAGGTCAGAATATCTGAAGACATTAACATCTGTTTTAAATCGTTAAACGCTTTTAAGGCTTCATCGTTAAGATTAACCTCTATTTTTCGCGATTGGTTGGCTTTAACCTGCGCATTTAAGCCTCTTGTTAAAGTCGTCAAAGGCTTTGCTATTTTGGCAAAGTCCTTAATAAACTTTCGATAGTAGGAGGCCAAACCTAAGAAACTTTTTAAATCTTTGAGGTTTTGTGGAGGTGGTATTTTTTGTATCGCCGCGATTTTTTTCGGATCTGCTCGAATACCTTTCTGAGTAATAATATACCCTAGGAAATCTACCTCGGATCTCAAAAATTTGGATTTCTCAAGATTTATTCTTAAGTTTGCTCTCTCCAGCAAAGAAAGAACTTCGTCAAGGTTCTCGATGTGCTCGTTTTTGGTTTTCCCGAAGACGATTATATCGTCAATATAAACGTAGCACGTTTTCCCAATTAGAGGTCTTAAAACATCGTTAATCATCCGCTGAAAAATAGCGGGCGCATTTTTCAAACCAAATGGTAATCGAGTAAACTCATATTTGCCATTGGCTGTATAGAATGCTGTCTTTGGAATATCGCTCTCTTTCATTTTTATTTGGTGGAATCCGGATGTTAGATCAAGCGTCGTGAAATATTTGCATTCCCCTAAACTTGCCAGTGTGTTAGTTATGTCTGGGATAGGGTAAGCGTCTGCAATTGTTATTGCGTTCAATCTCTTAAAGTCAATAACAAGCCTGTATTGCTTCTCACCCGCTGCATTGGATTTTTTAGGCACAATCCATAGCGGTGAATTATACGGACTATTGGATGGTCTTATGATACCATCTTCAAGCATTTTCCCAATTTGTTTCTCCACTTCTGCCCTTAAGTTGGCTGGATAAGGGTAGGACTTGGTAAAAATTGGCTCGGAAGATGTAGTTCTTATTTCCGCGCGAACATTTGTGTCTATTATTCCGCTGTCAGAAATGTTTCCGAAAAGTGCTTCGTGTTTTAAAAGTATTTTTCTTATTTCATCATCTAGGTTGGTGTCTACTTGAATGTTGTTCACCTGCTTTGATTCCTTTTCTTTTAGTTCGATGTTGATGTTTGGGCTCACTTTAAGGACGTTGTTTTTCCTGTCGATGACAGCTTCTAGCTTTTTTAGGGTGTCGTCTCCTATTATTCCGTCAAATGATGTTAGACCTGGAAGAACGAAGAAATCGACGATGGTGTTATTCCCTATACTCTTAAAGAACGGGCCACTGACTTTCTCTGTTATTTGAACCTTACCACCGGCAGATTGGACTTGAAATGGTTTATTTATTAAGACGCAGTTTGGTGAAATTCTGTCTGACACGAAGTTTTTGTTGGCTCCGGTGTCTATTAGGAATTTCAATACTGTGCCGTCTCTGGTAACATACTCTAAGTATGGTACGCTAGAGAGGCGTCCGTCATAAAATTTAGCTGGGTTAGGTTTTCAGTGAGTTCTCCCTCATCTACCACATCGTTATAGGCTTTTTCATACTCTTCGTTTGAAGGTTCTTGCTGGCCTTCTTCTGGCTCTTCTACAATTTCGGTTGCGTAAAGACGTTGTTGTTTCCGCGGCAAGTTTTCTGAATCTGCTGGCCTTTGTTGCACAAGATTGTTTGCGGGCCGGTTCATGTAGTTAACCTGTCGCGTTTGCACGGACTGGTCAGTTTCCATTCTTTGAGGAGGTTTGGGGTTCGTTGGCCTAGCGGGTGGTGGGGTATCCCAAGTGGGTTTTGAATTGGTATTTCGCGGAGAGTTGTATATTTGATTTCGCTCGTGAGTGGTAATGGGTTTCGTGTTTTTCGGCGGGAACATTTGATTTATTGGTGCGGTAACTGAATTTCTTACATCTCTGCGATGTATGGAGAAGCTTCTAAAACTTAGGTTTTGAAATTCTAGGCATGAGGTATATGCCTCTGGGAGAGTCTGGGGTTTTTGTATAACGAGCATTCTCGAGATATCTCCATTCAAGCCTCTAATGAAGATATCTAGGGCTCTGTTTCTATAATTTGCCGTTAAGGCATTGACCGTTTCCTGAGAATACTCTTCGGTCTTGATCTTATTAATTAGAAGCGACAACTGGTGATTTATTCTGGCATAGAATTCATCAATACTTCGACCGGCTTGCACCATGGTGTTAAGCTCATGTTCTAAAGTTCGAACGTCGCGTTTATCTGCGTAATGCAGAGATAAACATTTTTTTATTGATGACCAATCCTCATCGAATAAGTTATATGAAATGAGGGCGGCATCGGCCGGGCCTCTTACCTTCTGCCTTATGTGTTGAAGTATAGCCCTGTATAATGGCTTACTTCTGACAATCTCGTAGTCTTTGAGAATCGATTCTACGTTGTGCACCCATGAGACGTACTGAACTGGGTTGCCGTCAAAGATTTGAAGATCTCTGACACTGTCAGGGAGCTTCCTTATTTCAATTAAGTCTTGTTCTGACTTAGGGCTTGTTAGAGTTTGTGGGGTGGGCTGAGGAGGACTAATTCTGCTCTCCAATTGTTGAAGCCGATTGCTTATGAGCTTGGTTTGCTCAATTTGTGCGTTCAGTGCACCTGTCAACTGTTTGATTACTTCCTGCAATTGCTCCATCGCGAAAAGGAAGTTAACACTTTTGGGAGTTGGGTTTTAGGTTATTGGGATAAGGGAATGTAAAGGATAAAATTTAACAGAACACTTGATTAAGGGATAAACTCTGGTAGAACAATTTAAATATACTAGGTTTCCTTATGATTAGGAGTTTCTTAAATTTATAAAATATAATTTTTTTTATATGTTTATTTAAATATTGGTTAAAAGGTTGATTGTTTTTTCTTATAATATATTCACTTGAAGTTTTTTTTAAAAAGGTTTTATTAATTTTTTCTTGTTTTTAAATGTTTCTTTGGTTTTGATTTGATAATATTTTCTTTTTTTAATAAAATAGTAAAGATAAAATAATTAAAATAATGTAACAATGATTCGTTATGTACTTTTGTATTTGTACTTTTTTCTTTTAATATTCACTTTGTTCAAAAAATAATTGAAAAGGTGAAAAACAAAATTTTTTGACTGCTTACAATAATGTAACGGCTAATTGCATCCTGTCGGGAGGTCCGTGTTGTCTCTTTCAACCGTCTTCACTGGTCTACTAAAGGACGGGTTGCGCCACAATTGGATGTTTTGTTGTTGGTGACAGTGTCGTTGGGCGTATTCTTATGGGGACGCCTTTTTCGTTGGACGTGTTCTTATGTGAACGCCTTTGAAAGTTCGGAACAATTGGCTTGGCTAGTCTTTAGCCACCACTTCACACTTTTAACGGTAGGGTATACGCACGACTAGTTATTATTTTTATTTTTCACGGGCAACACCACTTCACACCTTTAACGGTAGGGTATACGCACGACTAATTATTTTATTTATTATTTTTATTTTTCACGGGTAACACCACTTCACACCTTTAACGGTAGGGTATACGCACTCGCGAATAAATTTTTACTTTTATTTTTACGTTGCACGGGTTTTAACTTATTTAGTTAAGCTCGGATTGCTCGGGCGCCAGTTATGGTTTCGCGTTGTATGCGGACCAAAAAAAACAAACACAACTATTCCGCTTGTTGTCGAACACTCCACAACACTTTATTTGTCACTTGCCTTTATAAGTTTTTTTGCTTACACGCTAGTTTGACAAAATTATTTGATTTGCTTACACACTAGTTTGACAAAAATGAATGTGATATCCTACTTCCTGCACGCGCGAGTCTGCAATACAATATTTCTTAGAACTAAGTCGACTCGCGTCTGTGCAATTTTACTTAGGCTAGCAAAATGTGTGGGACAGTGACTGGGAAAGGAAATGGGGTTCAGGTAGGCTGTGGGAATTATGTGTTAACTTGTATATACATTTCTATATTGTTAACCTCTTCTTTCATAATAGATATTTTGTTAAGAAGATTTTAATCGATTTTTTCTGCATTTTTAGCTTTAATTTAGTTCTTGAACTTATTAATCCTCCAATTGATGTTCTGAGTAATTAATTTTGTAATATCAAAGAGTTTTTCATTAATTCTGTATTCGTTAGTTTTTTTTTGTAATTTTTTCCTCCTTTCGAAGAATTTTATCGAAATCTCCAGCATCAGGTTTTCCTGCAACCCACTTCCATGCTGATCCAATCCAATCAAAAGATCCCTTTTGACGCTGTGGTGTCCCTTTAAGTAAATTCAAGGAATTATTTATTTGCTGGAGATGGTATGCTGAAACGGCTTTTTTCTCTGGCCCTTTTAAGATGGTATTCACAGCTTTTGTTATTTCTTCAGAACGGTATTCGAATTTTGCCAAATCATTGATAAAGCTAGTCTGTAAGGACGAGTGCGAATACTCTGTATGTTCTTAAAACGTTTGTAAATGTGTAAAGTTACGAGTATTTTAAAATGATTTCACAATACCCGATTATTTTAATGTAAAAGATTTATATTATAAATATATATATATATATATATAAAAGGGGATAATTTAATTTTATCGTATTTAGGTATGACATAAGAGTAAATATTGTATGGTTTTTTATGTATTAAATATCTATAAAACGTAGCAGTAATGTGCTAAGCTTACAATAGTGTGCAATTTTAAAAGGTATTAAAGGCAAACAGATGATTGTGCAATATTTCGATAGTTATGTGCATATTCGAATTTACAATTATTAAGTTTTCTTTTAAACATTCCAAACTATTGTAAATATATAAATGTAGTTAGAAAAAATAGTTTATTCTTTTATTGTACTAAGTGTGCTTAAAAGAGTTTTTAAACCCTCTTAATGTGTTTATACTGAAGGGCAAAAATCAAAAAAATAGCTTATTAATGTTATTATTATAATATTACTTTTCCTTTGCAAACTCATATATTTTTTACATGGGGTTTGTGGATTCTTTTTTACCGGCAGTTGTAATGGTCACTTTATTGTTTCTTGTCACGATTTCTTTACGAACAAGGGGCTTGTTCTTAGCTTGGATGCTTTCAAACGTCGGCAGATGACTTCAACCTTTCTTAGAACTTTTGGACTACATCTTTTCCGGTTGTGTCTAAGAATCTTTTGTTTTTGTTTTTTTGGCGATTACCTCCTTTAGCTCACGATTAATTTTAGCTTGAAAGTCTAAAAGATTTTAGAACTTAATTCTCTGATGCCTATTAAAAAATGCATCAGACGGTTTCCTTTCTGTTACAGAGTGGATACTAGTATTGTATTTACCCACTATTATACAAAGTAATTCCGTAACTCGCAATCCTTTATACTCATGTTTGAGGCATCGATAGGTTTCTAAGATAATAGAAAGAAATCGTTTCACTTGTACATTTACTTCACTACTGTGGTTACGTGTTTGGTAAAGTTCTATACCCAACATCGTGATGAAATTTTGAATGATAGGACTTACAAAGCTTCGTTCATTATCTGTAACCGTAATATAATACCTTAGTTAATTTGTCCGTTAAGGGAAGCATTGACTTATTTTTAATATGGAACGGCTTGCGGACTTTTAAAAATTATATGTAGATGCAACTAATAAATCTTTTATTTTGGATTTCCATTATATCCATGTGAAGTATTTAACATGTATACGATGGAACTAGTGTTGGTTAAAATTCTGATATAAGGGGTGTGTTTTATCTTAATAATTTAAGGGAAAGAAAAAATAACTTAATCCACACGTTATAAAATATATATTTCGATTCTCTACAATACAATATTAAGGCTTTGAACTTTGACACACTTCTATTTATACTCTAATGTTCGTTGAGTTTTTTAGTACTACTTAGTTAATTACTGGTTAGGTAGTGTGACTTGATATTAACTTAACATTTATATTTGGATAATAAATTAACAATATTAACAGTATTAATTCAACCCAATAACAATACATTCAAATTGAATACAATATTTCATGTTTATATTAATATCTTCTTGAACATCCTCCCCAGCCGTTTTTTTTTACACAAACAGATCGATGCCGCCATCCATATCCATTTCGATTTTCGATCCTTGTGATGACGTCTCAAAGTATGCTGTTGTTGCAGCTCGCCATGCCAGTATTGTTTGTGTTTTATGATGTGAATTGTAGTTCTGTGTTGTGTATTTTTACACAAAAAAAAAAAAAAAAACGAAAGAAAGAGGAAATTTAATTAGTGCGGAGTTCAACAGGTGAGTAGTTAAGCTTATTTATATATTAATTCGATATCTGTGATAGATAGTTATAAGATGAATTCGTTTGGAATCCGTTAACCCAAGCCTCAATGGAACGCAACTCCATTGAAGGTATTTGGTTTATTATTTACTTTCATTTCGGTGTTGTTTGTGTACATATGTACATAGTGTACACGTGACATATAGTGTTGTGTAGTGTTTTGACTCCAAGTGCAGTGCACATTAAGTACCTGGAGAAACCCTGCTGTGTGAGGTTGTACATACATATGTGGAGTGTGAAATGGAATATTGTACGTGCATTGACCTGGATCACCGGAATTGGCACGAATTTTGTGAAGACAGCTGATCCATGATGATATTGTGACAGCGCTATGTACTAACTGGGTTTATGAATTATTTAATATGATAATGTAATTATTTGATATTTTGTGTTGTATTTACGAGATATTTGATTGAAAATAAAATGATTATGAAGCATTTAAGTTCTAGTGTTGTGATATAATTTAATATTGATAATAACTGATGGTTTTATTTATGCGTCATTGGTGTTTGGTTTTCCATTTCTAATGTTATTTCTTCCTGGTGCTCGTCCGAATGTAAGATGCAAATCCTGGTGATTGGTCGCCTTATTTCTCCTTTCGGTGTTCTCAACGTCACGACTCTGATTAGTTTGTCGTCACCTGCATGAGTTTCCAGTATGCGTGCGAGACTCCATTTAGTGGGTGGTAACTGATCTTCTTTCAGTAACACCAAATCTCCTATCTTAGGCTGTCTCTCCACCTTCAAACACTTCGGTCTTTGTTGCAGTCGTGTCAAATACTCGGTTTGCAACTTTTTCCAAAACAAAAGCTGCATGTGTTGTATCCGATGCCAATGTTTAAGATGACCTATTGATGTTTTCGTCGAATCGGGCTGAGGAATAGTGTTGAGTGGTCTTCCAATTAGAAAGTGTTCCGGAGTAAGTACATTGAAATCCTGTGGGTCATCGCTGAGTGGACATAGTAGCCTCGAGTTGAGACACGACTCGATTTGATGTAGTAGCGTTGTAAGTTCTTCGTAGGTGAACACTTCTGCTCTGCTGACGAGTTTCAAATGGTGTTTTATGGACTTCACTCCCGCTTCCCACAGGCCCCCGAAGTGAGGGGACGCTGGTGGCATGAAGTGCCATTTGATGCTGTCCATCGCTAGCGTTTCAGGAACTTTTGTCCAGTCGAATTTTGCCTCTTCCAGTAACCTTTTCAGTTCTCGACTGGCTCCCACGAAGTTTGTGCCGTTATCGCTGAATATCTGCGAACATAGACCTCGTCGTGCTGTGAATCGTCTCAAGGCGGCTTTTGTAGCCAAGCATGCAAAGATAGCGAAGCACGGTACGTTTTTCCTCCTCTGTTCTTAGGCTCGTCAGCTGTGAAGGGTATTGAAAGTCCCATGATTCTCTCAAGAATTCTGGACCTTTCCACCAGAGCGTATTCGCTTGCAACGCCGAAGGCATCGTCCGCCTTGAAGCTAAATCCGCAGGATCCATCTCACTCGGAATGTGCATCCACCTGTCCGGTTTCACCAATTGTTGAATCCCTGCAACTCTGTTGCATACAAATATAGTCCACTTGTTTGGAGGTACGGCTATCCAGGCTAAGGTAATCGTTGAATCGCTCCACGCATATTGCCTTGCCTCTTTAATGTCGAAAACTCTCGCCGTGTTGGACTACTAAGAGTCCAGAAGAACTGCTCCGCAAAGTTCCAGATGCGGCAAAGTTTGTGTCTTCATTGGAGCTACCCGGGTCTTGGCCATCACCAAGTGTGTATGTATTTTGTCCGCTTGGTCCAACACACGAAAATAAATTACGGCCCCGTATGCTTTCTGGGACGCATCGCTGAAGCCGTGCAGTTGCAATTCCTTTTGTGTATCATGGGTGTGTATCCAGCGTGGAACTTTGATCTGTTCGTACCACCCTGTTTAATAATGTAATGAATAATGCACATTATCCAGCGCATTGGAAAACTGCTGTGGTACATCCCATCCCCAAAAGGGATAAAGACACTTCCAATCCGGCGAATCTCCCCTCGATCAGTCTTCTTCCAAACATCAGTAAGGTGTTCGAGAAGGTGATCAATAGAGTCCTGACTAAGTGGTTTGAGGACAAAAATATAGTTCCGGATAATCAATTCGGTTTCAAGGCGGGGCATGATATTATTCATGCTGCGTCGAAACTGGTTTCTGATATCCAATGGAACAAAGGCAAGAAACAGTGCACTGATGCCTGCCTGATTGACTTGGAGAAGGACTTTGATACCGTATGGTTAGAGGGACTCTTTTTCACGCTGGACAAGTTGGGCATTAGTAAACCACTGCTGTATATTCTTTTCGATATGCTCTCCAGTAGACAGTTCATCGTGAAGAATGGCGATGTGACTTCTGCTGGAACATTTAACATTAAAAACGGTCTGCAACAGGGTGCGGTAAATTCGCCGATCCTATTCAACATTTACACGAGTGATCTGATAGGTTCACTTCACCATGCCATAGCGTACGCAGACGACATAATCGCGTACACATCAGGTCCAAAGATTGAGGTCATTAATATACTTTTGCAGCGTGACTTCGAAAAAATAAAGCGATATTGCGATGACTGGAAGTTGAAAATCAACTTTCAGAAGTCGGAAACCATTCTGTTTAGGACGCCTTTGTCTGGGGCCTATAGGGATACCAGAAAGAATTGGCGAAAGTTCTCGATCGTCGGGCAGCCACTTGCTTGTCGAAATGTAGTCAGATACCTTGGGATCTAGCTAGATAAATTTCTGTATTTTAACAAACATATAGATGTTGCTCTGGGCAGAGCCAAACGTGCTTTTGCCCTTACAAAGAGACTGTTTTATAACAGCCAACTCGATGTGAGGGTGAAGGTAATCTGCTACATGGCCCTTATCAGGCTCATGCTTGTATTTGGATGTATTTGGATGTCAACGTGAGAGCAAGTTTAATGGAAAAGATTCGGGTGTTTGAGAGGGCTTGTCTTAGGACTTGTCTTAGCTTATACAGAACACCAGAGTCTCAGTACATCACATTCTATCCCAATGAGGTCTTGTACAATAGGGCGAACCTAATAAGAGTGGACAATTTCGTCATTAAGTTAACTCGAAGGCACGTTGCAAGAGCAATGACCTCATCGAACAACCTGATCTCCGGGGCCTTCTACCCCAATTATATGTATCACGAGAGAGTTCGCTTTGACGGCTTTATTCCTCCAGAAGCGTTCCTCTACTTAGATAGCAAAGGTCTGCTCCAGGACAGATTGGCGGTGCCGCTAATCTTCCACGTCGCTCGAACAGCTGCGGACAGGTGACTCAGCTACGACAGAGACGTCGCGCATGGCAGTGCGGAGCGTCTCCGGTTCAGTAGGGCGGTAGGAAGTCGCGACATGAGGGATGTTGCTCGGCAGCACCAACACTTTTGGTGGCTAGTTGAAGGAGAGGATGCTTCGTCGTTAAACTCCTTCAGTGATATGTAGCTTCATGTGTAGCAAAGTGGGCCAGAATAATTTTTTTGTTAGCCATGGCCGGCTTACATAGTTTTAGGTAGGATTAAGTTCGATTTAAGAAAAAAAAAAATATATTAAAACCAAAAAAAAAAATTAAAAACAAAAATATATATATGCATGTATTTATATATTTTGTATATACATATTATGTATGTATATATTTATGTATGTCTATGTTTGTGTTAGATGTAAGTAGGTTAAGTAGATTAAGATTTAGTTTTAGGTAGTTTGTAGGCTTTTAGTTTTAAGTTTTATACAAAATTAAAAAATGTCCATTTACTAAGTTTTTACTTAAATTTTATTTTCTTAGTTTTAGTATTAATTAATGTTAAAATAGAAATAAAAGTAGACTGTAAGATTCGTCGAAAGAGATAGTTTAAGTTTTAGGTTTAACTTAGAGTGCCCGCATGGGGTCAGTAAGTTAGAATAAGATTACTTGTAAGTAATTTAAGCTAATTTTTAAGCGTTTTTTTGTTTAGCATATAAGAGTAAATTAAGTTAAAAAAATAAAAATGCATAAAAATTGAAAAAAAAACTGAACTGACTTTGACCTGTTCGAGCTGTGGTAGCTCCGCGCTGAACGTGATCCACTCCTTCCTCATTTTCATTGGAATCGGTTCATCCCAATCCACTTGGCTTATCCAAAGATTTTGCATAATCATGTTGCCTTTTACAACACAGGGTGAAAACCACCCGAGCGGGTCAAAAAGTCTGGATATGGCTGAAAGAATATTTCTCTTGGTGGGTGCAGACAGGTCTGGCTATGCGTTTTGGAACGAGAGATAATCATCCCCCGGAAACCACTTAATCCCTAACGCTTTGACATGCGCAAGCGAAGACAGAGGTAAGGCCAAATGTACTTCCCGTTAATCCATAGGTACTCCATCAAGAATTTCAACCGCATTTGTTGCCCATTTTCGCAGAGTGAATCCTCCCGCCCGCAAGAGATTGTCAACTTGGTGCCGTTTTTCTACTGCTTCATCGACCGAGTCAGCTCCCGCAAACAAATTATCAACATAGATGTCGTTTTTAACCATGTATACACCCAGAGGATATTTATTTGCTTCATCTTCAGCTAACTGATTGAGCGAGCGAATAGCTAAGTATGCAGCACAATTCGTTCCGAAAGTAACCGTTTGTAATCAATACAATTTGATTGGTTGTGTCTCATCACTGCGCCAGAATATTAGTTGGTAATATGAGTCAGCTTTACCGATGCGGACTTGGCGGTACATCTTTTCGATGTAAAGGTAAATTTATGCTTTCTCCACTTTAAAATTATATCCATAATATTTGTCTGTGTCTTAGGTCCTGTTAACAAGCGCTGATTTAATGATGTGCCATCTGACGTATCAAAAACCACCCGCAATTTTGTAGTGGAGCTGGCCTCCTTGAACACGGCGTGGTGTGGTAGAAAATAATGATATGGACTATTGAGAACCTCATCCTGCATCATGTCTACCTCTGTCATATGACCCAAACGTAAGTATGCCTCTATACATTGAGAATATTCGATTTTTAAATTCTTGTTGTCGCGGAACCTCCGCTTGAGGTGTGTAAACCTACGCAAGGCACCTTGCTTCGAGGGTCCAAGGGCGGGTTTCCTCCCTGCTCTGAAAGGCAATGATACCTCGTAGCGTCCGTTCGTCAATCGCTTTGTTGTCGCCTGAAAAAATGTTTCGCATGCTTTTTCCTCGTCGGTTTGATGAGTCTTGAATGGTGCCTCTTCTATCTCCCAAAAGCGTCGTGTTTATTTATCTATATCAGTAATCTGAACAAAGCTTTTTACGCTCCTGCATACTTGAGAAGTTTTACCCATGACAACCCATCCAAACTTCGTCTTTTGGGCTATTGGACCTATTTCTAATTCATCTCTCACAATTTGGGGTAGCACGACTTGTGCGTATACGTCGTTAGCTAATATTGAATCTATTTCCGATGGTATATAAAATGTCGGATCGGGCAGAGGTTACCCCATAATGTGGCTCCATTTTGCCGCTTGCACTCTGTGGGATGGAAGGAGACCGGTCAGCGGAAGATAAGCGCTTGCACGTTTTGAACTCTGATTGCAAGGACCTGAGAGTTATATCAACGTATCCGTAGCAAGTTCCGCTACTAACCTTCCCCAATCCTGTTACCTCCACATGAGTGCGTTTTTCTGATATACCTAACATGTTTGCCGCATGTCTAGAGATGAAACTTGCCTCTGACCCTGGATCCAATAACTCGCGAAGATTAACCTTCTCTCCTGAAGCAGACCCTATACTTACTATCGCTGTAGCTAACAATACTTCCCTAATTTCTTGTGTAGTGTGAAGACTCTGTATATGATTTTGTTGAAAAGGTAAAGTGTTAGGATTAAGATGTGGTGATTGTGCATGTGTTGGGTTATAGTGTGGATGTTGGTTATTGTGGGATGTACTAGGCGCTGTATGTGTGGTGTGGTTTGACCTTCTCTCCTGATGCAGACCCTATACTTACTATCGCTGTAGCTAACAATACTTCCCTAGTTTCTTATGTAGTGTGAACACTCTGTATATGATTTTGTTGAAAAGGTAAAGTGTTAGGATTGAGATGTGGTGATTGTGCATGTGTTGGGTTATAGTGTGGATGTTGGTTATTGGTGGATGTACTAGGCGCTGTAAGTGTGGTGTGTTTGTAGAGTGTGAACTGTGTGGAGTTGAATTTGAATGGAGCAGCGAATGGTGGAGTTGCTGAGAGAAGTAGCACCTTATCCTACTTGGGCACTGCGCTGTGTCGTGGCTGTAGGTCAAGCAGTTCTGACAAACCCCTATTCGATTAACCCATGACTTGCGTGAAGCAATATCGAGTTTAAGGAATTTACTACACTTATGTAGTGCGTGGGCATCTTTATTGCAAACCTTGCAACTGTATTGAATCTTTTTAGTTTGTTTAAGAAGAAAAGACTGTTTTTTTTACCGATTCCTCTTTATTTATTTTCGTATCTTGCTGTTGCTTTACAGCTTCTAGCTTTCTAAATCTCGATTCTTAAAAATTACAAAAGTTTTTAAATTTAGGTAGTTTTTTATCGGTTCCTAATTTCCCCTCCCACAACTGTTGAGTGATAGGCGGTAGTTTCCTCACCATTGAGAAAATTAAGACCATATCCCAGTGTTCGACTGGCAGCTTTAAATTTTGGAGAGCATGTTTGCACTCCACTGAAGTATCGAGTAGCTGTTTTAGTGCCGCGACTGACTCAACTCGAATCGTTTCTTGGTCGAAAAATATTTTTAATTGCGTATTGACGAGCACACGTTTGTGGTCATACCACGAAATTAATATTTCCCATGCAGGCTTATAATTCCCCTCATTTATTCTTAGTTGTTTTAACAAACGCTCTGCTTCATCACGCAGACTAGATTTTAAATGTATTATAATACCCGGAGAAAATTGGAATATTTATTTTTGGTACACTTATCTTTATCTTATCACTATCATTGCTTAACTTAGTACTCACCGTGCTTTCCGTTACTACTTCTAGTTTATCCAACGCATCCTGCATTGACGCTTTATAGTCGTAGTAAAGCTCCTTGATCTTCTCGAAGATGTCTTCTAATTACGCTACATCTTCGGGTTCAGCTTCAGTAATTCCTTTGTTGTTATACTGTGTAGTCATTTTAAAATTTTCCTCCAGCATGCTGATTCGATTTTTTATGTAGTTTTTTGTTCTGTCCTTTGGCGAACGTTTGCTATAGTTTTCCACATCTTTGATTATTTGCTTGAGCGAGTTATTTTGCAGCTTTAACATTGCGCTCATAATACTTTGATTGAAGTTCGATTCGAGATGATCGAATCCACGTTCAAGCACTGGTTCCAGGTGGGCTCGAAAATAAATGATTCGTAAGAGAAAAAAAAAATATATGTAAGTATGTATTTCAACTTACGTTCGAACCCGTCCTAGCTAATGGAACAATTTTTTTTTGTTTCAGTTGTTAACTGGATGTAACTGGATGTAACTGTCTGTAACTGGATGCCTAACTGTCGCTAACTTGAGGTTCTTGTTGCTGTACTTCCAATGGTGCACTGCTTCTGGTGTATTACTTGTGTACAAAGGAACTATTTCACGGCGCGAGAACCCGTTTGGCACTTGAAAAAAAAAATTCACTTTTAACTGTTAGCTAGTTTTAGTTTTAATTTTAACTAGTTTTAGCACTTTCCAAATCTTTTCTGTTTTTTCTTGATATATGTATGTGCACAAACTTATGTATATATCTATATGTAATGAGTTTAATTTGAATGTATTTAATTAATGATTATTAATTTTAGAGACTCGAAGGACCACTGTTTTATCTTAATAATTTAAGGGAAAGAAAAAATAACTTCATCCACACGTTATAAAATATATTTTTCGATTCTCCACAATACAATATTAAGGCTTTGAACGTTGACACACTTCTATTTATACTCTAATGTTCGTTGAGTTTTGTAGTACTACTTAGTTAATTACTGGTTAAGTAGTGTTACTTGATATTAACTTAACATTTATATTTGGATAATTAATTAACAATATTAACTCAACCCAATAATAATACATTCACGCCTTCGCCTTCTTCATTGTTAACATCTTCTACCACTTTTTGTGCGATCCGAATTTCATAATTTTAAAAGTTGTTTAAATAAACTTACTGAAGAAGACCTAAGTGGGTTTCAGGGATTTTAATTCTGTTCAGGATGTTTCGTTGTAATTTGGGTTTTAGGAGGTTAGCAAGGTTTGTCTTTATCAGATTTTCTATAGTAACATAGTATCGATTATAACCTGGATGGGGACTCGCTTCGATACATTGGCCTTCACTTGTGCATTCTTACCACGTGTTAGATTTGTAAGTGGTTTGGCCACCCTTGCATAATCGCAAATGAATTTTGTGTAGTAAGAGGTTAACATAAGGAAATTCTTTAATTAATTAAATTAACTTTCCTCATGTCAGCTCTTATGCCGTTTGATCTTATGCCTAATAAAAAAAACACTTTGTATCAATCAGCACAGTTCAAGATTTATTAGGAAAGGGACGGTTTTTTTGGCAGGTATTCATCTGATAAAGTTATAGACTAAATTACAAAAATAAGACTTTGCTAGGTGGCGGTGCAAACAATTGAATGAAAAACAGAGATGGCATAATATTTCGATATAATTGCAACACCCCAACTATAGCAAAATATTACAATTCGGGAATTCCCAATTTCTCTATAAAATAATAATGCTAAACAGAACTTAAACTTTTTATTAGCAAATCTGTCGGCATATCAGCTGTCCCCAACTATTCCATTTTCACTATTTTATTTGACACAGCTTATCTTATAAAATGATGCCGAACATCTATGTGGTTCGACCTTTTATGCAAGACGAGTTTTGCGGACAAGTTTTGTGCACTTTGATTATCATTATATCATTTAACAGTGTATATGCTTTCTACAATCTCCCTTTTCAAATTTCATAAATATATGGCTCCTTACAGGCTTCAGAAATAGCCATATATTCGGCTTCTGTACTAGACAGAACTACTGTTTTTTGTATTTTACTTTCCCATAAGATAGCAGAACCAGCCATTTAAAAAAAAAAATCCAGTATATGGTTTTCCATATATGACATTACTCGCCCAATCGGCATCAACAAAACCCTCCAATTCTGCATTCCCATTCACATATTTCAACCCATACCTAATTCTTTGTGGTTTTTAAATATCTTAATATTCTTTTAGCATATTTCCAAATGAACATTAGTATAACAATTATTGAATTGACTTAAAAACCTAACAGAGAATGCGATATCCGGTCTTGGATACATCAGGCTACCATAGAGTTGTTGGTATGGAAGTTGAGATTCACAAACGTCTCCCTTAACAAAATTAGCTTTAATCTCCGTAGAAGTTTCATCGTTTTTACAATCTGACATATTAAATTTGCTTAACAACTCATTGACATACTGTTCTTGATCCACAGTAACAACACATCGTTTTTTATTTATATCTTTCTAAATCTATATCTAAATCTTTAATCTTAAATTTTGAACTTAATACACACTTTAAATTTTTCGTTTCAGTTTCAGTATTAGAAAAAATAAAAAAAATTATCTACATACAATGCTACTACAGTTTTAAATTTTTGTTTAGTTTTAGTAAGCAAACAAAGCTCTAATTGAGATTTTTTATAGCCTAATTCTGTCAATCATCTACCCTTTAACCTTTAAAGTTTAATCATAATCATGCGTGAAGCCCTTAGCCAATAATCTTGCGCGGTAACGGATGTTATTCTTTTCGGCATATTTCTTTTTGAAAACCCATTTACTCCGCACTCTAGTTGCATTTTCTGGAGCGTCCACAAACTCACACGCCTCATTGTCTTCGAATGATTTCAGCTCTTCCTTCATCACAAGGTTCCACTGTCAGGCGATTCATAATCGCTGGAACTTCCCACTGATCCTTCATATCATCCATGCTCTCTTCGCCCATGCAATCATTCACGCACTTGTCGATGCTCACTTTCTCAACCATATCCATACTCGTTTTTTCCCCCACTGAATCCAATTTCTCCATCTTCTTGTCGTTGTCATCTATGACAATATTTGTCTCTGCACAAGCGTCCTTCTCTTGCTTTAGATCTGCCCTCACCATGATATCTCTACTTGTTGTGACTGTATTGTTGTTAGGATTATAACCTCTGTACCCTCTCACATTTTCCGAGCCATTTTAATCTTTTTTCTTTAGGTACGTGTACCACTACCAAACCACCGATTATCCGAAAATTACTAACGTCTGTCCTACGACTTATCCATAGCTCATATGGGGTTTTGTCTCCTAAATCAAATAACAAACACCTTGCCTTTTCAACTATGGTGCGATTAAGTCTTTCGCATAAATCATTTTGTTCTGGCGTATAATGATTGGTTTTCTGGTGAAAAATTCCGAACTGCTTCAGAAATCCTTCAAATTCACTGCCACAAAATTCGCCACCATTATCCGTCCTTATACACTTAATTCGTTTTCCTTTTTAATTTTCATGGATCATGGAATTAAATTGCTTGAGACAACAAAAAACATTGCATTTCGATTTCAAAAAATAAACAAATTATATTCGACTGAAGTCATCTACGAGAAGGATAAATTATCTTGACCCATTGATAGATTTTACCATGAGTGAAGAAAAAACTTTCCGTCCTATTCGGACTCCCACCCCTGGAGAGCGAATATCGAAACCAAATACACCTGAGTTTCAAAACCACTACAAAAATAATTTTTCCTTTCTCCTCCTTCTAAACTTTCCGCCCGCACCCTGGCAACAGTAAAAGGGTATCTAACCCCTTAGGCGCGCGTAAATTATAAAAAAAAAAATAAACATCTGCATGCACAATCTCTATTGTTTCCCCTCGCAGCACATTGTGCAAGTCGCTTTGCCAATACCAGCTTCGTCCGCATATGACAGACCTTCCACCGCACCATTCTTCATCTTTTTCATATCATGACTATTGATGTGTCCCAATGTTCTGCGCCATACATCGACAAAACAACCGACCCAGTTAACAAGCAGTTATTTTTGGTAGTATTTAATCGGTAACACCATCGATCAAAACAACTGAGGCAAATAATTCACTCTGTCGATTATATATGTAGGAACTATTGTTCTTAAATGAAACTTTGTTTCCATTATTAATCAGTTGGCTAACTGACAATAAATTTATGATTAAGTCTGGCGCACATAACACATCTTTTACGTTGATATCATAGGAGCATCCATTAAAAGCTGTTTGAATTTGTACATCCCCCGCACATGAAACTGGTATCTTTCACTTGTTTGCGACTACGATCTCTTTGGTAGACTGCAGATAAGAAATATTCCTTGCCCAATTCTCGTTGGCCGTCATATGTATGTTAGCGTCGGAATCAATGTACCAGTCTTTTTTATTGAAAATCCCGTCTGCGCTGAAAGCATTTGATTGTTTTCGTTTTTCCTGTTGCACGGTGCTGCGGCATTGGTTTTTGTGACTGGGTTGCTTGCACTTGTAGCATTTAATATTCTTTGTATTTGAATTAACCGATTGATATACACTCGAACCATGCCTGCCTTTGGTGTTTCGCTGCTAATGTTTAGTGGCAAACGCGCTATTGGTATTAACATCGCTGGCAAATGGTTCAATATCCAATAATTTTGTCTTGATTGTGTCCGTGGTTATATTAATTCCACAATGCTCGATCGCCATTATCATCGGTGGAAATTTTTCGCACAAACCGGCGAGCAATAATGATCTAGTCCATTCATCACTGATGTTGAAACCCGTGCCGCACAGCTTTTGTCCAGTTTCTACTATTTGCGACGTAATTTGTCGTAGAATCGCAATTTTCAAGACGAATTGAGATCAGTTTGCGAAGCAATGATATTTTTCTTGCAAAATCGAAGTCGTCGAACAATGTTGATAGTTTTGGAATTCAGCTTCTGTTTTCATAAAGTGGGGTTTTTCTAATTTCTCCTCAATATTAACCTCTTGTAGTCGTGAAAAGATCGTTTCAATATTTATGAAGAGGTCTTCCTCACCGCAGCCAATTACTATTATATTATCGATGTATACGCAGCAGATTTTCAATCTAAGTACTTCGCCTATCATTCTTTGGAATATCGCCGGAGCATTCTTCAAGGTAATCTAATGAACTCAAACTTTCCGTTCATAGTCGAAAATACAGTTTTGGAGATGTCAGAAGTCTTCATCGGGATTTGATAAAAACCGGAAGCAAGGTCAAGAGTAGTTAAATATTTAGCATTGCCTAGGCTGGCGAGAGTAGAGTTAATTATTGGGTATGTGTCCGAGATGGTTACGGCGTTAAGCCGTTTGTAGTCGATGACCATCCGATATTGCTTTACTCCCGTAGTTTTTTTTGGGTACAACCCAAATTAGAGAGTTGTAAGGTCTCTTTGAGGGACGAATAATGTTCTCCTCCAACGCCTTTTCTATTTCATTTTCCACCTCCGTTCGCAGACACGTAGGGTAAGGATAACTTTTGGTATAAATCGCTTCGTCGGTGTTTGCTCTTATTTCGGCCTTCACAAATGCATTGATTTTCTCACCACCGCTCATTGGACCGAATATACCGTTATATTTATTAATAAGGTATTCGAGCCGTTTTCTAATGCTTTTGGGAAGGCTTTCGTCTAACTTAAAGTTGATAGTTCTCTCGAAATTGAATCTTTATATCAAGCTTAACTGTCTATTACAGTTTCTAGTTCTTTGAGCGTATCGTCCCCGATTCTGCCATCGAAGAACGTATGCCCTGGAAGCACGTAGAAGATGAGAAGCGTATGTCACCTGCATTTTTAAAGAACTGTCGAGTAATCTTTTCTTCAATAAATATATTGCCAGCAGCGGAATGAACTTTAAAAGGATTTGGAATTTTTGAGAGATTAGTTGAGACAAAGGGGCTAATGAAATTTTTGTTAGCCCCTGTGTCTACGTGAAACTGGAGATTCTTCCCATCCGGCGTAACATACTCTATATATGGTACTCTCGGCAGGCACCCGTCATAAAATGTACCTCATCCAGAATCTCCTCTTCGACAATTTCCACATACTATTCAGTAGATTGATCGTCTACGGTTTGAATGGTATACACTTTCTGTTGCTTCTGAGGGCTATTGTCCGACTTGCCAGTTTTCTTATGCAGGAATGATCCTTGAGGATGAATTATGTAACTTACGCGACTTGTCTGTAGGGTTCGGTCCACTTCCATTTTCTCAGGGGACTTAGGTACGTTAGGCTTTGTTGGTGCACTATTCCCATGACCGCTTTTATTATTGCGCTGATGAGGTTTGCCGCATAGAGATTGATGAAATTTCCTAGGCGGCAAAGCAGGTTTTGCGCTCTGATTGAATTGGTTTATTGCAGCCCTGACAGTGTTCTTCGTACTGGAATAATGGATATTGTGATTCCTGTAGTTGTGGTTTTGTACTTCTAGGCAGGCCGAACAAGTTTCAGGAAGCGTTCTCGATTTCAGCACAATCAACATGCTCAAATTATTACCATTCAGGCCGCGTACGAAAATATCTAAGACTCGATTGCGATAGGTTTCGATCAAAACTTTTACCGTCTCCTTGGAATAGGATTCCGATTTAATTTTATTTACTATTAAAGAGAACTGATGGTTCACTGTCGCATAGAGTTGGTGAATTGGTTGTACGATTTGGTTGAGCTGATGTTCCAGAGTCTGTGTGTCCCCTTTATCGGCGTAATGCAATGATAGAAAATTTTTCATTTCCTCCCAATCATCGTCAAAGATATTGTAAGATATCATCGTCAAAGATATTGTAAAAGAGAGAGCCTGTATTACCTCTTACCTTTTAACGGATGTGTTGAAAGATAGCATGAAAAATGGCTTTATTTCATACCACTGAGGATCCGCTTAGGATGCTCTCAACAGTATGAACCCAAATACGTAACAGGTTTGTTCATTTCGAACACCTGCTGTTAATTAACACAATAGGGTAATTTCCCGATGTTCTTGCTTCTGTTTTAGGACCATACAAAGGAGTGTGCCATTCCACAAATGGATCAGTCGTAGGTCAGCTACTCATTTCTACGCTAGAGAGCCTCATTTCGACAGTTCTTAATCTTTCCAACAAGTACCGAGTCGACCACCGTCGAGTGCACAGCTCCACCAGTGCACTCGCAATATTGTTGTGTGCTGTGCAGCAAAAAAAAAAAAACAAAAAAAAAAAAACAAAAAAAAAAAAAAGAACAAAAGCGCGCGCGTGCAAAAAAAAAAATATATACAAAAACAAAAAAAAAAGTGCAGTGACAGTGAATATAACACAGTGCGGGTATCCCACCTCACCCGCTCCTTGTCGAAGTACTGTTGCTTGCACTCAGTCACTGCCGTTACTGTATTTAACCATACGGTACGGGCAGTGGCTGAGTGTATGTAACAACTGATGGATAGCGGGGTTGTGAGTGAAAATATTGTTGGTGCACTGTTTCATATTGTTGTAAGGGCATAACACCTACAACAATTTGATTCGGTAAACCAACGTCAGAATTTCCACTTCGCAGCCTTGCTTAGTATCGTCGGTGTTTGTGTTTTCTGTGTTTGTCTGTGATTATGACTAGGGAATTCAGGGTAGACGTAGCCAATATACGCGGGCTAAAAAGTAATCACTTTTCTGCGTACGTCCACGTCTGTAAGTACAGACCAGCTGTTTTGGCACTTAGTGAAACACAGGTAGATCCCCGCCCACACCTCTCAGATCATTCTGATCTGAAGCTACCTGGCTACGAACTAGTGCCATTATTCTTCTCTCACCGCGGTCTCGCCATTTATGTGCGTAGTGATGTAGCTTACCAAACTCCACCACAATGTGATCCATGTTCCAATCCGGAATTCAACTTCATGTGGTTGAAATTCCATCTCCGTAAGCAAATTATACACTACTGCTTTATTTATAGAAGCCCCAAACTGGACAGCAATTCAACCTTTAACGAGTTTGATGCGCTGTCTGACTCCATTCAAAGAATTGTATCCCTGTATCCTCATACTGAAATCGTTATTACGGGCGACTTCAATATACACAATTCTGGGTGGCTTCGACATTCTGGACAGACAACACCCGAAGGACGGTGTGTTGAGATCTTCGCTGCGGAAAACAACCTAACGCAGCTTGTAAATGAGCCCACGCGAATACCAGACGTTGATAGTCATACCGCCAACACCCTGGACTTGTTTTTAACTTCTCACCCTGATAAGTACACCATTGATGTGCTCTCCCCTCTAGGCTCGTCGGACCATTGTGTCATATCAGCTAATTTCTCGTACACCGACCACACAGTTAGAGAAAAAATTCCTAAAAAAACCGTATGGCAATACGAGAAAGCCAACTGGAGCGGTCTTAACAGCTTCTTTAGGAATTTTAACTGGTCGTTATGCTTCCTCGATAACGACGTGGATGCCGCTGCTGATATGATTACAGACACCATTCTCTTTGGAATGAGATCCTTTATTCCTCATCGGATGAAGAGTATCAAGCCAAAAGAAAAGGCATGGTACGACTCGAGCTGTAAAGAGGCCGTCAGGGTTAGAGAAATGTTTTTTCGGTCCTACAAGACCAACCCGACAGAGGAAAACCGAAAAAAGTTTAAACGAGCCAGAAATGACTGCAACGCCTTTCTGAAGCGTGTGAAATTCCTATACGACCAAAAACTGAGGCAAAAAATACTGCAATGTCCCAAAGGCAGTAAAAATTTTTGGTCGTTCGTCAAAAACATTAGAAATTCCGCCTCATCCTCCATCCCAACGCTCATTTACAATGACATTCCAGCTGTCAGCTCTTTGGATAAGGCCAATCTGCTTGCTGCACACTTTGCGGCCAGCTCAACACTCCCAGATTGTGCTTTGTCTCCGCCTACACTTGAGTGCGTCGAATCTTCAATGGGACGAATCTACTTTCGCACTCGTGTAGTAGCAAGAGTACTTAAGAATCTCAACATACATAAATCCGCTGGTCCAGATGGTATATCTCCCCTTCTTCTGAAGAGGTGTTCTTCCTCGCTGGCAAAACCACTGCGTAAGCTTTTTCATCAATCCTACACTTTAGGACTCTTCCCGAGCAGATGGAAAACAGCATTTGTCCAGCCCGTCCCTAAAAAAGGCGAATCATCTTCTCTCTCCTCCTACAGACCCATTGCACTTACGTCCCTTCTTTCCAAGGTCATGGAAACACTGATAAATCGTCAGCTCATGAAATATCTCGAAACACGAAAACTTCTCAATGACCGGCAGTACGGTTTTCGTAGCAACAGGTCCACTGGTGATTTGATGGCATGTCTCACCGAAAAGTGGAACCAAAGCGTACATCAATCTGGCGAAAGCAAGATAGTTGCACTTGATATTTCTAAGGCATTTGACAGAGTTTGGCATCAGGCTCTTTTGTCGAAAATGCGTGCATTTGGGATCGACGACTCTCTTCTTCAATGGATTAGAAATTACCTTTCGGAACGTTCAATTCAAGTTGTCTTGGACGGTTTCAAGTCTGATATTCACAAAATAAATGCTGGTGTGCCCCAGGGCTCTGTTCTGTCACCGACACTCTTTTTAATTTTCATTAACGATCTCTTGTCTGCTACTTCTAATCCAATATATTCCTTTGCTGATGACAGTACTCTCTGCTTTTCATATTCGTTCCCGGACTCACGGCCCTGCTCTTCGGCTGTAGTACGAGAACGGCAGCGTATGCTAAGCTCATTAAATTCCGATATCAACAGCATAACCAATTGGGGAACTATCAATAGAGTGGAATTTAATGCTTCCAAAACACAATGCTGTCTGCTGTCTTTAAAGCGAAATTTAAACACCCAGCCATTATCTATGAATGGCACTTGCATCGTCGAAACCGAAAAACTTTCCATTCTCGGTATGTGTGTTAATGACAACTTACGTTGGAATGACCACATATTTGATGTCGCCAAAAATGCTGCGAAATGTCTAGGTTTCCTCAAGCGATGTAAGAAATATTTTACCCCCTCTGATCTGGCCTCAATATATAAGGCATTCATCCGCCCAAAATTGGAGTACAACTCCCACATCTGGTCAGGTGCTCCTAAAACATCTCTGCACCTGCTAGATAGGATTCAAAACCGTGCGATAAAACTTATTGACGATACTAATATCAGTCAATCAATGGACACCCTCGAACACCGACGAAATGTCTCGTGTCTCATTTTGTTTTATCGCTACTTCCACCACCAGTGCTCCACTGAAATCGCCAGTAGCATTCCGCCCATTCAAACTTTCAACCGTAACACCCGTCTCGCTATGAATGCTCATCAGTATACCCTCAAGCCCATTTTCGGACGTACTCTAAAATATCGTGATTCGTTCCTAAGCCGTACATCTCGCTTATGGAATGCCCTGCCGATCTCTGTATTTCCTGGTAGTTATAACTTGCAAACATTTAAAAACAATGTACATCGGTACCTCTCTTTTCTTCCTCCCTAAATTTCCCTTGCCCGCGCTGTGTACAATCACCTTAAGGGTACTCAAACCCCTTGAGCGCGCGCTCATTATAAAAAAAAAAAAAAAAAAAAAAAAGTTATTTATAGCACCTGTGGGATCTGTAATTTCCTTTTGCATTGCGTTCATTATAAAATATTTAATTAAATGAGTAAAATAAAACAAGAATTGTAATAAATTTTACTTTTCTCTTAACTTAGTGTAACAAATAAAAAGGTCTTATTTCACTTTACGTTACTTAATTCTGCCAAAACAACATACAACTTTTTTTTTTTGAAAAACGCTTACCTGGTATATAGCGTTCCCAGCCAAAAACAAGCTCCATTACCTTTTTATAAAAGAAAAGCACATTAAGACGAATTTTTTCCTTTTTAAGCAATTGCACCCTTTTGTAACTTCTAACAATAGTATCACTAATTCTATTTTGCACTTCCTTATAACTTTAGCTTTAATCAACTTATTTCCTTTTCTTCGCTTTGTAGTTTTCATTGCGCACTGTTATCTGGAAGGGGGAAAGTGTATTTTGTTCCCCTTTTTAACCTTAAATTTAATCTACTTATTTTCATTTCCCCACTTTGTAGTTTTCGCTGCGCTCTGTTATCGGGAAGGGGGAAAAGGTTTTTTGTTTTCCTTTTCTTTTTTCTCTTTTTTTGATATATTATTTTACAGTATTTTTCAGTATTTTTTTTTGTATTCGCATGTACTTTCTGTAAGTATTTCACTTAATTTTTGCTCTAGTATGAGTTGAGTTTTAGCTCACAAAAACATACTCACAGTAACATTACACACTTTTTACTTATAAAATTTAAAATTTTTTTTTTTTGGAAAACGGCAAAGGAAGTGTTGCGTTTGTCCTTTTTGGATGCAAACGTTTATGATTGTAAGCACCCTACTAATTGCATGAGCAATCTTCACTGCTGTATCCTTTAGCCTCCAGGATATCCGTATGTTGTCATGGGTATACGGAAGTTTAATACCTAGGAGCCAGAGAGTTCGACCGTGTTCTCATGGGTACAGTGAAGTTCGCTCTCTAGAACGTACTGGTATTATTTCCGTATTGATCTATTGGCGAAAAGGATACAGTTCTTGCCGGTCCCTGTTCGGGCGCCAGTTAAAGGAACGCTTAAAGCCAAAACAAACTAACGGTTCACTTAATACCAAAAACGTTTATTTCAATTTTAACTTAGATTTATTAATCAACTCTCCTTTACAAAGTGGAAACTAAGACTAAACTTAACCCTTTTAGTGCCAAGGAGCGCAGTCGCGCTGCTCTCGATAGTATTTTAGTATCTATGGCCCTAAAAGGGTTAAAGCTAAATTTCTGCTACCATGAATGCTTCTATTCCGTCATCCAGTTTGCTGATTCAACAAAAAGCCTTTGCACTCGTATCCGTTATTTTGCGTGCGCATGAAATCTGATCCTGCTGCACTTGGAACAGTGGGAATGAATACGAGTATGAAAACACCCTCACACCTGAATATATTTGAATATACTGAGCCAGTCAGACTGGCTTGACCTTGACCCTAGCATAGACTGCAGCATGTTAACTTACATTATGTAAGCGGAAGTTTTTTTCTGATAAACTATTTTATGGTTAACAATTAAATATAGCAGCTTTAAAAAGAACTACATTAATGTTAAAATCTATTATATTATTGTTCAAATTGCAGTTTACACGTGCCATGGTTGTGTTATTTTGGCCATAATTACTTCAATGTCTAGGTAAATAAAAAAAAAATAACATTCTCTAGGTCGAATAATGCGTGACGGGACTTACAAATTAAACAATGAGAGCAAAAACGAGTTATTACATCGTATGTAAAGAGCATAGAGTAATATATCCTCCTTTTACCAAGAGTTTTTAAGCCAATGAGCGTACATATACTATCATACGACGGTAAGTCATTATTCCAACACATTTTACGCAAACTTAATTGCGTAAACCGTTTTCGTACTCGTGTCAAGCTACGCAGCGCTACTCTAGTACGTCAGTCGTTCGCAGATCTCCGCAAAGAATAGACGCGATTCGGCTTTTCCTAAAGTAAAAAAAAAGAGTGATTCAGTTTCCTACTAAATATAATCAGTTGCAATTTCGTTAATTGACTCGGTAGCCAAGCGGTTAGCGGCGTCAGTCATCGAATCGTGGGACACGAGTTCGAATCCCGGGTCAAAAATGGAACTTTTTTTCTCCTCAAATTCTGTAAATATATACATATAATAATATCAAAACAAAACCAACAAGCAATAAGGAAAGAAATCATGTGATGGATGGTGGTGGAGAGTGTTCCGCTCTTTCCATAACTGGAGTTGCAAAAACCAACAAAACTGTTGCCGATGCAGTGGCGAAAGCCATCAAAAGGAGGAAGAGGTTGAAAGACCCCTCCTAATTTAACGGAAAAGAAAATAAGTGCAGTTTTAACAGTTGAAAAAGATAAAACAACGCAACAAAGCAAAAAACAATCAGATGATGCATTGAGCAGCTACATCTTTGATTAGATCCTCCAGTATGAGCGGAGCAATATCAACTTTGCCTCTCTAGAGGCATCTGAGTCGGAAGATGAGGATGAACTAATAAACAATATTAACAGCAGCATACAAAAGCTTGAAGAAAAATTGCTTGCTATTAAGCAGAAACAAACTGCACGCAGGCAGAGGAAGCAATTAGAAGAAGAGATCTTCCAACAAAAAAAGCAACAAGAGCAGAAACAACAACTGCAGCAACAACAAAACCAGCAGCAGCAGAAACAACAACTACAGCAAACAAAATAGCAGCAACAGAAAGAACAGCAGCAGCAGAAACAGCAACAGCTGCAAAAACAACAACAGCTGAAACCACAGCAGCTGAAAAAACAGCAGCAAGCAGCAACAACAATAACACTGTAATACAGTGGAGGGCTACGCGAAAGTGAAAGAGCTCCTACTCATTCACACGGAAGTGTGAAAAGCGACAATCGATGATGCTGAAGGGGTTGGAACCGTCTTCCGGTCCAGAGGAGATCCTGGCACTGCTCAGAGAGAAGGAGTGCGAAGGACTCAAATTTGTGAGGGTAAAGCCATTTACCACAGTTAGAGCCAGGCGGGAGAAACGGAATCTCCCGTTCTTCCTGGTACAGCACAGTCCCGAAAGCCGTCCGGAAAGTCTAAGGACCACAGTTCCGAGAAGTGTGCTCTGGATATTGACGGAGCATCCGATAGTGCGTGTTATGTGGGAACGTGGGACACACCGCAAACTATCGGGGTTGTCCTAAGTTCGCTGACATTAAAAAAGCAAAACTGGCTCGGCAGCAGAATGTGAAGGTCAAACGTTCACCTGTTAGGTTTCAATCACCGGCCGTTACGTCCCAAATTTCCTACTCCCAAATGGCGTCAGGTAGGGGGGCTACGGTACAGCAAGCGGCTGTTGCTTCTCAGGCGCCAATGACGAGAACAACGGAAGCTGCTCCTAACATGCTGGCCATCTTGCTCGCAATCCAAGGGCAGATGGCTCAGCTGCAATAGCAGGTACAAGAACAGGCCAAGCGGGTTAACCAGATCTATGCGCTGCTGCCGGGCCTAACGCAACATATGTCGTAATGGCTACGCATATGGTGGAGCAAACTTTGAATGTCTTTATGAATGTTAATTCACTGATTAGGATCGAAGGAAGAGCCGCGATGCTTAAATTGCTACAAGACCAAAGTCCCCTTTCGCTAGCGAACCCCAGCTAACCGATAAGCACAAACTGGAGTACAATAATTATATTGTTAGAAGAAGAAATCGGCCCAGATCCAAACGTAGAGGCGGTGTCGCAATCTTCGTTAAACAATGTATACAATTTCATAGAGTGTACTAGGGAGAGTGGCGCAGGTTCCGGGAGGTGAATGCAGTCGTCATTTACATCCCGCAGTGGAAAGCGGCTGTACTTGGCCTCTGTTTATGCACCTGAGGCTGCGCAATGTACTTTATTCATTACACGCTTTTCGACTTCTGAGGGTGGAATCGGGGGGGCTTTTAACGCTAAACACAGAGATTGGGGAACTAATTTGCCAAATACTAGAGGGAAACTAATACTCGATTGATGTAGTCAGCATGATGTCATGTCATTGACGCACTAACCGACAGAAAAGTAGACTTCTGTCAAGACTTTAAAACTTGTACAGACAGTTAACTGACAGACAAGACCCGGAGATTAGGACACTAAAGTCGTCAATTAAAAATCTTCAAACGTTAATAAAAGAGAATTACAGAATTTCTGTAAGTTTAATTGGAACAACGAGTTTCGTGCTGTAAACACCAGCAACCCGAATATGTTTCCGCAAATAAATAAACTATTTCGGAGAAAAAAATCAAAACGACCTTCAGTGTCTTAAAATAGCCCCGACAACAGACAATTAACGGTTACTGACAATAGCAGGTATTGAACCAAATGAAGCCGCTGACGCTGACTAATCTATTTGCTCTCTAAACAGCGATGACCAGCTTACATAGGCTTAAGTTAGCATTTAAGAAATATATACATACTCGTATATTTGTATATACAAAGGTATATTCTAATATATGTTTTATACTCGTACTGTGTATAATGTCTATGGTTGTGTATGTGTGTATTGTGTATGTAGATTAGGTAGACTAAGGTTTATTTTAAGCTTGATATTAACTTTTTATAAAAAATTATGTCCATATGCTAAGTTGTTTTTAATAAATTGTTTTTGCTTAACGTTAAGTGTACAAAATAAATATTTATAAATGAAATGTAAGTAAAGTCGAAAGACATAGTTATAAGAATTTAGAGTAGCTTAGACTGCCTGTGTGGGGCCAGTAAGTTAGTATAAGGTGGGTAAATAATTTTAAGGTAGCATTTAATCATTTTTTGTTAGTATGTTAATGATTAAGAAAATAAAATGCATTTAAAATTAACTAACTAACTACTCTAGTAGGTATAGTGTCAGATTTTTAACGTAAACCACCTATCATGGAGACTTATGTTCACGGGATGCCCATACATCCATGGGGGCAAGGATACTCCTTGCCATTGCACTGCCGCCTTCCTGAGATACCAATTCGAAACTGTGCTGCCGGCACAAGTTCCACTCTTGGTATGAGTCGAGACCGACCTAAAACCTGTTACTGCTCTTAGAGTCGCAGCACCCAGTACTTGTTGCAACTTTACATTGGGTCAACCAAAGGAAGACCCTTCCCGCGATTTTGGTTTTAAACCACAGCCAAGTCAGGACCGGACCGAGATCCGGGGGGCTCCTGACTCCCATTGTACCGTGATTTAAGTCCTGGTAGGTACTACCGGTGGTCCATCCGCCAACAAGAACTATGACCGGCCACTCAACCTTCGGTAGAGTCATCTGAAGATGTTTACGATAAGACAAGTACTTTCCTCTGCCCCCGTTCATTATTAGACGACGTCATTAATGGGCGAAGCCTTGATAATTGGGCGGGGGCCCTCTAGTAGATATAGTTCAAATAAGTGAAACATACAATATTTTGAGGGTTTAATTATCATGAAAGTCGTTAGTATTGAGAGGCAAGAAATATGCGATTCGCCTTGTTATCTTATAGTCCAAGTATAACGAAGAAGTTAAATTGCTGTTGTAAATCACTCCTAAGTCTTTTTGATCAATAACTCTTACAATCACTAAGTTTTGAATACTATAGCCAAAGATAATAGTCAATTTTTTCTACTAACGGTAGAACATTTATTTATATTAAAATATAATCAATTAAGGATGCACCAGTCATTAACTCGCCTTATATAATTTTGCAGCTCAATTTCTTTAGACATAGTGTTCACTAACTTATATATTTGAAGCTCGTCTGCATATAAGATACATTTCAACTAGGATATATGTATGTTAAAAGTGATATAAAAGAAGGCAGGTCATTGAAGAATAGAAAAAAATGGGAGCGGCTAAATGTGACTTCCCTGAGGTACACCTGAATAATTAAAAATAAATTCTAATAACACTGAACCTATTTCAACATATTGAACAATATTAGTCAAATAATTGCTAATTCATCTTAAAATTTTTGAGTGAATGCCAATAATTTCATCCTTTTTAATAAGAAGATTATCCTGAACCGTATTAAAGGCCTTTGAAAAATCAGTGTAAATGTAGTCAACTTGAAAATTTTTTTCCTTGTTGAGTAAAAAATATTTTGTAAATGTAACTAGATTTGTCGATCTACCGGCCACAAAATCATGCTATACGAGTAGAATAGCTTCAAATATTTTAGGAATAAGTTGAATAATTTTCAGCTATTCTCTTAGACCCTGATTTTTGTATTGGTGTAATAAATGAATATTTCCAACAGTCAAAAAATTTACCAATACGAGTACTTAACGTGATATTCAAAATTATCAGTTCAGTTCAATTTGGATGCATTTTTATTAAATGTACTTACTCTTACATGCTAGACAAAAAACGCTTAAAAATTAGCTTAAATAACTTCAAATTATCTTAAACTAACTTACTGGCCCCATGAGGGCACTCTAAGTTAAATATAATACTTAAAAATTATGTCTTTCGACGTTTATGACGGATTTTATTCTTATACTACAGTGACTTAACTACAGCTTAAACTAAGAACACATGTTTAAAAACTTAGTACATGGACTATTTTAATTTTATTATAAAACTTAAAACTAAAAACCTACTTACTACCTAAAACTAAATCTTAAACTACTTAGCCTACTTACATCTACATGCATATATGTATATAGATAATATATATATACTTAATATATAAATATATGCATATATTTTTTTTTCTGAAAAATGACTTAAACCTACCTAAAACTATGTAAGCCGGTCATGGCTAAAAAAATATTAGGCTGGCCCAACTTGCTTCATATGTAGCTGACTATCACTGGAGGAGTTCGACGACGAAGCATCCTTACCTTCAACAAGCCACCACATGTCGCGACTCCCTACTGCCCTACTAAACCGGTTCAGTTTCAGTTTTTATGCATTTTTATTTTTTTAACTTAAATTACTCTTACATGCTAAACAAAAAATGCTTAAAAATTAGCTTAAATTACTTACAAATAATCTTATTCTAACTTATTGGCCCCATGCGGGCATTCTAAGTTAAACCTAACACTTAAACTATGTCTTTCGACGTTTCTTACAGATTATTTTTAATTTTATTCTAACATTATTAATACTAAGAAAATAAATTTTAAGCAAAAAACTTAGTATAGGGACATTTTTTTAATTTTTTATAAAACTTAAAACTAAAAGCCTACAAACTACCTAAAAATAAATCTTAATCTACTTAACCTACTTACGTCTAACACAAACATAGACATACATAAATATATATACACATAATATGTATATACATAATATATAAATACATGCATATATATATATTTTTTTTTTTTGGTTTTTATATATTTTTTTTTTCTTAAAATCTAACTTAAACCTATCTAAAACTATGTAAGCCGGCCATGGCTAAAAACAAAAACATTAGGCTGACCCACTTTGCTTCACATGAAGCTACATATCACTGAAGGAGTTCGACGACGAAGTGTCCTCCCCTTCAAAAAGCCACGTCCCCCCCTTCAACAAGCCACGAAAAGTTTTGGTGCTGCTGAGCAACATCCCTCATGTCGCGACTCCCTACCACCCTACTGAACCGGAGACGCTCCGCACTGCCATGTGCGACGTCTCTGTCGTAGTTGAGTCGCCTGTCCGCAGCTGTTCGAGCGACGTGGAAGATTAGCGGCACCGCCAATCTGTCCTGGATCAGACCTTTGCTATCTAAATAGAGGAACGCTTCTGGAGGAATAAAGCCGTATAAGCGAACTCTCTCGTGATACATATAATTGGGGTAGAAGGCCGCGGAGATCAGGTTGTTCGATGAGGTCATTGCTCTTGCAACGTGCCTTCCAGTTAACTTAATGACGAAATTGTCCACTCTTATTAGGTTCGCCCTATTGTACAAGACCTCATTGGGATAGAATGTGATGTACTGAGACTCTGGTGTTCTGTATAAGCTAAGACAAGTCCTAAGACAAGCCCTCTCAAACACCCGAATCTTTTCCATTAAACTTGCTCTCACGTTGAACCACACGGGACATCCAAATACAAGCATGGGCATGATAAGGGCCATGTAGCAGATTACCTTCACCCTCGCATCGAGTTGGCTGTTATAAAACAGTCTCTTTGTAAGGGCAAAAGCACGTTTGGCTCTGCCCAGAGCAATATCTATATGTTTGTTAAAATACAGAAATTTATCTAGCCAGATCCCAAGGTATCTGACTACATTTCGACAAGCAAGTGACTTCCCTGCTGCCCCACGATCGAGAACTTTCGCCAATTCTTTCTGGTATCCCTATAGGCCCCAGACAAAGGCGTCCTAAACAGAATGGTTTCCGACTTCTGAAAGTTGATTTTCAACTTCCAGTCATCGCAATATCGCTTAATTTTGTCGAAATCACGCTGCAAAAGTATATTAATGACCTCAATCTTTGGACCTGATCTGTACGCGATTATGTCGTCTGCTTACGCTATGGCATGGTGAAGTGAAGCTATCAGATCACTCGTGTACATGTTGAATAGGATCGGCGAATTTACCGCACCTTGTTGCAGACCGTTTTTAACGGGGAGATGTCGAAGTACAATGTTCTATATTTCATCGGTTCCCACTGATTTCTTACTTCTACGTGATTCGAAGATCATTTGGAGCTCTTCCTTCGAAATGAACATTATTTGCCATATTCTCGTCATTGAACTGGGTGAAACCCGAGCTCTCGAATCGCCAATTCACAATTTCGTTTCGAAGGAAGGACTCGACTTTCCAGGTCGTGGTTTGGGCTAATGATGTCATTCGCCTTGTATACTTCCTGGAAAGTCGCCCCTATAGCCTCTACCTTCTCCTGCGGATCCTCGATCACAAAGAAGTTGTCATCATCAACAGCCTCATTTGGATCTATGCCTGCTGCTATAAGTATATTCTCGTTGTCCGTCGTTCGGGCGATTTTAAGACACGAAAGGTCGTTTTGATCTTTCCTCCGAAATATTTTATTTATTTGCGGGAACATATTCGGGTTGCTGGTGTTTACAGCCCGAATTTTATTGTTCCAATACAAACTTACAGATGCTCTGTAATTTTCTTTTATTAATACTTGGAGGTTTTTGATCGACGACTTCAGCGTCATAATCTCCGGGTTATGTCTGTCAGTAAACTGTCTGTACAAGGTTTTTAGTCTTGAAACCAGCCTACTTTTATGTCGGTGCAGTGCGTCAATAGTTGCGTTGCGGAATAAGTGTTCGTCATCAGTGTGTTGATACCGAGGTATCGTTTTGTCCATTGTTTGTTTGATTGTCTCGTCCATTGGTCTTAGATGCCTGTCAATCTCCTCATTTGATAGATTTCTGTTGGACGGTGAGTAGAGCGAATTCGAGGAGAGTGCTCTAGTCAGTGTTCTGGTGAAGTGTGTCCAACGCACCCTACTATAATTGTAGGAATGCCTTTGGACAAACTCGTCCAATTCCGCAATTTCGTTGGAAACAATTATTTCGGTGCTGAGACCGCAATGGTCACTGTCATATACGAAAGTGCGTAGACAGTTTGTAGTTTGTTGGTTAGTGCATGTCAGTTGTATTCGTGAGTCGAACAGCAGAAGATAGGAACGGAACCGTGTCTAGGAAACGACGGATTATCCGTCGCCTTAAGCCCGAGTCGATACATTACACTTTGCTGACCCCACCAATTGAATAGTAGGTTCCCTCTAGTATTTGGTGTATTATTTCCCCAATCACTATGTTTGGCGTTGAAATCTCCGCCGATAATAAAATAGTTGTCTTCCAATTCCAGCCTCAGGAATCGAAAAAGCGTCTCGAGCTCTGAGATGAATAAGGTGGATTGAGTAGCCATAGGCGCATAGACAGGCACCATGTACAACCGCTTTCCACTACGGAGGGGGATATACACGATGCATGCTTAGAGGACCTGGAACCTACGTACTACACGACTGTATACTCTTTTAAAATGCCTCCTCTCTGGATAGAGTTGGGCGGTTTCGCATACTATTTTGTATCTTCTGTGCCTCAATTTGTGTCTTTTGGTAAGCTTAGTTTCGTTAACCAAAAGCACATCTGGGGCTTAGTCTTTAAGCAACTTAAATAGTGCGGCTCGTCGTTCGAGCCTAATCAGAGAATTCGCATTCACAGCAAGGACCTTCAAGGTTTGCTCCACCACGTACGTACCCATTACGGCAAGATATGCGTTAGGACAGTCAGCAGTGCGTATACTTGATCCACCCGCGCGGTCTATTCAGTTAAATGACGTTGTAGCTAAGCCATTTGCCCCTGGATAGAGAGCAAGATAGCTAGCATGTCAGGTACTGGTTCAGGTGCTCCGGGCGCTGGGGCCTGAGAAGTAACCTTCGCTTGCTGTACCGTATTTCCTCTACCTGCCGCCATTTGGGCATAGGTAATATGGGGAGCAACGGCTGGAGTTTGCAAATGCACGGGTGGACGTTTAACTTCCACTTTCTGCTGCCGGGCCAGATTTATTCTTCTGATGTACTGGAATTTGGGACAACCCCGATAATTTGCGGTGTGCCCCGTATTCGTACATAAAGCACAAGAGATTTGGCGTTTTTCAGACGCTCCGTCCTTACCCAGAGCGCATTCCTCGGACTTGTGGTTCTTTCCGTACTTCACGCATCGAGGCTGCATTTCTCAGTTCGACGTGGCGTGCCCGAACCTTTGGCAGCGAACACATTGTAAAACGTTTTCGCTCCTCTTTAATTTCTCCCAATGTAGAACCTGGTAGTCTAGGACTTTAATACTCATTAGACCATCCAGATTGCTGGTGGGACTTAGCTGGACTAGGAAAATCGGCAGTAGCCGCTTCTCCCTTTTGGCTCTGCCTGTGGTGAAAGGCTTAACCCCCTTTCACACTTCTTCTCTTTAAGCAGTGCAAGGAGCTCCTCCTCCTCCTCAGCAGCATTGTCTGCAGCTTGTCCCCCTTTGGGGTGTAGGAGAAGAACTCCGTCGTCGAATCCGTCAATAATTTTTTTATTTTGTAATAGCGCCCCACTGTGATACAGTGGATCGCGTGCCTATCTTCATTTAATCTTTTAATAAAAAAATTACAACCTATGGCCTACTTACATACATAGTTCGATTGTGTCCTTTAACTCCAATTTGTACGTGTTGATTGGTGGCACCTTCTGCTTGATTGATTTCTGCTCTTGCTGTTGTTGTTGTCTCTACTGCTGTTGGTTTTGTTGATGTTGTTGTTGTTGCTGTTCTTGTTGTTGCTGCAGCTGTTATTGCTGCCTATTCTGCTGCTGCTGTTGTTGCTGCTTATTCTGTTGCTGCTGTTATTGTTTATGTTTTTGCTGTGTTTGTGTATCTGTTGTTGTGTATCTGTTGTTGTTTCTGAATTTTTTATTTTTATAGCAGTTGTTTCTGTTGTGGCATCGCCACGTTTCTATTTTGTTGTTGCTGAGGACTCTGGAGTAGTTGCTGCTTCGTCATCTCCCTCCTGGCAACTTGTTTTGCTTTTATATCTAGCACGTTTTGTTCTAGCTGCTTAATGCTACTTTTCAAAGCCCCGACCTCATCCTCCTCGTTATCTGACTCGGATGCAGCGAGGGATGCGAAGCTGTTGTCTGCTCCCATATATTGTCCTCCGTCTCCGTCGGATAAATAAGGACAGTCGTTATTGTCCCACTTTTGCCTCTTTTGCTTTATTGCTGCGCTTGCTGATATCATCGTAGCCCTCTCCTTCACTCTACCATGCAGCATATCTAACGAAACTGAAAGGTAATGAGATCCGGAGTCGGCTTCTGCTTTCTCCTCCTCTTTATTGCTATGTCTCTTGCTGTTGTTGTTGTTTTTGAGTGGTGGACTGGCTTAACGGCTTGGACATCAGACGACATCATACCATCTGCTGATCCCGCTATTGGGATAGCGGACCGCTTGCTTCCACTCATGGAACTTGTTTTTCTTTTTTTCTTCAACACTCTATTAACACTAATAGTCTTAATTAAAAAAAAAAAAAAAAAACTTTTGCAGAGGCTAGGAAATGGACCCACAACCCCGAGATTTATTGTCCGGGTATTTACTACCTCGACTACCGAACACTTGCGAAAGTCATTGCCTAAATTTATACTTATTATTTTTCCGCGCTTCTGAAGCCGAACCAAAAAACACGTGTGATCTCCTTGGAGTTCTATGAACGACTGATGTTCAAAATTATTTTCAGAAGCTGGTGCAACGCTGGCGCTTGAATTTAGATAATTCGTATAAAATTTTATTTTCATCTTCCGTTATGGGAAGAGAATCTAACTTAATGGTTTGTTGACTTTGAAATATTGAGTAGTAGTGTAGATCCCCATTGGAAAAAATTTGCTAATATATCACATACTCGTATAAGATTAGGATCACTACTTGAAATTCCATCATAGGTCCGACGATTTTGGCTTCGTATTAATAAACGACCAAAATACTTTGTGTTTCTGCTTAATTTCTGTTTCAATATATGAAACACATTGCTTATTTATCAAACCTTTTAAATATTCATATTCTCGCAAAAAATTACAAGGCGATGATAAATCATTTTTATTCATTTTACCCATCTTAGTCATGGCGCTTTTCAATCTAGGTAAACTCTTATTAAACCATACAGGTTTATTTGGAAGTACTAGTACACGTTTTATCGGAGAAAATATGAATATCGCATATTTTAATACATATATTTCTTAACTCATTAAAAGCAATGTTGCTTTAGTTTAGTTTAGTGCGTGTTTTCAATCGATAGTGCAAAGAAAATTATTCAGAGCGTTATAACCTGCATAATTAAAATGTTCACTATTTCTTTCTGCAACCCAGAGATTTAAAATATTGAAGTTAAATGAGATCTGCAATGTATCATGAAAAGTGTTCTTATTTAGTAAGGGAGAATCAACTTTACCCACAGAAGCTTCTAATTCATCATCTAAGATGACTAAATCAAGAACATGTCACGATGCATTGCGGAAGTCGTTCAGCTGGCGGAAGGTATGATATTTATTAAGATAAGTGTTAAGTTTCCGGATATTTTCCAATATTTGTAAATAGACATTGTTAAGTAGTATTTTTTTTTTATTTACGCAATTAATTGTATTGTAAAGCGTTAAGGTATTTTTCTTTTTGCTTTAGATTTTACTTTCCTCATGGCAACTTGACTCCAACAATAGCAACAGAGAAAACACTTCGTTTAATTTTAGCTACATTTGACTCATTTCCCAACAATCAATTAAGTGCGCAGGCGTTACCACGTTTACTTAAAATCTGTGATATACCGTTTTACTGGCGTATGTTAATAATAAGATGTACAGAACAAAAACAGTCTGGATTGGTAGATAGACAAAAGTTTGTGGAGTTCTGGAAACAGTAAGTTTTATCATTTAACGTAACAATAACAAAATAAAAATCCTCTTACAAGCATTATCTACAATTATACTTTGCACTTCAAAATATGTCAACTTCATATACAAGTATTTAGCACTTGCTTTCAGAAATGTCTATTTGCATCTAATCTTAGATAAAATACCATATATTTAGTTTATCAATGTATCTCAAAAACAAATGTTCACTATCCAGATTGGTTTGAAAGGACAAATAAATGTCTTTCTCACAAAATTGATACAGTCAATTTCCTTGTGGTAGTTCTGCTTTGTAAAAATTGTAAGTGGCTTATTGACAAGAGCATAAACAAGAAGAGGAATCTAAAACAAAAGACAAAAAAGTTGCAAAATGTAATGAATGTAAACTAAAACAAATATGAGTGAATGAATATTTGAAAAAAACTAAGGCGGTGGTGTGGTAAGGGAAGTGGTGCGAGTCCATATTCTGCCATGTCCGCGTTCGTGTCCCCTGGAAACTACTTTGGTTAAGGCACTGTGAATAGCTAAGGATCGTACTTCTAATATGTATTATGTAAATGTCTAAAGACAAAAATATTTTGCAAATGCATTATCACATGCATAAATGGCTTTAAATAAAGTGGGCTAAGAGCAGAGTTGATTTTGTTTCCTATGAGTTTATGTGCATTTTTATTTATACACCTTAAATTACTCTTACATGCTAGACAAAAAAATGCTTAAAAATTAGCTTAAATAACTTAAAATTATTTTATACTAACTTACTGGCCCCATGCGGGCACTCTAAATTTTGTTTCCTATTGTTTAGCGTGCAAGAAAAAAAAAAAAAAAAAGACGGGCTATGTCTACCTATCAGACCTCTTCTTTTATGTAAAATGTAAGGAGCAAAAATTTAAACATACTCTAAATGAGAGTAGGAGTGCCACAAGGATTTGTAAAGAACAGATGTATTCAAACAATTAGGAAATATATAAACATAATTATTTGTCTCACCCTCAATTTTATAAAACGTACATACCCACATACATATGAATAAAGTAAAGTAAAATAAAGTTAGCCCAGAATACCTAGAGTACCTACTATTTAAATTTTTTGTACAGTACCTGCAAATTCTTAACATTATCGCAGATCGCTTTAAAATTATTCCTGATCCTAACCTACCCAAATTTAATGTACATATGTAGGTATACATATGTAGTTATAATTCTGCTCTGTCTGTTCCAGGACAGTCACAGACCAGGACAAAAAATAAGAGAAAACAAAACAAAACAAAAAATTTATTTCGCTGTGGGTATGTCACAAACTCTACGCTGGTGGTGAAAGCTTTGCATCAAGTATCGAAGACCCAGCCGGCACTGCCAAAAAGCCATTAGAGATGACGCCTCTGATGTGCTGGGCCTCACTCGAATACCACAACGAAACCATTTGTTTGAAGACGAGTGCCGGCGAGCACATGCAGCTAACCAAGATGAATACAAAGCGGCACTGCATTGAAGGACTGGAACTGCTCACGAGCTCTACGAGCAGCAGAGGATAGACGAACACCGGCTTCTCAGAAGAAAAAATAAGGAGCATGAGAATCGCGATGTCGAGGAAATTGAGAGATGCTCTTCCAGAAATGAGATTCGGAAGTTTTACCGAAGGGTAAAAAAAAACATGCCATGGATAAAAACCCCGAACCGAAGCCTATAAAGACGAACAAGAGGGAACATCGTAGTAGAGTCGCAGTCGATGCTGAAAGTTCCCGTGCTAGGTCTTACATAAAACATTCTTCTTTCTAAGTTCTTCTCTATAACTGCAGCAATCCATTTCTCTTTACGTTGATATTGGCGCAATACGAAAACCAGTTCACCAATAGAGAATTTTTTTTTGAATTTCTCATTTGCTTTGCTGGCTTCTGGGACCATTTCGGAGAAAATAGTGCGATGTTGTCTTCCATCGAGTTCTTCAGCTGGTGAAATTCCAAAATTTTCTGGTGTGTAATGATATGTAGAGGAAAAAACAAGGAGAGCTTCGTCCCGCAGTAGTGTATCCAGAAAAATTTGTCGAAAAGCTGCTTCAAAAGTCCGCACCATTCTCTCAGCAGCTCCATTGGATTCATTGGGGTATAACTGCTCTAGGACTCCCACTGTGGAAGAGAAGAACATTATTAAGTATTTCAAAAGAAATTCTTCTAAGAAAATAAGGTAGTAAGGAAATATTTGGTTTGAGCCTTTCGTTTGGCCATCCCTTCTTGATGTAATGGATGACCTTTGTGGGAGCTGGGTCTTTCTGCGTAGGCTTGGCTATTGTATTGGAATCTATAGGAAAATCGCCAATTAACTCGGAATTCAGTTCATCCACATCGTGACAAGATTCTTCGGTACGGCCAAATGTGTCATCCGGTTCAGCAGGCTAACGCAACAGGCAGTCTACATTACCCTGTTGTTGTGTGCGACGATAACGTATACTTTATGTGCATCCCATAATCTGTACCGTCAAGTGTGGATGTTTCTTGGATGGATTGAAAATCGTGACCAGAAGTTTGTGGTCAGCAAGACATTCAAATTGACCTTCAAAACGGTACTCATGGAATTTCTCAACTCCGTAAATGATGAAAAGAGCCTCCTCCTTAATCCCCCAAGCCTCCGGGTAAACGTTGGTATTCAAAAAGTTTGGCCTTTTTCTGTTTCAATGGCAAATGAGCCACAAATAGTCAACTGGAACCCAATTCTAGACTAAAAACGGCTTTGCGATCCTTACAGATGGATTTTGCATCGGATGCCAAAATATTTCTGATTCTCTCTTTGAATAATTAATTGATAAATCAAATGCCCCGAATCAATCTAAACCCACAATATTTGCACCGTTTCGATACTCGCTTCCCAGAAAACACAGATTGCGAATTTTGTTTTCATATTGATGCATCTACGACCCCCTTAATAGCTACGCTTCTGCTCCGTAAGCCTTCAGTGAACAAATAGTAGGTTCACAGGGAGGTTTCACAAGTGGCTGAACATGTTGCTTGAGTGTATAACTGGAAACGCATTTGTTGCTGAAAAACTTGTAGCAACACAAAAATTTAGCCGCCTTTTGCTCAGCCGCCACTGAGCTGACGAAACCCGATCAACCGGAGCATATTCTGTTATCTCATTGATTGACTAATTTGTCTCCGTGTTCTTGAAGCGATTGCTGGGGTTCGAGGGATTTTTATTTTCATGCCTAGCGAAGGAATGTGACGATGACCTACGTCTGCGGCTTTTGGAACGCTGCCGTGACTAACTACGAAGACCCGTTTCAGTGTGTCTTATTGACAAACAAACTGTACTGATATGCCCTCTCCGGTGACAATTATTTTAAACTGAATTCATGTGTTTGCACTGCTCTGGGTCGTGGTGGATTATATATCCAGGGCAAGACTTTGGACTTACATGGATGTTGTTCCTCACGTTTATGACTGAGTTGGTTGATTTCAATTGTTGACGATATTGATGGAGCAGTGTTTCCTTTTAATATTTCAGCTCTTTGGTAGCCGCAATGCGGACGGATCAATATGGAGTTTAGTTTTCAATGCATTTTATTTTCTTAATCACTAATTCTTACATACTAACAAAAAATGCTTAAATGCTAGCTTACAATTACTTAACAATTTTATACTAACTTACTGGCCCCACACAGGCACTCTAAGCTACTCTAGATTCTTATATCTATGTCTTTCGACTTCATTTATATTTTATTTAGAAATGTTTTGTATACTTAGGGCTAGGAAAAAAATGTTAACAAAAAACTTGGCCTATGGATGTAATTTTTTATTTTTTATAAAAACTTAATATCTAACTTAAAATAAACCTTAGTCTACCTAATCCTACATACACAATACACACATACACACACATAGACATTATACACAATTATACACATACATTTGTATATACCTTTGTATACACTAACAAACGTATATATTTCTTAAGTGCTAACCTAAACTTATGTAAGCTGGCCATCGCTATTCACAGAGCAACTAGATTGGTCAGCTCTGCAGCCTCATTAGTGAGGCTGGTCCATAATTGACGGAAACGACGACGAAACATCTTCTCATCATTCAACCACCAGAAATGCTGGTGCTGCCGAACGACATCCCTCTTATCGCGATTCCCCACCGCCCTACTGACCTGAGTCGATCCACACTGCCATGTGCGACGTCTCTGTTGTAGTTGAGTCGCCTGTCCCCAGCTGTCCGAGCGACATGGAAGATTAACGGGACCGCTGATATAGCCTGGATCAACCCTATCTGATCCAAGTAGATGAATCCTTCCGGTGGAACGAAGCCGACAGAGCGCACATTCTCGTGGTAAAGGTAATTGGGGTAGTAAGCCCCAGGTATCAGGTTATATGTCAAGGTCATCGCTCTTGCAATGTGCCTTCGAGTCAGCTTAATGGACCTCATTAGGATAAAATTTCGTGTACTACGACTCTGGTGTTCTGTACAAGCGGAGACAAGCCCTCTCAAACAGCCGAATCTTTTCCATTAAGCTTGCTCGTACATTGAACCACACGGGACACCCAAATACCAGCATGGGCCTAATAAGGGCCATGCAGCAGATTACCTTTACCCTCGCATCGAGTTGACTGCTATGAAACAGTCTCTTCGTAAGGGCATAAACACCTTTAACTCTGGCTAAAGCAGCATCTACATTTTTGTCAAAATACAGGCAAGAGGCTGTCCGTGTTGTCCAATGATCGAGAACCTTCCAAAAGTTTTTCTGTTATGCCTAGAGGCTCTAGACAACGGCGTCCTAAAGAGAATGGTTTCCGACTACTGTGAGTTGATTTTCAACTTCCAGTCATCGCAAAATCGTCTTATCTTATCGAAGTCATGCTGCAAGAGAGTATTAATGACCTCAATTTTTGAACCTGTTCTGTACGCTATTACATCCTCTGCGTACGCAATAGTATGGGAAAGTGAACTTATCAAGTCGCTTGTATAAATGTTGAACAGGATCGGCGAATTGACCGCGCCTTGCTGAAGACCATTTTTAATTTGAAATATTCCAACAGAAGTCACATCACCATTTTTCACGATGAACTGTCTGTTGGTTAGCATATTACAAAGAATGTACAAGAGGGGTTTACTGATCCCCAGCCTAGTCAGTTTATAGAAAAGACCCTCTTACCATATGGTGTCGAAGGCTTTCTCCAAGTCAATAAGGCAGGCACCAGTACATTGTTTTTTGCTTTTATTCCATTGGATATCGGACACCAGTATAGAGACGGCATGTGAGATATCATGTCCCGCCTTAAAACCGAATTGATTATCCGGAACTATATGTTTGTCCTCAACCCACCTAGACAGAGCTCTATTGATTACCTTTTCAAAAACCTTACTGATATTCGGAAGGAGACTTATCGACCGGAGATTTGCCGGATTGGATATATCCTTACCCTTTTTGGGGATAGGTTGAACCACCGCCGTTTTCCAATGCGCTGGATAATGTGTATTATTCATTGCATTATTAAACAAGGTGGTGTAGATGTCCACCGCTTCTAGAGGAATATGTCGAAGCACGATGTTCGGAATACCATCGGTCCCCACTGATTTCTTAGCCCTGATTGTGTCGAAGATCTCATGTAGTTTTTCCTTTGAAATGAACGGGGGTAGGTCACCCTCTCTGAAAATGGCATTATTTGCCATATTTCCGTCGCTGAACCGGGTGAAACCAGAGTCCTCGGATCGCCAGTTCCCTATTTCATTTCGAATGCAGAAGTCGTGCACCAAAATGCGATTGTCCAGGTCATAATTATGGCCAATGGTATCAGTGGCCTTGTATACTTCCTGGAAAGTCGCCCCTATGGCCTCGACCTTCTCCTGTGGATCCCCGATCACAAAGAAGTCGTCATCATCAGCGGCGTCATTTGGATCAATTCCTGCTATTGTCAGTAACCGTTCGTTGTCTGTTGTCCGGGCTATTTTAAGACACTGAAGGTCGTTTTGATTTTTTCTTCGAAATAGTTTATTTATTTATTTGCGGGAACATATTCGGGTTGCTGGTGTTTATAGCCCGAACCTTGTTGTTCCAATACAAACTTACAGGAATTCTGTAATTCTCTTTTATTAACATTTGCACATTTTTAATCGACGACTTCAGTGTCCCAATCTCCGGGTCTTGTTTTTCAGTTAACTGTCTGTACAAGTTTTTGAGTCTTGTCAGAAGTCTACTCTTCTGTGGGTGCAGTGTGTCAATAGTAGGATTGCGGAACAGGTCTTCGTTAGTTGTACGTCGATACCTCGGTATTGTAGTGTCCATAGTTTGTTTAATTGTCTCGTCCATTTGTTTTAGGTACTTGTCGATCTCCTCGTTTGACAAATTCCTATTGGTCAGTGGGTGGAGCGTGTTCGAGGAGAGTGCTCTTGTCAAGGTTGCGGAGAAGCGTGTCCATCGAGTCTTACTGTAGTTGTAAGAATATCTTTGGACAAACTCCTCCAATTCCGCAATTTCGTTGTTAACTGTAATCTCGGTGATAAAACCGCAATGGTCGCTGTCATACACGAATGTGCGTAGACAGTTTAATGTTGGTAATTCCGTACCTGTCAGTCGTATACGTTCGTCGTACAACAGTAGATCCCAAAAAGACCCGCCTGTGGGAAACGGCGGGTTATCCGTTGCTTTAAGACCGAGTCTGTACATGACATGGTGCTGATCCCACCAATCGAGTAGTAGGTTCCCTTTAGTATTTGGCAAATTATTTCCCCAATCTCTGTGTTTAGCGTTGAAATCCCCGCCGATTATAAAATAACTCTCCCCAGATTCCAGCCTCAAAAGTCGAAAAATCGTGTCGAGCTCTGTAATGAATTGAGTGGAGTGTGAAACCTCAGGTGCATAAACCGAGGCCAAGTACAGCCGCTTTCCACTGCGGAGCGGTATGTAAACTACGACTGCCTCCAACACCCGGAACCTGCGCAACACGCCCTTGTACACTCTGTGAAATTTTAGACCTTCTTTAATGAAGATCGCGACACCGCCTCCACGTTTGGATCTTTGCCGGTTTCTGCGGCTGCTGTTGTTTCTGCTGCTGCTGTTTTGTCTGCTGCAGTGGTTGTTTCTGCTGGTGCTGGTTTTGTTGTTGTTGCAGTTGTTGTTTCTGCTCTTGTTGCTTTTGTTGTTGGGAGCTCAACAACAATTGCTCCCTCTGCCTACGTGCAATTCGGTTTTGCTTAAAAGCAAGTACTTTTTCGGTCAGCTTTTGTATGCTGCTGTTAATGTTGTTTATTTCCTCATCTTCATCTTCCGACTCAGATGCAGCTAGAGAGGCAAAGTTGTTATTGCCCCCCTCATCCTGGACCGCATCAGAGATGTAGCTCAGCGCATCATCTGATTGTGTTTTGCGGTTTTGTGTTGTTTTATCTTTTTCATCTGTTAAAACTGCACTTATTTTCTTTTTCGTTAAATTAGGAGGGGTTTTCAACCTCTTAACGAAATTGCAACTGATTCTATTTAGGAGGAAGCTAAAACTACTATTATTTTTTTTACTTTACGAAAAGCCGAACATGTCTATTCTCACCGGAGATCTGCGAACGACTGACGGATCCATGTGGAGTGTAGTAGACGATGAACAAATGAAAATTACGCTACAGGTAGGTTTTGTTTTTAATTTGCGCGCGAGTTAAGTCACGGAGCGAAAAAGAAAGATACTTGATTTAGCTTTTTCTTTTTATTATATTTGTATTATAACATAATATGACTTAAGCTCCGTTCCTATTCTCTGTCTATTCTCATGCCCCTGATTGGTTTTTTGGAAAAACAAACAAGTGGAAAAGGTAATATAAAAGGACGCTTAGTATAATCACGCACAAACAAATAGGTGTAAACAAAATTAGTAGGAGGCACTTTACGCATAAACAAACGATAGGAAAGACAAATAGGAAAAGGTATTGTATTGCTGGGTGATCGAGTAGGGTTAAGAAGATGTAACTCACGCACAAACAAATAGGTGTAGACAAAATTGGTAAGAGACGCTTTACACATAAACAAACGATAGGAAAGACAAATAGGAAAAGGTATTGTATTGCTGGGTGATCGAGTAGGGTTACCAAGATGTAACTCCTCCCACCGAAGAATCGATTGTGCAAAATCATTGATATAAGGAAGCCATAATTCACAATATAGTATATGCATATAATATATATGTACGTAGGTATGTATAATAACTTAATATAATTCTCTTATCTTTTATATCAACCTTAACACTTTTGATTTTGTATTTATTCATCTTATATATATATGTACATTATGTGTAAGATATGTGTGTGGATATATTGGATATATGTGTGTAATTCTTATATTTATAACTTTAACAAATTCTAAATTCTAATTTTATTAATATTTTTCATCAATCGTCTTAACAACCTATATTTTATTTTCCTTTGTAGGTTTCATATGTATAATTACGAGTATATTTGTGTGATATCATAATCATTATGCATATTAATTTTTTTGTTTACGTTATTCATTTGCTCCTGGAATGGACTTTTGAGTTTTTCATGAATTGAAGTCCACCTGGTCAGACGGTTGCTAATGAAATCTTGCTTCCCGATGATGATACTCTTGCTTGATGTGTTTGATATTACTCGACGCAGTTTGTCCAAAGTCGATACGCGTATGTGTGCATGGATCAGTATTTTTTTTTTTTTTTTTGAAAAAAGGGATGGATTAATGTAAAATGATTGTGTTAAAAGAAATGTACGAGTAGGTTGAATCTGCAATTATATACAAATAGTAACAAAAGCTTTGTCAATATGAAGTGTTGGTTTGCAAAATCTGACGATCCAATCCGAACAGCGGTAGTTATTTATTGATTTTTAAATCTGCGTTTTTTTTTAATTTTTTGTTTATGAATTTTGCGCTTATTCGTATCAACTGTAATGTTATTGTTTTTTACAACCTGATGTTCATTGAACCTAGGAGCTAGCTTGTTCCTTCTGTCATCTTGTTCGAATATTTTTTCGTTTGGTGCGAAGTCAATAGCATTCGTACGAGTTTCATTACGTTTGTCCATAATACGTTGTTTATAGATTAGACTACGCTCATGTATTAATTTGCATATACTTCCATAATCTTTAATATGCTGTCTAAGGTATTCGTGTTCAGTTTTTGGACTTGGTCTTGATGGAAGTGGTACATTTGAGTTGTAGTGACCAGAAAGTAGCTCAAACAGCGTCAATTTGGTAGTGGAATGGATGGAATTATTATATGTGATGACGGCCTCGTCAACAATTTCACCAATAGGTTTAATGTTGTTTTGGCTGCGAAGTATCTGAACCAATTCCGTGAGTATTGAATGGAATCTTTCTATGGACGAGTTGCCCGTGGAAGTTTTTGCACAACTAGTATGCAGGGTAATATCGTAAAGACTCAAAAACTCTCGAAAGATCGACGAAACAAATTCACTTCCATTATCGGTTACAATCTTTTTCGGAACCCCGTGATGTAAGAAGAAATGTTTCAAAGACTGGATGAGGTTAATACTGCTTCTAGATATTAGTAAATACACACCTGTGAATTTGCTAAACTTATCAATAATAGTGAGGAAATGTTCTTTGTGCACGGCGTAAATATCTATGTGTAATATCTCTAGTGATTTGGACGGTTATTCGGATATTTCAAACTTTAGTAATTCTTTATTACGATCATATTTGTACTTCTCACATATTTCACACTGTTATAGCAGTTTTCATATTCGGAAAATAATACTTTCTCTTAAGATGCTCAAATGACTCATTAATTCCACGATGGTTCGATTTATAACGGTAGTCTTGGATTAATCTATCTTGTTAATCTATATCTACTAAATCTACAAGTTTGGTACTACATCCTACTAACTTAAACTGAGAATAACTAAAATATTTTGAGTAAACATACTGCACCATTTTAAATGTACTATCGTCTGTTAACACTGCTATCAATCCTTTCGGGCTGACATAATCCTTGAAAATGTTAACAATAATGCTTTCATCACTTATGTTCTTGTATTTTATAGTATATTGTTTTTTGGTCTTAAACATAATTTGAAATTTGCTGTGAAGTCTTTGTACATTGTCATCTTTTTCTAAAATTAATTGATTAATAAATCCATTTATCGGTCGCTAGGATATTGGAATTCCGTCATCAAAGTTTTCTTGTGCGGAGTGAATAGAGGTAAATCTCGACTCTAAATCTACATTATTGTGCAAAGATATGTTGTCTAGATTTTCAGCGGATTGAACTGTCTCATTAACATTTATTTCGATTCTAGGTAGAGCATCTGCGTTTGTATTACATTTACCTTTTTTGTATACGATTTCATACTCAAACTCTTCTAATTTTTGTCGCCATCGCATGAGCTTTGAATTTGGCTCCCTCAAGGAAAACAACCATGTAAGGGGCTTATGGTCAGTAAGAATTTGAAATTTTATTCCAAACAGGTATGGGCGGAAGTATTTTGTAGCCCACACTATGGCTAAAAGCTCTTTTTCGATGGTGCTATAATTCTATTCGGATTGGGATAAGGTGCGGCTTGCGTAGCAAACCGGTTTATCCGATCCTACAGGTCCTTGAGAAAGCACAGCGCCTATTGCAAAGTTACTCGCGTCTGTAGTAACAATGAAAGGTTTTGAAAAATTGGGATATTGCAAAATTGGTTCGTTACAGAAGAGAGTTTTACAGTACTCGAAACATTTTATATACGTCGAATCTAGTTTTATACTTTTACCCTTTCGTAAACATTCGGTCATTGGTTTCGTTAGCTTTGTGAAGTCCTTGATAAACTTCCGATAATATCCCAAAAGTCCAAGAAATGATTTTATTTGCCTACTTGTTTTAGGAATGGGGAAGTTTTCAATTGCATGGATTTTGTCGGGGTTGGGTTTAACTCCATCAGTTGTAACTAAATTCCCTAAGAACGAAATTTCTTTTCGAAGAAATTCGCATTTTTCAACATTGACTTTTAAATTTACTTCTTGTAGTCTACGAAAAACTTTATGCAAACTCTCTACATGCTCTTGAAGAGATGTTGAAAATACTATTAGGTCATCAATGAAGATCAGACAAACAGTTCCTAATAGATCTTTTAATACATTATCCATAGCACGTTGGAAAGTGGAAGGGGCATTTTTCAAGCCAAAAGGCATGCGAACCCACTCATAATGTCCACTGTCCACAGAAAATGCTGTTTTCGGAATATCTTCGGCTTTGACCTCTATTTGGTGAAAACCAGAAGCGAGATATATGGTTCTGAAATAATTACATTTGCCGAATTTACCTAAGATATCACTAATGTTGGGAATCGGGTATTTATCACTAATTTCTTTCGCATTAAGTTTTCGGTAGTCTACGACTAGCCGCCATTTTTGCTTACCAGTACCATCTTTCTTTTTTTGTACAATCCGAATGGGAGAGGACCATGGGGAGAAACTATGTCGAATTATTCCCTGAGCGAGCATTTTTCTAATCTGATCTTTGATTTATTGCCTATGTATATATTTTGTGTATATAGGGATATCATCAGTGGTTTTTATTTCGTGCTTTATTTGATTGCAAAATGTCAAATCCTGCCCCTCTTGAAAGAAAACATGTTCGTATCTCTTACATTATTTATCTATTGCGTTCCTCTCTTCGGCGGTTAAGTGATCAGTCTTAATTAAATCATGAATACTTTTATCATATTTTGTATTTGAGTCTGAATATTTATTAAAGGAGAAGTTATTAATTTCGACAAAATTATTTTCATCAATAGATTGAGCTTCTATTGGTTATTCAATGACAAAACTCAATGGGCAGTCCGATGTATTTATAACTTTTACCGGCGAATACCAATTTTCGGATTTGTATATTCCCTCAGGTATTATGAGATCACTTTTAATTTGAATAGGCTTTATGTGTATACTACCAGATTTTATACTAACCGGAACGCGACTTATGATTTTACAGTTTCCTGTGATGGTATAGGTTTCCGATATTAAATTAGGCTTATAGTTTAGGTGTATTCTAAAAATTTTAATTTCTATGCAAGGGTTTTGAAGATCTATTTTCATGCCTAGTTCTTTCATTATATCCATCCCAATTAACCTATCGAAATAGTTGTTAAATCTAAATAAGGTAAAAAATAATAACTCTTTTGTATTCAATTCCTTCATACCATTTAACCGTATCTGCTTATTTACCTTATGAGTTTTAAAAACAGTTTTTATCTTAACTGGATTCATGGTCTCAATAATGGTGCTATCGACGACACCTGGATCGATAAATAACATATTACTGCCAGTGTCAATTAGAAACTTCATGTTGCGGCCAAATAATTTGATATTTACTCGTACATAGGGTAATAAGCAGGAGTTGTAGTTATTGAGATCTAAGTAGCCTATGCTTTCTCCGAGGCTTGTTAATGAAAATTTTCTTCATCTACTTCGCCTTGAAAAGTATAATGTAATGGATTTATATATGAATTTCTAGAGTAAGTATAATTCTGATTGTAACTATGTTTCTGAGTGCTCGCTTCGTAATTATTACTATAATTTGATTGTATATTAAAAGTTTCTGTTTTTGGATTTTTGAAACCATTTCCTTTAGAGGAGTTGTTAAATATTCTGCTATTGGTATTATCGCTATAGGTGTCCATTGGTTCTGGGGGAGGTTGCAAATTCTTAGAAGAAAAAGATGTCTGTGGACGATTGTAGTTTATCCATCTAGAAGTTTGCTGTGGGAAATTCGAGTTTGGAATAAAGGAAGGTTGGTGATCATATGAAATGTTTCTGTAATTTTGTTGACTATTAAACATTTGTCTGTATTGGGGATTAGTGAAATTTTGTTTGAAATATTTCTGTGGAGGACGACGAGAAGGTTGTCGCTCTTGATATGATTGAAATGGAATATCATTGGTCGGAGACCTACTTTGTTGTTGGTTTTGAAAATACATCGAATTTTGTTCCTGAAGACAAAATTTTAGAGCGTCTGCTATCTTGCTAGTCTCATTGCCCTAATAGTGGCTCTAACGGTTCTTTCAGGCCAGATAAAAATGTGTTGAGGGACATTTGTTCATATAGGGTCTGTTTTGCTTTGATGACGTTGGGATGCAGTTCATGAGTTCTTCTGTAGTTCATCATGGGGGAAAAAATTTCAATTATTTTCGAGTAGAACTCCTCAACAGTTGTATTATTTTGTCTGAACTGGTGTAGCTCTCGAATAAGACTAGTCTCATTCTGTTTATCAGAGAAATGAGTAATTAAATTGCTCTTAACTTCAGACCAATCTAAAGACGTCCCATACATAGTAAGAACTTCACTACTTCGAATAGCTCTAAGGATAATATTGGCATAATTGGTACCACTAACATCTGACATAAGAGACAATATCTCTTCAACGTTAGAAATAAAATCGTATAATAACCCCGGGTTACCATCGAAAGTGGGCAAGTCCTTAACTGCATCGGGTATTCTTATTGAATTATAAATATCGATTTCATTCCGGGGTGGATTCATCTTAAATGCAAGCAAACCTCTCACAAAATGTTAATATTTGTTTCCGTACGTATACGTAACTAACGTTAAACTTAGTGATATCAAAATTAAAAAAACTTCAACCTTGGTTTTTTTTTTACACAGGGAAATTTTAAGGAAATAGGAAAGCGATAAATGCACAAATACGAGAATCAAAACTTTGAACTCACTTGACGAGCAATAAGCACACGTTTTCCAAACAAATTTCATGTGTTTAATGTGTTGTATTTTATAATCGACTTTTCTAGTTTTTTAAACAATGAAAAATCATCAAATTTAATTATTACTGGAGATTTCAACATCAACAGCCTTGACTCAAACGATATAATCTCCAGCTATTTATCGTTACTTTCGTCACACGGTCTAGTTTCCTATATAAATGAGCCGACTAGGGCTGCTCTGGCAGGTGTCTTAACCACATTTATGGAAGATTTAGAAATATTTATGCGATTTAGACCAAATGCGAAAAGTGTGTTCTTGACTTAAAAATTACTGACCATGCTATGACAGGACTTCTAGTGACATTATATAAAGATAAATATTGTCGACTCTCTAACTCTCTAAAAAGTAGCCTATCGGTACTTTACTTTCTTAGACTTAAAATTAATTTATTTTATGAGCTCTGGGATAATATATATAATTCGAATAATGCATCTAGAGCTTATTTATTGCTTATATATTTATTCGTGATGGTGTCTCAAAATATTGCATGTTTTTTGATTGATGTCTTGTCTTTTATTTATAACCGTTGTGTTTTTGAAGGGATCTTCCCCGAGGATAATAAAGTTGCCGATGTTATTCCTCTTCTTAAAAAATTTTCTGCTTCTGAAATTGGTAACTATTAACCGATCTCGTTCCTTCCAGTTTTCAGTAAAATATTTGAAAAACTGATGAAAAATAGAATAGTGACTTTCTTAACTAAGACTAATTTCTTCAATTCAATTCAATTTGGGATTCAGAAAGGGAGTTTTAGTTTTTTTTTAGTTTTAAATGCATTTTTTTACTTAATCATTAACTCTTACATACTAACAAAAAATGCTTAAATGCTAGCTTAAAATTACTTAACAATCTTATACTAACTTACTGGCCCCACACAGGCGCTCTAAGCTACTCTAAATTCTTATAACTATGTCTTTCGACTTTATTTACATTTTGCTTAAAACTATTTATATTGAATACTTAAGGCTAAGAAAAAATATTTGTTAAGAAAAACTTAGCATATGGACATAATTTTTTATTTTTTATAAAAACTTAGTATCTAACTTAAAATAAACCTTAGCCTACCTAACCTAAATGCACAATACACACATAAACACACATAGACATTATACACAATCATATACATATATCAGTATATACTTTTGTATACACTGATATATGTATATGTTTCTTAAATGCTAACCTAAACCTATGTAAGCTAGCCATCGCTATTTACTGAGCAAATAGATTGGTCAGCTATGACTCATTAGTGAGGCTGGTCCGTAATTGACGGAAACGACGACGAAACATCTTCCCCATCATTCAACCACCAGAAATGCTGGTTCGCCCTATTGTAAAGGACCTCATTAGGATAAAATTTCTTGTACTCCGACTCTGGTGTTCTGTACAAGCGAAGACAAGCCCTAAGACAAGCCCTCTCAAACACCCGAATCTTTTCCATTAAGCTTGCTCGTACATTGAACCACACAGGACAACCAAATACCAGCATGGGCCTGATAAGGGCCATGTAGCAGATTACCTTTACCCTCGCATCGAGTTGGCTGCTATAAAACAGTCTCTTTGTAAGGCAAAAGCACCTTTAGCTCTGGCCAGAGCAGCATCTACATTTTTGCCAAAATACAGAAACTGATCCAGCCAGATTCCAAGGTATCTGACTACATTTCGACAGGCAAGAGGTTGTCCGTGTTGTCCAATTATAGAGAACTTTCGCCAATTTTTTCTGGTATCCCTAGAGGCTCAAGACAACGGCGTCCTAAAGAGAATGATTTCCGACTTCTGAAAGTTGATTTTCAACTTCCAGTCATCGCAAAATCGTCTTATCTTATCGAAGTCACGCTGCAAGAGAGTATTAATAACCTCGATTTTTGGACCTGTTCTGTACGCTACCAAATCGTCTGCGTACGCAATAGTATGGGGAAGTGAACCTATCAAGTCGCTTGTATAAATGTTAAATAGAGTCGGCGAATTGACCGCGCCTTGCTGAAGACCATTTTTAATTTAAAATATTCCAACAGAAGTCACATCGCCATTTTTCACTATGAACTGTCTGTTAGTTAGCATATTATAAAGAATGTACAAGAGTGGTTTACTGATCCCCAGCCTAGTCAGCTTATAGAAAAGACCCTCTAACCCTACGGTGTCGAAGGCCTTCTCCAAGTCAACAAGGCAGGCACAAGTGCACTGTTTCTTACCTTTGCTCCATTGGATATCAAAAACCAGTTTAGACGCGGCATGTGAGATATCATGTCCCGCCTTAAAACCGAATTGATTATCCGGAACTATATGTTTGTCCTCAGCCCACCTAGACAGAGCTCTATTGATTACTTTCTCAAAAACCTTACTGATATTCGGAAGGAGACTTATCGACCGGAGATTCGCCGGATTGGATATATCCTTTCCCTTTTTGGGGATAGGTTGAACCACCGCCGTTTTCCAATGCGCTGGATAATGTGCATTATTCATTGCATTATTAAACAGGGTGGTGTAGATGTCCACCGCTTCTAGAGGAAGATGTCGAAGCACGATATTCGGAATACCATCGGTCCCCACTGATTTCTTTGCTCTGATTGTGTCGAAGATCTCATGGAGTCCTTCCTTCGAAATGAATGGGGGTAGACCACCCTCTCTGGCAATGACGTTATTTGCCATATTTTCGTCGCTAAACCGGGTGAAACCAGAGCCCTCGGATCGCGAGTTCTCTATTTCATTTCGAACGTAGAAGTCGTGCACAAAGACCCGACTGTCCAGTTCGTAATTAGGGCCAGTGGTATCAGTGGCCTTGTATACTTCCTGGAAAGTCGCCCCTATGGCCTCAACCTTCTCCTGTGGATCCTCGATCACAAAGAAGTCGTCATCATCAGCGGCCTCATTTGGATCAATGCCTGCTATTGTCAGTAACCGTTCGTTGTCTGTTGTCCAGGCTATTTTAAGACACTGAAGGCCGTTTTGATTTTTTCTCCGAAATAGTTTATTTATTTGCGGAAACATATTCGGGTTGCTGGTGTTTACAGCCGGAACCTTGTTGTTCCAATACAAACTTATAGAAATTCTGTAATTTTCTTTTATTAGCGTTTGAATATTTTTAATCGACGACTTCAGTGTCCTAATCTCCCGGTCTTGTCGGTCAGTTAACTGTCTGTACAAGTTTTTAAGTCTTGTCAGAAGTCTACTTTTCTGTCGGTGCAGTGCGTCAATAGTAGGATTGCGGAACAGGGCTCCATTAGTCGTGCGTCGATACCGCGGTATTGTAGTGTCCATAGTTTGTTTAATTGTCTCGTCCATTTGGTTTAGGTAATTGTCGATCTCCTCGTTTGACAAATTCCTATTGGACGGTGGGTGGAGCGTGTTCGAGGAGAGCGCTCTTGCCAAGGTTGCGGAGAAGCGTGTCCATCAAGTTTTACTGTAGTTGTGAGAATATCTTTGGACAAACTCCTCCAATTCCGCAATTTCGTAAGGAACTGTAATTTCGGTGCTAAAACCGCAATGGTCACTGTCGTACACAAATGTGCGCAGACAGTTTAGCGTTTGTAAATTCGTACCTGTCAGTCGTATGCGCTCATCGTACAGCAGTAGATCCAAATAAGACCCGCCTCTGGGAAACGACGGATTATCCGTCGCTTTAAGACCGAGTCTGTACATGACATCGTGCTGACCCCACCAATCGAGTAGTAGGTTCCCTCTAGTATTTGGCAAATTATTTCCCCAATCTCTGTGTCTAGCGTTAAAATCCCTGCCGATTATAAAATAATTCTCCCCCGATTCCAGCCTCAGAAGTCGAAAAAGCGTGTCGAGCTCTGTAATGAATAGGGTGGATCGTGAAGTATCAGGTGTTTAAATAGAGGCCAAGTACAGCCGCTTTCCACTGCGGAGCGGGATGTAAACGACGACTGCCTCCAACACCCGGAACCTGCGCAACACGTCCTTGTACACTCTGTGAAATTTTATACCTACTTTAAAGAAGATCGTGACACCGCCTCCACGTTTGGATCTGGGCCGGTTTCTTCTTCTAACGATATAATTATTGTACTCCAGTTTGTGCTTATCGGTTAGCTTGGTTTCGCTAGCGAAAAGCACATCAGGAGTTTGGTCTTGCAGCAATTTAAACATCGCGGCTCTTCGTTCGATCCTCGTCAGTGAATTAACATTCACCGCAAGGACCTTCAAAGTTTGCTCCACCATGTGCATACCCATTACGGCATGTTGTGCGTTAAGCCCGGCAGCAGCGCGTAGATCTGGTCGACCCGCTTGGCCTGTTCTTGAACCTGCTTTTGCAGCTGAGCCATCTGCCCTCGGATTGCGAGCAAGATGGCTAGCATGTTAGGTGCAGCTTCCGTTGTTCTCGGCATTGGCGCCTGAGAAGCAACAGTCGCTTGCTGTACCGTAGTCCCCCTACCTGACGCCATTTGGGCGTAGGAAATTTGGTACGTAACGGCTGGTGTTTGGAATCTAACAGGTGAACGTTTGACCTCCACCTTCTGCTGCTGAGCCATTTTTGCTTTTTTATGTCGGCGAACTTAGGACAACCCCGATAGTTTGCGGTGTGTCCCACGTTTCCACATAATACGCACGAGAGCTGCGACCTATCGGATGCTCCGTCAACACCCAGAGCACACTCCTCGGAACTGTGGTTCTTTGCGCACTTCACGCATCGAGGCTGCATTTGGCAGTTCGACGCGGCGTGCCCGAACCTCTGGCAGCGAACGCATTGTATAACGCCTTCGCTCCTTTTTAGTTTTTCCCAGTGAACCACCTGGTAGTCTAGGACATTGATACTCCTTAGACTATCCAGACGGCTTTCGGGACTGAGCTGCACCAGGAAGAACGGCAGACTCCGTTTCTCCCGCCTGGCTCTAGCTGTGGTGAATGGCTTTACCCCTACAAACTTGAGTCCTTCGCACTCCTTTTCTTTGAGCAGTGCCAGGATCTCCACAGGATCAGAAGACGGTTCCAACCCCTTCAGCAGCATCGATTGCCGCTTTTCACACTTCGGTGTGAATGAGTAATGCTCCGTCGTCGTTTCCTTTAGGAGCTTTTTAACTTTCGCGTAGCCCTCCACTGTATTACAGTGGATGGCATGGCGATCGTTCCCCAATCTCTTAATATTGAAATTATTACCAATGACCAACTTACACAGGTCCTTGGTAGCATTTACCTCTAATTTAAAGGTGTTGATAGGTGGCACCTTCTCCTTCTTCTTTTGCTGCTGCTGTTGCTGTTGTTTCTGCTGCTGCTGTTGTTTCTGTGGCTGCTGTTTTTGTTGTTTCTGCTGCTGCAGTTTTGTCTGCTGCATTGGTTGTTTCTGCTGCTGCTGTTTTTGTGGTTGATGCAGTTATTGTTGCTGCTTTTGTTGCTTTTTGTGTTAGGCGCTTTCTACCTGTGCTTGCTCCCTCTGCCTGCGTGCAGTTTGCATTAGCTTACAAGCCAGCATTTTTTCTTGCAGCTTTTCAATGCTGCTGCTAATGTCTTTAATCATTTCATCCTCATCTTCCGATTCGGATGTCGCTAGAGAAGAAAAGGCGTTGTTGCCCCCCTCATATTGTTCATCAGAAAGGGAAATCAACGGAAGATGCACTCTTACAATTCGGTTCACAATTTATTGACATCATAAGCTTTTGGCATGGTCGATCACAACCTTTTGTTAAAAAAGTTAGAAAAAACTCGTTTTCGTGGATTTATTCCGGATTGGTTTGGGTCCTATCTTAAAAATAGGTCTCAATGGGTCAAGATCGACGGTATTAGAAGTTTAGAAATGTTTTTTTAATATCGGTGTTCCTCAAGGTTTTGTCTTAGGTCTCATTCTGTTCTTAGTCTTTATAAACTCATTATTTTCGCTTAATTTCATTGGTTCGCCGACTGCATTTGCTGATGCCATTGGCTTTTCTTATGGCTCGAAAAGTGCTCTAGACGTAGTCTCTGACATAAATTGGGATCTTGATTTATTGGTTATTGGCACTGGAATTGTGAGCTAGACTAATTAGATCTTTAGGCGGGAATTGAATTTATAAAAAGGCGAAAGCTATGGATGGTATATAGTGACAGCAGGTACCAACGTGACGAGTCAGGTTCTCCAAAACTAGAGCTTCTAAAGTTGAATATATCAACTATGTAGATCAACAATTCTGTCCATTCGACCTGGATGAAGTGACGGTAGCCATATCTAAGCTTAAGTCTAAAAAAGCTGCTGAAACGAAGAGCCGGACTGCCGAGTTCTTCAAAGCAGGAAGCAAGGAGTATACACCAAATTATCTGTAAAAAATGCCGAATGAATGTAACCTCAGCATTGTTCGTCCGATCATGAAAAAAGGAGACCCTCTGAACTGTGTCAACTACAGAGGTATGTCTTATTAACATCGCCTATCTGACTGGAGCAGTTTCTCAGCAACCTGATTAGTCCAAATTAGTGTGGCTTTAGGCCAGAAAAGTCCACCATCGACCAAATATTCACACTACCCATGAGCTACAAATCTATATATACCAGATATTCATCGATTTTAAGGCCACGTATACAGCAGATATAGAGACGAGCTATATAGAGGAATGTCTAGTTTTGGCATCCTTGCCAAACTCGTCCACTTGTGCAGGATAACGATAGAGAATGCACGCTATCCATCAAGGTCGGTGAAGAACTCACCGAGACCTTCGATGTCGAAGAAGAATGTGGACAAGGCGATGCGCTGTCATGCGTTTTCCTTAACATCATTCTTGAAAGAATAGTGCTAAACTCATGCCCCAACACAAGAGGCACAATCTTTCAAAAGTCCGTCCAATTATTCGCTTAGGCCGAAGATATTGCAATAATCGGAAGAAATCATGGTGATGTCAGTGGCGCTTTCGTGAGTATTGAGATGGAAACAGCAAAGATGGGGTAACGGTCAATGAGGGTAAGATCAGGTATATGCTGTCAACCAGAAAGGATACTCAACACCGATGTCTCGGATAGAACGTCGCCCTCGACAAATATAGCTTTGCGGTAATATCTGACTGTATCAGAGTTGATGTTGGTTGATTCTGATTGGCCTGACTATCGATGTAGATAGCGATATCTCTTTCGGATACCGATCTCATCAGCATTAGCTCAACCGCCCTGAGGACAGCCAGGACCTCCGATTGGAAGAAACTGCGTGCGTCCGGTAGTTTTATAGACACTCTTAGTTCTGTTCCTTCCTTAGAGCCTGTTCCTTCCTCTGTTTTTGAGCTATTTGTGAAGATTGAAATTTCATTTGACCTGATTATTGCATTCTTTTCCCAGTCCTCCCTCCCCTGATAAATTATATCGTACGGGATCTCGAAGTCGACCAGGGATGTAATTTCATCCGTTAGAATTAGATTGCCTGTGAGTAGCTCCATTAGTACCGTGCCATGTCCGACACTACTCCTCTTGAAGTTACCCATATTAGTCGTATCACACTGTTGCTAGCCAGTTTTTGGATCTGTAAATCAAGCGATGTTAGGTGCAAAAAGGTGTCTAATGCTGCCGTAGTGGTGGTACGGAGCGCACTTGTAATGGCTATGGAAACCGTTTTTTGAACCGCCGCTAATTTTCCGTAAATCGATTTCTTGTTTGTTGCTTTCCACCACACTAGTGCGCCGTATGTAAGTATGGGTCTTACCACCACCGTATACAGGCAATATACGAATACCATAGCAGGTTTTAAGCACTAAATTATTCCTACTGTTCTTTTGCAAATAAAAAGAGCATTATATGCCCTTTTGCTTCTTTCCGTTACGTTAAGATTCCAGTTCAGTTTTTTGTCCAGAATGACACCCAGCTACTTCGCGCTATCCGAAAGGGACATTTTCACTCCGCTGAGTTTTGGGACTTTGAATTGTGGTATCCCCTGATGACGGACACACTGACCGGGCGTTCCACAATGGAGTAGTTAATTTTCCTGCTTGCAAGCATGTTGCACACCCAGTTCGAAATGCCGTGTTCAGTGTTAGCGTCTACTAGAGCATTTTTAATAGCGGTGTACTCCACGTTATTGAAGGCTCCTTCAATATCGAGGAAGGCCGCCATCACATACTCTCTGAAGTGTAGACTCTTCTATATTTTTCACATCACCTCGTGCAAGGCGGTTTCTATAGATTTTCCTTTCATGTATGCATGCCTTGACTCAATCAAAAAGCCATTACTGCATTTGTTCCTAATGTGAATTTCCAATAGTCGCTCTGTTGTTTTAAGCATAAATGATGACAGACTTATTGGTCTGAAATCTTTTGCTGTTATATGCCCTTGTTTGGCAGCTTTAGGTATAGAAACCACCTTAACTTCCCTCCAAGCTATTGGTATGTAACCCAATTTTTAGTGTACTGTAGCATGCCAGGGTCGCCTGATACTTTGAATCCCGGAAAGTGGGTTTACATCGGCGTTGCCAGAACCTCTTTGTTGCTTTCAGCCCAGGTCACTTTTTCTGAGGTAGCTGGGAACGCTCGCTTCCTTTGAAAGCACTTTGCAGAACCTCGAAACCTCGTCTGTTACCGCGATAAATTCGCAGTACTTCTGCCATGAAGCCTTTTTTGACTTTCTAACTAATTACTTGAATTGTTTCTTACATTCGTAGCACTCATTCCATGTACTGTCGCTTCTGAAAAGCTTCGCCTTATTATATAGTTTCCTGACCTCTTTCCTTTTTAAACCTATCTCCCTATTCCGCCATTTTGGTTGAGCCCTTTTAGGTGTTCTGTTAGCTGAGCAAGCTTTCCCGAACCCCATTGTTAGTGCCTTATTAATATTTTCTATCGCCCTATCTAAGTAAACAATATTATCGCAGGTGATTAATTGGGTATCCAGGTGTATATTTACCACTTCTGTATACCTGACCCAATCAGTCCTCCTGGGATTTTTTTGAAAACTACATACCCTGTTCTGAAAATTCACCTTGAAGCGTATCCATCGGTGATCCGACATTGACGCTTCGTCTACTACTCTCCATTCGCTTATTTCTAACCCTTCTGTGTTTGTAGCAAGGGTGATATTTATTTTCCCTCTATTACAAATATTGAGGTTGGAAGATAAAAAGAAATCATACAAACACTCACCTCTTGGTTTGATATCACCACTTCCCAATTGTGTATGACGGGCGTTTGCGTCACAGCCCAGTACCAAAATCCAGTTTTTCTGGCTTGCCAAGTCTTTTAGTTTCTCCAAGATCACTACCTCGAAGTCATAGTGAAGGTAGACCAAGGTCAGACAGAGTGGTTTTCCACACTCCCTTTCGCATGTTACCGCTGTCAGATCTCATTGAGCTGTAGTTATTCAAAAGAAATGCCACTATTTGCTTTTTGCAGGTAATGAACTTACTTTGTAAGTTGCCTTGTAGAACAACTCGTAATTTTTTAGCCTAAGACCCTGAATCTTGTTATCCTTATTGATCCAGGGCCCTTGTATGAGTACGGCTGTGACGTCCTGTCTGGTGATGTACTCCACCAGACAGGCCGTTGCTACCTTACTGTGGTGCGGGTTTATCTGCAGCACTTTCAACATCTTGGGGGGATTCCTCTTCGTCCTATCCATGCTGTACCTCACCATACCTTTCGATTTTTCGAGGTATGGTAAGCAGTCCTTGTTAGGGGACAGCAGAAAATGAGGCCCGTACTGCCTTTTAAGCCCCGTCTTACGGACTCTACATGTATTGGCTTTTAGTTGCCGATTCGGCAACGTGCTGGGACACGGAACCCATACCCATGCTGTTGTCAGAGTGTACTTTGCCAACTCTACTACCGTCGTACATTTTAGCTTGATGCTTTCTCAAGCATCGCATACTTCCAAAATGAAGCGTCTGAGGAAGTCCACAGAAAACTTATTCCCACAAGCTATAACCTTGCGTCCGCCTTCCCAAACAGCGCCATCGAATTGCAGCTCCCCGTTTCTTGTAGTGGATAGTTCCTTCCACAGGACGTCTTGGAACTTTTCCTCGACGTTTTGCACTGGTCGACTGTTAGACGACCACAAGGCTCCAGATCGATAATCACAGCAACGAGAAGCTCGTATTTCCGGTCGCTTTGCTTACGACGAAATGCGGATGAAGTACTATCCTTCACCTTTTTTGCATCGTTCGGCTCCACGACGTCATCGGATCTGCTTCTTCTTCCAGGGACGCTAGCCCCCTCTTTTAATTTAGCCATTTCTGCTACCAAGAGGGAGAATATTGATAGTATACGCGGGCTAACAAATAATAACTTTTCTGTGTACGCCAAGTCTTTACATACAGACCAGTTGTTTTGGCACGTAGTGAAACGCAGGTATATCCCCGCCCACACGTCCTAGATCACTTTGATGTGAAGCTACTTGGCTATGGACTAGTGCCATTATTCTTTTCTCACCGCGATCTCACCATTTACGTACGTAGTGATGTAGCTTACAAACTCCACCACAATGTAGTCTCTGTTCTAATCTGGAATTCTAATTTCAATAAGCATATTATCCACTATTGCTTTATTTGCAGAAGCCCCAAACTGAAGTGCAACTCGTCCTTTATTGAGTTTGATGCGCTGTCTGACTCCATACAAAGAATTGTATACCTATATCCTCATGCTGAAATCATCATTATGGGCGATTTCAATATACACAACTCTTTGTGGCTTCGATATTCTGGACAGACAACACCCGAAGGACGGTGTGTTGAGAACTTCACTGCGGGAAACCACTTATCCCAGCTGTAAATGAGCCCACGCGAATACCAGACGTTGATAGCCATACCGCCAACACCCTCGACTTGTCTTTAACTTCTCACTCCGACATACCATATACAAGGTTAATGTGATATCCCCTCTAGGCTCGTCGGACGACCGTATCATATCAGCTAATTTCTCGAACACGACTGCACAGTTAGAGAAAAGATTCCTAAAAGCACCGTATTGCAATAAAATAAAGACAACTTAAGCGCTCTTCACAGCTTCTTTAGGGATTTTAACTGGTCCTTATATTTCGTCGGTAACGACGTGGATGCTGCTGCTGATATGATCATAGACACTATTCTTCTGGGAATGAGATCCTTTATTCCTCATCGGATGAAGAATATCAAACCAAAAGAAAGGGCATGGTAAGACTCGAGCTCCTGTAAAATTTGCAGCAAATGTCGGCACGCGATTAGGAAATGTAGCAAGTTTCCGAAATTAAGTATTTCGGATAGATGCAGACAGGTATATAGAGTAGGGGTCTGCTGGAATTGTTTAGCATATAGTCATAACTTTGAGCATGGTTCGAGTAGTTGACGATGCTATTACTGTCAACAACCACACTATTCTCTCCTTCATTTTAAAAGCAATCCATCTGCAGGCCAATCGAATTCCTTTATTCCACAAAGACACACTTCGGCTCCAACTACATCTTTGATGAACATTGTTGCGCCAAACTTTCTACCCTCGGAAACAACAGTGTCTCAGCCGAACTTCAACACATTCTACTCTGCAAATCCAAGAACAGAGATACTATTAGCAATTGCCCTTATCAAAGTTTCCTCGGTGGCAAGGGAACCAATTTCTTTACGAGCTTTGTTAGACTCAAGATCAAAGACCAGTTTCAGAATAACATCAGCTGTTTAAGTACTTTGTCTAAATTTTTTTGTCTAAATTTTGGAAATTACAGGTTGGGAACAGCTGAATGGGTTGACTTTGGCAGATCCTAATTTCAATCGGTCAGCTAAAGTAGATGTATTCCTGGGCAGTGACATATTTCTTGTACTTCTCGCATGATATATTTTTAAGAAACATATTCAGTTAAACAAATAATAACTAACAAATTTCTAAGTTTACATTTGAGGTATTTATATTTTACTCGAGTTTAATTTAATAAATTCTAATCTGCAACAGCTTCAAAACACAATGCTGTCTGCTGTCATTAAAGTGAAATTTAAACACCCAGCCATTATCCATGAATGGCACTTGCATCGTCTAAAATGATAAACTTTCCATTCTCGGAATGTGTGTCAATGACAACTTACGTTGGAATGACCAAATATTCAGTTTCGTCAAAAATGCTGCAAAATGTCTAGGTTTCCTCAAGCGATGTATTTTTTGCATGGAGGTTTTTGTAGCAACTTTTCTCCGCTTGTACCTACTCTTTATGCTTATTCTTTCCCTTTTGTGTCAAAACCTTTTCCTTTTTAGTAGAAAGGTAACAAATGTACCAAATCTCCAAATGTAAAATGTGCAATACCAAATGTAAGTTATATTATGCAAAATAAAAAATATCTGTCTATCTATCCTCAAGCGATGTAAGAAATACCACTTTGATCAAAAATTTCCCACCGTGTGGCGCTCCCATTTTTCCGGTTTGAGTTCCGTTTTTCTTTCTTAAGTTTATAAATCTGTTGTTCACACTCCCTCTAAATCTTAGCGTCATGGCTTGACATTCGCAAAAGTTACGTGGCCAAGAGCACATCTATCTATGTGTGTGTTGGCGATTTTTTACAATTTTGAAAATAGATTTAAATTTGCAACAACGAACTTGTACTAAATTTTGCGTAAAAAACGGATTTAATGGTGCGCGAACGTTGGATATGTTGGAAAAAAGTTTCGGCAACGATTGTCTAAAGAAAACCGTCGTTTACCAGTGGCACGAGCGGTTCAAAAGCGACCGTGGGTCAATCGAAGATAATGAACGCAGTGGCAGACCATCGACTGTGGCAGAAAACCGACGAAAACATTGATGGAGTAAACGAAATGTTGGTCAATAACCGCAATTAACTATCAGAGAGAAAGCGGAGGACTTGAACATTGCCTATGGATCCGTCCAAGACATTTTGGTTAATGATTTAGGTTTCCGTCGTGTAGCAGCAAAGTTGGTGCCAAAAGACCTCAATTTCATGCAAACAAGAGACCGTGTTGACGTCGCAAGAGAGATGATTTGCGAAGAAGAATCCGATCCCGAAGGAAGGAGGCCGAATTCATCAAAAGGATCATTACTGGAGACGAGACGTGAGTTTATGAGTACGACACACAATCCAGACATCAGGCAAGTGAATGGCGTTCACCAAATGAGCCGAGACCAAAAAAAAACATGTGGTTTTCAGTCAAAAAAGAAGGCAATGCTCACGGTTTTCATGGATTACAACGGTGTAGTGCATCATGAATTTTTGCCAGAAGGCCAGACAGTAAAGAAAGAGTATTATTTTGGCTTTATGAGACGTTTGCGTGAAGCAATTCTCCGAAAGAGACCAGAATTGTGGGCAGAAAACTCGTGGATTTTGCAGCATGATAACGCACTGTCGCACAGTGCCATCACTATTCGTAATTTTGTGACGAAAAATGCAACAAATAGCATCCAACAGCCACCGAATTCACCTGATTTGGCTACCTGTGACTTCTTTCTGTTCAATCGAGTTAAAATACCACTACGGGAACGTGTTTCAGTGGCCGAGAGGAAGTAACGGAAAAATCGCAGGAAGCACTGATGGACATACCGAAAACCGAATATAAAAAATGTCAGTGGCGATTCCTGGTCTTAAGCATTGGGTTAGCTACGTGCTCTGGGAAAGTTGAAATTAAAAACCGAATCGTGATTTTTTAATTTTATTAATAACTACAAGAAATACAAAGCAAAATACACTCCAGAAATGAATAATGTAAAATACATGGTATAAAAATCTTATCGATACATAAATTCGGTTCGTCTGTCAACGGTTACAAAATTTTCGATGATTCGATTGTAAAATTCGTCACTTTCTTTCAGCTCTTTCAAAAATTCCCTTTCGATAGACATGAGAGCCAAATAGCTTAACCTCTCCTGACCTTAAGTGCTTCGAAGGTATGTCTTTATCCTCTTCAATGCAGAAAAGGAGCGCTCTACAGACGCCGTTAAAGCTGGTACTGCACATAAAGGATTTTCCAATAGGGACTTGACAACTTTGAATTTAATTTATTCAGTAAACTCAACATTTTCATCATGGTAAAGTACACGAACGAGCAACGTCTGCAAATTATAAAAATTTTCTACCGAAACTCGGAGTCGGTGACTGCAATTTTAAAAGCGTTAACTCCAATTTTCGGTCGTAATTCTCGTCCTTGTTTAGTACAAAAATTTGAGTCTACATATTCGTTGTTTGATGTTGCCGAGTCAGTGAGACAACGGTTTGGTCGAAGTGTCGAAAATATCGGTGCCGTTCAGGCGTCCGTAGCAAACGGAATCAGTCAATTCCACGGCGTTCTCAAGAATTGGGCATCGCTGAGACCATATTATGGCGTATTTTGCGTAAGGATCTTGGTTTACACCCATACAAGGTCAACCTGACTCAAGGATTGAAGCCGATGGACCATTTGAAGAGACGTATGTTCTCCGATTGGGTTCTGGAGAAGATGCGCCAAGATGATGAATTTCATCGCAAAATCATCTTCAGTGACGGAGCTCATTTTTGGCTTAATGGGTTCGTCCATAAGCAAAATATGCGTTATTGGTCGGGTTAAAATCCACAGGTGCTTCATGAATCACCACTTTATCTACAAAAAATAACTGTTTGGTGTGGTTTGCATGCCGGCGGCGTTATTGGGCCATATTTTTTCGTCGACAATAACGATCGTCACGTTTCTATGAATGGTCAGCGTTATCGCGCCATGATCACCGATTATTTTTGGCCCCAATTGGAATATATTGACTTGGACGACACGTGTTTTCAAAAGGATGATGCCACAAGCCACACAGCACACGTTACAATCGATTTATTGAAGAGGTATGGTTAGCGTGTTATCTCAAGAAATGGGCCAGTCTATTGGCCGCCTCGTTCGTGCGATTTAACGCCGTTTGACTATTTTCTGTGGGGATACGTTAAGTCATTGGTTTATGCCAACACGCCGACGACGTTGGAAGAGCTCAGAGCCAACATTGAACGCGAAATAGCGGCCGTTTCGGCCGAAATGTGTGGCCGAGTCGTTGAAAATTGAGCCCAACGAATTGATCGTTGCAAACGTGCCCGCGGTGGCCATATGAACGAAGTCGAGTTCCATTCATAAATGTTTTGATTGTACTTCAAGCCAATAATAAAGTTTTTGAAATATCTCAAATGGTTTGGTTTTATTTAAAAAAAAGTTTGTCATGTCCTTATTGGAAAACCCGATATATGTATTAAAAAGGGATATTGCTTCATGTCCGTAAGTCCTAACTTTGAATCACCTGCAAAAAGTTCCTTCAAATGGATGGAACTGGGTAATCTTGAGACGCAGGTTATTCGAGATCATTTCAATGGAGGAGGGAAGAAGCGAGGCAGCCAGTTTAGTGAAGATCCCAAAAGAATCAAGAGATTTCACTCTAATTAAACACCTGAAGTAGAACATAACTATAATTCATCCATATCATTGTCCTGCCTGTAAACACTAGCTGAGGATGCAGAATTGGATGCCTTTTAGATTTTATCGACATTTACTAGATTTTCTACAAAATTCAACGTGGTTCAACGATTTCGCTTTATTTTTTCGCAATTTTACGGTTAGAATTAAAATAAAGTTGAGAGTAATTATGTGAGAGCACTGCGAGAATACTGATAAAGTTATGTGTATTTGAACGAGTATTAAAGTTTTTTTTGAAATCCAAAAGCGGATATGCATATGCATACACTTAATACACATCTACTGTTGAGATCTGTTCACTAATTAGCTTCCGTTCTATCATATTTCCCTCGGTCTATACACAATGGCAAGACAATACACTTCGCTTCAACTGAATAGGTACAACGTTTTTCAATAAGTTTGTGTTTCATTATTTTAAAATGACGTGCTTAAAAAAGCACCGTTATTTTTTCTCTGGCTGTCTTGCAAGGTATTCTATATGGAAAAATTCAGTTTTTTTTTCGTCAACTGAATAGGTACAAATAATGAAATTACAAAAAGTAGTCAATGGAATGAAACAAAACAAATTCGTTTGAATGTTCAAACGCGAGTTTGGATCCTAGGACGACGAAAAATAGAAAAAAAAATAGATTTGGATCTCAAGCAAACCAAAAGGTTAACGACAAAGGTACTATTTATTTCAATATTAGATACTTTACAAAAGCGTGTTGTCACCTTGACGATCCATCAGCGAAAGAGACTGAGGCATAGCAAAAATATGTTAACTGTTTACATTCAATGTTCAATATTCATTTTTTACAAGTTAAATTCAAATAGGGTAAGTATACAATGTTTGGTAAGTAAAAGCAGAGGAAACAATTTGGTAATATTACAAAGTAATGCAAGTGAGTTTATATAAATTAAAAATATGTATAAATCATGAACATCGTTTTTAAAAGAGCATCTTATTTGTTAACTCTTGTAGTTTGTACTGCCACCTTTTTTCATAATCACTTCACAAATTCGGTCCGGCATGGATCCGTAAAGTGTCTTTAAGAAATTTAGCGAAATTTCTCTCCAGTCTAAGTGAATAGCTGCAATGAGTGATCCTCTGTCTTCAAACTGATGGCCAGATTCATAAACTTTTCGGACTAACCATCCCCATACGTTTTCCATAAGATTTACGTCCGGTGAGTATGGTGGCCTATGAAGCAATCCCACATTTTGCTCCCTTATCGGATTTTTAACTATCCGCGCTGTATGAATGGGTGCGTTGTCTTGTTGGAAAGTCCGATTAATGAGTCCAAAAATATCACAAAATTTCGAAAAACTGCTTTCCAATATTTCTTTATAAGTTGTCTTTTTTTTCCAATGTCAAAACATTTTTTTGTATTTCCTCAAAAACATTTTCGTTTAGACCAGGAGATAAACTTTTAAGTTTTATCCATCTATGCAATGAAGCTGTGTGTGGCAAGTGCAATTGCAGCTTATCGCGAAGAAAATTATATCCAGACGACGAGCGGAAAAATATACATTGCAAATCCATCTTTCTTCTTGGTAAATTGTCGTTTGCCTTGCGATAAAATGAGTTTGCAAAATGTTTTCGAATTTTTATTTATAAAGGGTCCGCCATCTAACGTTTTTTTTGAACTATTGCTTATTTCGTCAAACGGTGTCAAATCGCAGCTCCGAGGTGGCCAAACGACATCAGCTCTGCGGCTGATAATGCGATCTACAAAAACAGGGCGCAAAACATCGGTGTAGCTTCCGCTGTGTGGCACGTAGCGCCACAAATGTTTCCAATATCCTCCTCTTCAATTTTTGTGAACAAAACTTCGTTCAACATGGCCCAATAACGATCGCCATTGACTGTAACGGCCACTCCTTGCTCATTTTCGAAGAAAAATGGCCCAATTATGCCTCTGGACCAAAATCCGCACCAAACAGTGACTCGTTTTGCGTGTATCGGCTTTTCAATGTATGCGTGCCCCAAATGCGACAATTTTGCTTGTTTACATACCCGCCAAGATCAAAATGAGCTTCATCTGAAAAGATGATTTTTTTGGCAAAATCGGCATCTTCTCTAAGTCGATCGCAGGCCCACTTAGCGAAGCGAAAACGCATCGGATGGTCAGTTGGCTTCAACCATATTCGTTCAGCGGAAGGATAAAACTAATTATCTGTCAAATCAGACATGAGCTAGGTGTTACCATTCACGAAATAAGCACTAGTTGAAAAAAAAAAGGTTAGATGGCGGACCCTTTACAAACACAAAATATACAACGCAGACGCCCGTCTCTATAAATCTTGTCATATTCGACTATAAATCAATAAACAGGTGGTGAGTATACATTTGAAGTTCCTAAATTTTTTCCAAGATCTGCCGCATGGTGAATGTCTGACCAATAGTAAGTGGTCTAGGTGTTATCTCCTCGAAACGTTCGAACATCCAGCTATGTTGCGATTGCAGTTTGACCAATCTAGTCAGTCTTTTTTTTTAATCCGGTGAATAGGATTAATTATTCTGCAGCAGAATAGTCATTGTGGAAAAAGCTTTCGAGAGTTCTTTTGATGTCAACTGCGATTAGCTAAACATTGATTTCATTTCTTCTTACGGCAATATATCATGCAGTCTAGATGCTCTTGAGCTTCACTCTCTCAACAAATGAGCTTTTCCGCTTCCACAGTTAGTTAAATCCAATGCTATTGGACTCAATCGAGAACAAAGTTTATAAAACTGATTCTGTACTTCAGTATATTCTACCTCACTCCACAAACATTTTTATGTATATACTTATAACTTCAACCTTCACTTCTGAATGGATAAAAGTAAAAAAGGCTCCAATCATTAATAAAGGAATAATAATAATACTAGGAATAATTTTGAGTACAGCCCAGTAGCAGTTCGCCTTACTTTTCCAAACTGGTTGACAAACGAGTACTAACACAAATTAGTACAATAAATGCAACCTTCTATGTAAACATTAGTCTGGTTTCCTTATACGGGCTGCAAGACTGTAATTACGAGTATGTTTTGTAGTAGAAGGTATTCCTAGGTTTTTAGATAATACCCATTCGATACTGTTATTTCTGTTTGATTTTTCACAGGCATTTAATACAGTAAATCACGTAAACTTAAAAAATATTTCGCTTTTCCACTTTATCCGCAAATCTTAGTAAATCACATTGGAATGGAGGAAAATAATGCTTTAATGTACAAAATGGGGTACCAAAGGAATCAATCGCTGTACGTGAATGAATATTGTATATTGTATAGTACTGCAAAGTGCATATACGAGTATGTATGTATCATGTATGTGCAAAAGGAGGATTTGATATTTTGTCAAACCATGCTATTTTTCAGTTTTCAAATCCTCCTTTTGTCACATTGAATTTTATTTTTTCAACTTACCAAAGGAGGATTTGACAACTGAAAATTGAATTTTATTTTTCAACTAACAGTTTTTTTAACGATATTTTTAGTAGAAAAGTAGTTAAAGAATTAAATTTGGACATAATTATTTAGGAAAATATGGCGAATATACAGTGCCGTTCTAAAAATGTTGGTCAAATATTTTATTACCCTTTACAGGCGCTACGGAGTTTTTTTGCACTAGGTGCCAAAATGTCGTTCAGATAGTGCATAAAAGTCGATGCTATTATGAATAAGAGGTGCGTTTAGCTCGTGAGTGCAGTCCGAAACGAACCGAAGTAATTTAGTGAAAAAAAAGTAGGAAAAATCAGTTTGGAGTGCAAAGCTAATACTTTGTGTCTGTCACATCTCAATTTGACAACACGTGAAATTTCTAAAAGATTAAATGTTACTCAACAAACTGTGGCATAGAATTTAAAAAAACATCGTGAGACCGAGATTACAGAAAGAAAGGTTCAGGGAGGCCAAAAAAAGATGACCCCAGTGGAAAATCCTTTTTTGGTGCTGTACAGCCGGCATCGATTCAAGACTTCGCTGGATCTTAAAAACGATCTATGTCGAAATACAGGAAAAATAATTTCGTCAAACTCAGTGAGGAATAGGCTCGTGAAAGCTGGACTTAGAGCACTCAAGCCAGTACTGAATCCAGATTTTCCAAAAAGAGTCAGAGAAAAACGATTGCCCGGGCTCAAGAGCTCAAGACATGTGGAATAATGTTATTAAAGTTTAAACTGCATGTTGGAGATGGGAGGATTATTGCGCGAGAAAAACAAATGGAAAGTCTGAGCTTTAAATACATTTTACGGATGACACCTAAAACTGAAGGTGTGATGGTCTGGGGATGCTTCTCTGGAGATGCTTCTCTGGATATGAAAAGGGTAGAATAATTTTCCTAGAATCGAAAGTCAGTGCAGAAGTTTACCTACAGGTTTTAGAAAATGTATTAGATCCCTCTGCGCTGGAGCTTTTTGGTGACACTTGCAGATTAATTTTTCAACAGGACAATGCTCCTTGCCATACAGCCAAAATTGTAAGTAAGAACTTGTTTTTTTTTAATATGAAAGACTAATATCAAGCTTTTAGATAAGCTAGAACTTTTATGACTAAAAATATTTGCATTTTTTTTATTTCTTAGGTTAAAAAGTACTTCGAAGAAAATAATTACGATGTATTAAGTTGGTCTCCCTACAGTCCAGATCTCAATCCAATTGAGAATGTCTAGTCAATAATGAAACTTAAGGTTGCGAAGAAGCATCAAGAGTCAATTAAAGACCAACAAAATTATTTATCCGAACCTGGAACACCATACCTGTTTACACATGGAAAAAGCTATCCGAGTCAATGACTCGCCGATGCGCCGAGGAAGTCCAATAAAGTACTAATTAGATAGAGAATGTTTCTGAGAAGCAGTTTTCTTTAATCCCTAAAAATAAGGCAGTTACCTAAAAAATCCATATTTCGGTCTAACTGCTTTTTTCTCCCGTGACCGCGTGTGAAAAATTTGAACACTGTAAATGTACGAGTATCATAAAACGATTGAAACCGCATAAGAAAACAAATCCTCATTAAAAAAAATATGTAGTTATTGCAACAACTTTGACAAAATTCGGAAAAAAGAGTTTGACCAAAATTTTTCGAACGGCACTGTATAAAAGAAAACATCATGATAGGGTTCTTGATGAAGGGGTTCCAAAGCAATCATTAAATGACATTCAGAGCAAGATTGAAACGCCAACAAGTACCGCTCGGAAATATAATATTAACCGAACAAAATTATACCGCCTTAAGCTTTTGTCGGAGAAGCGTGTTCCAATCGAGTTTCAAAGCAAGACTAGCAGTAAATATTCTGTCGGCCAAAACCTTACGACTTCAGGAGAAACAGAGCTGATGGAATATTTTAAGAAATGCTCAAATCTACACTACGGACTGACGTTTGATATGGAAAAACGATTTGTTTACGACTCTGCCATTAAAAACACAAAAAAACTGTACTTCTTCCAGGGACAGGCAGCAAACCATCTGGAAAAGTTTGGCTGTTAGGGTTCATGAGAAGAAATCCGTCTATAAGTCTGCGGAAACCAGAGAATATAAACTTGGCCCATCTTTGCGCTTTCACGAAAACTGCTGGGGGGGGGGGGGATTTTTTTGTAAGCTTAAGGTTCTCATTTTAAACATTCCTTTAAGCTCGAAAATATATACAATCTTGATGAAACTGGACTTGCAACTGTCATGGACTTAGTTAGAGTAAGTTCTACGATTTTTTCAGAAAAAGTGTATTGCTTTGCTATTACCGCCAATTAACCTTTGCAGATCATAGCAGAAAAGGGGAGGAGAACATTGTCACAAACCGCTTCAAGTGAATTTTGGGTGGGGGCAGATGCCCCCTTTTATTCGGCTTAATACAACCTATAACTTATAAATTAAACTAAAACTTAAAACTAAGGTTGGTGATAGAGAACGGATTTGGGGTAGGAAGGGGTGCTGTGGAAGTCAAATATGGTGGGGTTTGAATTGATTTTTCGTAGCATACTGAAGATTGGTTCGTCCGCACGTCATAGGAGGTGTGGTGGATTGGTAGATAGAAGAGTCGAGGGGTACGTAGATTACGAGGGTTTGTGTTGAGGAAAATAGAGTTGTTAACCGACACGCATTCAACATTACGAGTACCTGAAAGGAGTCGATGAATGAAGAGAAAGTCGGCTGCATCTCTGCGTTCCCCAAGACTGTTTAAGTTAATGAGGTTAAGACGGTTTTGATAGGCGGGCAGAGTAAAAGGATCGTTCCAAGTCATACCTCGAAGAGCAAATAGAAGAAAACGGCGTTGGACGTTTTCGATTCTCGAGATATGAATGTTGATATGGGGACCATACTTGACTGGCGTACTCTAGGAGAGGGCGAACAAAGGTAATATAGAGGGACCTGGTCACGTTTGGGTTAGTGAATTTTTGGACCATCCTTTTACAAAACCTAGTGCAGAGTTGGCTTTGAGGATTATCTCATCGATATGTAAACGGAAGTTGAGCTCCCTATTACACAAAATACCGCGATCACGAAGAGATTGTACGGAGGAAATAGTTTGGTTGTGGAGAAGTTAGTGTCGGGGAGGAGATTTACAGACCGCTGACATGAACCACTACTGATTTTTCCCAATCCAGATACCTCAATGAATGTTCGCCGTTGATGAAGCCCTAAAAACTGGACAGCGTAACGTTGAACGTTGCTTCCGATCCAGAAACGACTACAGCCCTACGATGATAATAGTTGCACTTTGAAGACCTCACTTTCACAACGGCTGTGGCAAGAAGCACACTTGGTTGATCTACCCCAAGAGCGACAGGTTGGTTAATCTTTGATTTTGTGTAGAAAGTTTGTGTACCTATAGTAGGATTAGTACTGACCTTTGCGATATTTGACCCTCCACATTTGACATACAGCAGAGAATGGTGTTTCTGCTTAAAGTAATAGCAGCGAACACTCCTTTGACATTGACTAGTCCGATGACTGTATGCTAGACAGTTCCGGCAAACCCCGATTCTGTCCACTGCCTTAGATCGTTCACAGATCTCCATGGCAATACACTTCTGACAAGTTCGAAGGGAGTGCTGACCTCTACCGCATACCTGGCATGCAAACTGCTTCGTCCCGACGTGCAACACCGTTTTCTTCTCGACCGCAACAGCCTCGTGTGTAGAAGAACCGCTGACCTTTATGCCACTCGTTCCAGCTACTGCTTCCAAGGTTCGAAAACCTGTTTCCAGGAACTCTGTAAATTGTGTCAGTGTTGGCAATTCCTTCGAACTACCTAACTTCTCCTCCCATAAACACTGAGTAAAGGCAGGTAATTTTTGTACTAATATATGTATTAATATGTCATCCCACGAACTAACCGGCAATTCTAAATTTTCCAGAGCATGGAAACATTCCTGGGACGTGTCCAGTAGAGACTTGATGTTCCTTGCAGTCTCCCTTGTCCACTGCTGCTGCTCAAAAAAAAAGTTGGAAATGAGCGTTTACTAACACTCGCTTGTGGTCGTATCTGGCGACAAGCAGTTCCCATGCTTTGTCATAATTGCCAGAATACATCCCTAAATGCTGCAACAAACGGGAAGCTTCACAGACAAGAGAAGATTTTAAATGGTGAAGCTTTTGAATTTCACCCAGCTTCTTATTTGTGTGGACTAAAGATAAAAACACATCATGGAAAGCCCACCATTTTGTGTACGAGCCTTCGAACTGCGGGATTTTAATTTGAAAAGCTGATTGCAAGTAGCACCTGTGGGTTCACTTACCACACTCTTCTCCTTCGATGCTGACTTGGCATTGTCCATAGCATCGACCAATTCCCCTCGGTAAGTGAAATATATTTCTAGAAGCAGATCAAAAATTTCATCAAAATCTTCTTCTTCCAGACCTTCTACAATTTCTCCTCGTCGAATCTTCGTTTGAAGGCCAAGCGCATTCTTTAAGTTCCCTTCTAGAACAAGAAGATGACCCGAAAGGTAGCTGGCTGTACGACGTGATGCTCCCGTCTTTTTGACGTTGGAGTGGTCACGAAGAATCTGCTCCAGAACACCATTTTGATCTACACCCGATGACAATTTCGACATTTTTAAATGTTTTATTTGTAAGTTAATTGTTAACCAATATGTGGGTATCTATCAAGTATTTATTAATTTTTATTAGATACAGTTGTTATTAAATGATATTTAATTAAATATTTTATTACAGCAACTTACGACCTTTGGTCAGCTTTGCCCAGCTGGTGACAGTTGAGGTTAACGTCGAAAATTAATTTTTACACGGCCCGGGAAATGCGATTCATGCATAACCACCGAAAGAATATTTAAAGTTTAAAAAGAAGAAAGACTAGGGGCAACACACCGACCGCGAGGGAATCTGTGTATGTACTTAGTCAGTAGATTTGTTCTTGCACTTTGCACTTAAACTATTTATTTTTAAAATGTTTAATTTTTTGTGCACTTTGCAGATTTGCACTTGCGGATTTTTATTTTTGTTTGTCTTCGCAAAAGGGTTTTTATTTTATTTTTATCCGATACGAAGGACCAAATGTTGGGGTGTGTAGGGTTTTCCTTTATGTACTATGTGTGGAGTTGAGAAAACGGGTATAAAAATGCGGTTAAATAAAACAAACACGTCTTTTCTTCATCAATTGTTACAGCAAACAGCCTTTTTTATTCTTCTCCGGAAATTACTACTATATTTAATTTTTACAATAAGTGTTATACACTACTAAAAATCATAACTTTACGTTACGCTTAATTATTTATATTAGATTAATAATATAGAGTGCAATTTCAATTAAAAAAATAAATAACTATTTTAAAATGAAAATATTTATATCACAATTGTGTTCACGAACAATATCGACTTCGTTGTCATTCTTTAGGGCAAAGGATACGAATTCAACGAGATTTGTGGTGGCTGACCTACCCTTTAGGAAGCCATGTTGCCTTGGTGAAATAAGTGATTTTCATTGGAAGCTTAGAGCTTTATACACAATACTTTCGAAGAGTTCGGGTATATTGGAGAGTTCAGCGATAGGACGATAGTTGGTTATTTCATTCTTTGATCCTTTCTTTATGATCGGGGTTATAAAGGAGGTTTTCCAAGCCTCAGAAAATTCTCCTTGTGAAAGGGACAGACCAAAGAGATCAGAAAGGGGAACGAAAGGGAGGAAGAATATTTTTTAAGAAATATGGTGTGAATTCGTCAGTGAGTTGGTGTAATTTATACTCGATATAAGACGCGTCCAAGATGTGAGAGAGAAGTGGGCCATTGGAGAAGCTCAGTAGGTAACTAAAATAGGATCGATCTGGCACTAAGGAGTCGTTGGTAAAGGATTGTTTAAAAAAGGTGGCAAATAGGTTGGCAATGGTGAGTGGATCGGTTGATGACTTGTTGTTGAAAGAGAGGGAAGGAGGGTAACCATCGGACTTTCTTTTGTAGTCAACAAATTGGAAAAAGGACTTAGCGTCGTTTATAAGGTTGACTTGCGCATCGTTAAGGTAGCGCTGGTAAAGGGAATCGTAAAGTTCGGTGAAATGAAGATAAGCACCAAGATAGTTGGAATAGTCGGAAAAGGATCTGGTACGCAGGAAAACAGCCCATAACTTGTTTCTCTTATTCTGTAAGGAACGAAGCTTGCGATTATACCAGGGAGGACTAGTAGATGATGTTTTAAGGCAGGAAAACGAAACGTAAAAGGAAAAGGAATTAAATATTTCTTTATAAAAAATGGTTAAGGCATCATTTATACTTAGGTTGTGAAAGTTAAAGAGGGATCTGCTGAGATAGTCACTGATTTTGTCAAAGTTTGCTTTATGATAGTCGTGGGATGAGAGAGTTGTGGGGAGAGCGTACTGGAAGGAAGAGTTATGAAAAAATGAAAGTAGAAGTGGGGGTGGTAGTTATCGATTGTTGAGAGAGACAGGGGACAAAGTGAGACTGAGAAGTTAATTGAATCTGTTGTGAATATAAGGTCTAATTGCCTGCCCATATAATCGGATATACCACTGACTTGGCATAGACTTGGGTCTATTAAGCGATCCAAGAAGAGACATTCCTTAGCTAATTTGGCATTTGAAGCGATGAAAAACGAGACTAAAGTCGCCAAAAATGAAAATATCATTCATAGAGTCAGATAAGTCAATTAAATGGTCGATCGCATCGATAACAAGTTGGTAATATTCGATAGGTTGAGTTGGTAATAATAAGGTAATAAATAAGACCTCTTACATTCTTATAGTAAAATGTAAGAGGGGTGTTGCGGGGTGGAGGCACGTTATGGATGAAACAATTTTATCGTGGTCGGCTCGGCCTCGCTGTAGGTATGAGACTCGTTTAGAATGGACGTAGTGGTCTGCTACTTTTCGAGGGGACATGCTAAAAATCTCGTGGTACCTGACATAAAGGTTTCTGAGACTGATAGAGTCGGTCGGGAGGCCTTCCTGCTGGATTGAAACCATGACGCTAGTTTGGTTTTCGCTTTGTAGCAAACCGAGTCTGATTTGTCATGTAGATAGGAAAGAAAGAGACGAATGTTTTCATATAGTTTTTTTTCTTTAAGCCTATAAAGTGCATAGCGACTTTTTGTAGTGAGATTGGTTTGCTGTGTTAGTTTAACTATGGGGGGAAAAAGGAGGAGGGAGATGGAGATAAATGGTTGGATATGGAGTTGGACGGGTGATGAGATGTGGGGTTTAAGGTACGGTTTAGTTAATAAAATTAAGGTACTTAGCTCCAGTTTTAAGGTTGAAGTTGGGAAATGAGCTGCTAGCTCGGTTTGGTGGCGTAGAAGGTTGAGAAGGGATAATATGGGTGGTTGAGGCTAAGTTGAAAGAGACACGTTGGCGCGGGGGCTTGGGTGGAACGGGAGGGTTTATTGTTAAAACTAATTTATTTTAATAACTTTGATTATTCTCGAGATGTGCGTTTTCTCGTTCCTAAATCTTCCCAGGTTTAGTGGCCTTACCAGGGGAAGTACGGAACAACCACGAATATTTGGTTGGGATCTTGATTTTGAAACTGCGGTAATTATTGGAGTCAGCAGGGGAAATCATCTGGCACTCGCTAATGGTGATAGCATAATTTCGGTGAAAGAAATTCCGCACCGAAGAAATATCAGCGTGTTGAGGAACCCCTTCAACGTAGAATGCCGTATGGTTTCCCTTTTTCAGCTTTTCGAGTCGGCTTTTCCAGTCGAAGGGGTCCATGAATTGTTTGAGCAGTTTGCGCGTAGCGCTTTCGGTTTCCATTGTTAGGGCGGCGGGAGGAGTATTTGAAAATGATGGCAAGTGAGACTAAGTGTCTACTAAATCATTATGAAATGAGACACTGTACGGGGAACTAGCTTGGATTTGATTTTGATCGGGTTTTAAATCGATTATGTGGGAAGCCAATCTCACTTCTTTACCGATTTCGGCAACTAGCAACCGAGTTGCTATGAGTTCCTCGATGACGTCAATCATCTGATGGATGCTGGGTGTGATGTGTTGTTTTGAAGAAGGATTGAAAAAGCAAGTCGATATCAGTACGGAGAAGATTGATAGAGTCGTTTATGTTTGTGACTTCGTTGGAATTAAGGAGGTTGGCAAAATTTGTTTTGAGGAATCTTTTATTCCATCGAAGTGATATTTGATCACTTCGCTCTCGTTGTCGTGGTTAGATTTGTTTTTTGACAGATTTTTGATCGCTGTCAGTTGCTTTTCGATCATTTTTCCTGTGGACTTGTAAGCTTCCACATTACTGTCAATGCAGTTTACTGATTCGGCAATCTATTCTATTCTGTCAAGAATAATTCTGGTAATATGACCATTCTCGATTAGCATCGCATTAATAGACTCGTTGTTGCATTTAATTGCCAGCATAACGTGAGCCAAGGTGATCTCTTTGCACTCGTCGCAGTAAAAATTGAAGAGACTGCAATACTCCTTAGAGACCATTGCATGCTACCCATTCGGCGTTGGGGTCAACAATTGAGCACAAAACACTAGCACAGCACTTTTAAATTATTTATTTATATCGACGAACACTTATCAGCTCGAATATTTTTTGTTGGATTATTAATTTTTTTATTTTATTTTTGTTTTGTTTTTGGGGTCAAAACTGGCACAGGTGAATTTGAGGAATCGGCAGACAAAACTAGGTCGATGAACAACGACGGGAAATATACTGAGTCAGCAGTCGTTCGAAAATCTCCGGTGAGAATAGACGTCTTTCGGTGTTTCGTCTTTCAGTGTATAAATACAAATAAATACATATAATTAGTAGCAATTTTGTCAATTGACTCGGTGGCCTAGCGGTTAGCGGCGCCAGTCAACAAATCGTTGGACACGGGTTCAAATCCCGAGTGAAATTTGGAACTTTTTTTCTTTTTTTCTTTTTTTTTTGTTGTTCTTGGCACCAACAACTTTGCCTCTCTAGCTTCATCTGAGTCGGAAGACGAAGATGAAGAAATCAACATTATAAAAACCAGTATCCAAGATCTGGAACAAGAAATGCTTGCTATTAGGCAACGGCAAACTGCACGCAGGCAGAGGGAGCAAAAAGAAGCAGAGAGCTCCCAACAGCAAGAGCAGAACCAACAACTGCAGCAACAACATAAACAGCAGCAGCCGAAACAACAAATGCAGCAAAAGAAACAGCAGCAACTGCTGCAAGAACAACAACAGCTGAAACCACAGCAGCTGAAGAAACAGCAGCAGCAGCAGCAACAACACCTACAACTACAACAACAACAGCAACAACGAAAACAACAACAGCAGCAGCAGCAACAACAACAACAGCAGCAGCAGCAGAAGAAGAAGAAGAAAGAGAAGGTGCCTCCGATCAACACCTACAAAATGGAGGTAAATGCAACCAAGGACCTGTGTAAGTTGGTCATTGGTAATAATTTTAATATAAAGAGATTGGGGAACGATCGCCATGCCATCCACTGTAATACAGTGGAGGGCTACGCGAAAGTGAAAGAGCTCCTAAAGGAAACGACGACGGAGCACTACTCATACACACCGAAGTGTGAAAAGCGGCAATCGATGCTGCTGAAGGGGTTGGAACCGTCTTCTGATCCTGAGGAGATCCTGGCACTGCTCAAAGAGAAGGAGTGCGAAGGACTCAAGTTTGTGGGGGTAAAGCCATTTACCACAGCTAGAGCCAGGCGGGAGAAACGGAGTCTGCCGTTCTTCCTGGTGCAGCTCAGTCCCGAAAGTCGTCTGGATAGTCTAAGGAGTATCAATGTCCTAGACTACCAGGTGGTTCACTGGGAAAAACTAAAAAGGAGCGAAGGCGTTATACAATGCGTTCGCTGCCAGAGGTTCGGGCATGCCGCGTCGAACTGCCAAATGCAGCCTCGATGCGTGAAGTGCGCTAAGAACCACAGTTCCGAGGAGTGTGCTCTGGGTGTTGACGGAGCATCCGATAGATCGAAGCTCTCGTGCGTGTTATGTGGAAACGTGGGACACACCGCAAACTATCGGGGTTGTCCTAAGTTCGCTGACATTAAGAAAGCAAAACTGGCTCGGCAGCAGAAGGTGGAGGTCAAACGTTCACCTGTCAGATTTCAAACACCAGCCGTCACGTCCCAAATTTCCTACGCCCAAATGGCGTCAGGTAGGGGGGCTACGGTACAGCAAGCGACTGTTGCTTCTCCGGCGCCCACGCCGAGAACAACGGAAGCTGCACCTAACATGCTAGCCATCTTGCTCGCAATCCAAGGGCAGATGGCTCAGCTGCAAAAGCAGGTGCAAGAACAGGCCAAGCGGGTGGACCAGATTTACGCGCTGCTGCCGGGCCTAACGCAACACATGTCGTAATGGGTACGCACATGGTGGAGCAAACTTTGAAGGTCCTTGCGGTGAATGTTATTTCACTGATTAGGATCGAACGAAGAGCCGCGATGTTTAAATTGCTACAAGACCAAACTCCTGATGTGCTTTTCGCTAGCGAAACCAAGCTAACCGATAATCACAAACTGGAGTACAATAATTATATTGTTAGAAAAAGAAACCGGCCCAGATCCAAACGTGGAGGTGGTGTCGCGATCTTCATTAAAGAAGGTATAAAATTTCACAGAGTGTACAAGGGAGTGTTGCGCAGGTTCCGGGTGTTGGAGGCAGTTGTCATTTACATTCCGCTTCGCAGTGGAAAACGGCTGTACTTAGCCTCTGTTTATGCACCTGAGGCTTCACAAACCACCCTATTCATTACAGAGCTCGACACGCTTTTTTCGACTTCTGAGGCTGGAATCGGGGGAGTATTATTTTATAATTGGCGGAGATTTCAACGCTAAACACAGAGATTGGGGAAATAATTTGCCAAATACTAGAGGGAACCTACTACTCGATTGGTGGGGTCAGCACGATGTCATGTACAGACTCGGTCTTAAAGCGACGGATAACCCGTCGTTTCCCAGAGGCGGGTCTTATTTGGATCTACTGCTGTACGCTAAACTGTCTGCGCACATTCGTGTATGACAGCGACCATTGCGGTTTTAGCACCGAAATTACAGTTCCCAACGAAATTGCGGAATTGGAGGAGTTTGTCCAAAGATATTCTTACAACTACAGTAAGACTCGATGGACGCGCTTCTCCGCAACCTTGAACAGAGCGCTCTCCTCGAACACGCTCCACCCACCGTCCAATAGGAATTTGTCAATCGAGGAGATCGACAATTACCTAAAACAGATGGACGAGACAATTAAACAAACTATGGACACTACAATACCGCGGTATCGACGTACAACTAACGAAGACCTGTTCCGCAATCCTACTATTGACGCACTGCACCGACAGAAAAGTAGACTTCTGTCAAGACTCAAAAACTTGTACAGACAGTTAACTGACAGACAAGATCCGGAGATTAGGACGCTGAAGTCGTCGATTAAAAATGTGCAAAAGTTAATAAAAGAAAATTACAGAATTGCTGTAAGCTCATATTGGAACAACAAGGTTCGGGCTGTAAACACCAGCAGCCCGAACATGTTTCCGCAAATCAATAAACTATATCGGAGAAATAATCAAAACGACCTTCAGTGTCTTAAAATAGCCCGGACAACAGAAAACGAACGGTTACTGACAATAGCAGGTATTGATCCAAATGAGGCCGCTGATGATGACGACTTTTTTGTGATCGAGGATCCACAGGAGAAGGTTGAGGCCATAGGGGCGACTTTCCAGGAAGTATACAAGGCCATTGATACCATTGGCCCTAATTGCGACCTGGACAGTCGCGTCTTGGTACACGACTTCTGCATTCGAAATGAAATAGGGAACTGGCGATCCGAGGGCTCTGGTTTCACCCGGTTTAGCGACGAAAATATGGCAAATAACGTCATTGCCAGAGAAGGTGACCTACCCCCGTTCAGTTCGAAGCAAAAACTCCGTGAGATCTTCGACACAATCAGGGCTAAGAAGTCAGTGGGGACCGATGGTATTCCAAACATCGTGCTTCGACATCTTCCTCTAGAAGCGGTGAACATTTACACCACCCTGTTTAATAATGCAATGAATAATGCACATTATCCAGCGCATTGGAAAACGGCGGTGGTTCAACCCATCCCCAAAAAGGGAAAGGATATATCCGATCCGGCGAATCTCCGGTCGATAAGTCTCCTTCCGAATATCAGTAAGGTTTTTGAAAAGGTAATCAATAGAGCTCTGTCTAGGTGGGTTGAGGACAAACATATAGTTCCGGATAACCAATTCGGTTTTAAGGCGGGACATGATATCTCACATGCCGCGTCTAAACTGGTGTCCGATATCCAATGGAACAAAGGCAAGAAACAGTGCACTGGTGCCTGCCTTGTTGACTTGGAGAAGGCCTTCGACACCGTATGGTTAGAGGGTCTTTTCTATAAGCTGACTAGGCTGGGGATCAGCAAACCTCTCTTGTACATTCTTTATAATATGCTAACCAACAGACAGTTCATCGTGAAAAATGGCGATGTGACTTCTGTTGGAATATTTCAAATTAAAAATGGTCTTCAGCAGGGCGCGGTCAATTCGCCGATCCTATTTAACATTTATACAAGCGACTTGATAGGTTCACTTCCCCATACTATTGCGTACGCAGACGATTTGGTAGCGTACAGAACAGGTCCAAAAATCGAGGTCATTAATACTCTCTTGCAGCGTGACTTCGATAAGATAAGACGATTTTGCGATGACTGGAAGTTGAAAATCAACTTTCAGAAGTCGGAAACCATTCTCTTTAGGACGCCGTTGTCTGGAGCCTCTAGGGATACCAGAAAAAATTGGCGAAAGTTCTCAATCATTGGACAGCACGGACAGCCTCTTGCCTGTCGAAATGTAGTCAGATACCTTGGGATCTGGCTAGATCAGTTTCTGTATTTTGGCAAAAATGTAGATGCTGCTCTGGCCAGAGCTAAAGGTGCTTTTGCCCTTACAAAGAGACTGTTTTATAGCAGCCAACTCGATGTGAGGGTAAAGGTAATCTGTTACATGGCCCTTATAAGGCCCATGCTGGTATTTGGTTGTCCCGTGTGGTTCAATGTACGAGCAAGCTTAATGGAAAAGATTCGGGTGTTTGAGAGGGCTTGCCTTAGGGCTTGTCTTCGCTTGTACAGAACACCAGAGTCGGAGTACAAGAAATTTTATCCTAATGAGGTCCTTTACAATAGGGCGAACCTAATACGAGTGGACAACTTCGTAATTAAGCTGACTCGAAGGCACATTGCAAGAGCAATGACCTCGATGAATAACCTGATATCTAGGGCTTACTACCCCAATTACCTTTACCACGAGAGTGTGCGATCTGACGGCTTCGTTCCACCGGAAGCATTCCTCTACCTAGATCAGAAAGGGTTGATCCAGGCTATATCAGCGGTCCCGTTAATCTTCCATGTCGCTCGGACAGCTGGGGACAGGCGACTCAACTACAACAGAGACGTCGCACATGGCAGTGTGGATCGACTCAGGTTCAGCAGGGCGGTGGGGAATGGCGATAAGAGGGATGTCGTTCGGCAGCACCAGCATTTCTGGTGGTTGAATGATGGAGAATATGCTTCGTCGCCGTTTCCGTCAATTACGGACCAGCCTCACTAATGAGGCAGAGCTGACCAATCTATTTGCCCAGTAAATAGCGATGGCCAGCTTACATAGGTTTAGGTTAGCATTTAAGAAATATATGCATATACTGGTATATATAAAGGTATATACTAGTATATGTATATTATTGTGCATAATGTCTTTGTGTCTGTATGTGTGTATTGTGTATATAGGTTAAGTAGACTAAGGTTTATTTTAAGTTAGATATTAAGTTTTTATAAAAAATAAAAAATTACATCCATAGGCTAAGTTTTTTGTTAACAATATTTTTTCTTAGCTTTAAGTATAGTAAATAAATATCCATAAAGAAAATGTTAATAAAGTCGAAAGACATAGTATAAGAATTTAGAGTAGCTTAGAGTGCCTGTGTGGGGCCAGTAAGTTAGTATAAGGTTGTTAAGTAATTTTAAGCTAGCATTTAAGCATTTTTGTTAGTATGTAAGAGTTATTGATTAGAAAATAAAATGCGTTTAAAACTAAACTAAAACTATACTGAGTCGGCAGTTTACGGGGCTTTGATGAGTTCGTTATACGGGAGAAAAAGAAAAACACATCCACACAGGTTGACCGTTGACTGTAAAATACTGTAAAACACTTTAGTGATAATGGGTGCAATCGTCAATGCAACTGAAAATCATACTTCTGTCCATGTATGTCCTCGATATAAGTCAAATCCTTTGTTCATCAAAGGTAGCACGCCTGGAGCCATTAGTTTGTTTTCTAACAGTGGCTGGATGACTTCAGAAATGCACCTTAAAGTGTTAGAACACTTCACAAAATTTTCTAAGTGCTCAAAAGAAGATGCCATTCTCCTTCTTTCGCTGGACGCTATTTTGTATTGCCGCGATAATGGTATAATTTTGTTATCGTTCCCACCGCATACATTTCGTCGTCTACAGCTTTTGGATGTGGCCGTTCTTGTACCCTTTAAGCGACAGTGCAAGTTATCATTCAACAATTATTTGATCAACAATCCGGAGATACTAACGGGAATCAAAATATATGACATACCAGCACTTTCATCTCAACCGTTTCTCAGAGCATTCTCCCCCGAAAACATTACGAAGGGATTTTTATCAACAGGGATTTCACCTTTCCATTGTGATATCTTGGAGAATAGTGAGTTTTGTCAACCTGAGTGATTTGAAGAAACCTTGGAGTCAGCTGCTGCTTCCTCCATGAATCGTTTAATGGAACTTGCAGCTAAATAGAGCCTTAAGATGAAAAAGATGAGCATCTCTAAGGCAAAAAAAAAAAATTATGTTGTGAAACGTGTGCTCCATGATTCTTCGAGTGAAGATTGTCATAAATATAGCCTTAGCGATTCAGATACGTCACTACAATGGCAATGCAGCGATGACGAGGAAATTGAAGAAATTAAGTCCAGCAAGCATGTTGTCACCAATCCTGGAGATTTTGTTCTCATAAAATTTGTGAAAAAAAAGAATTCTTTTACGTTGAATTGGTAGCAGCTGTTGAAGAAAATTCTGCTTTACCATATACTATAAAATATTTTCGAGGGCAAAGTAAGTCCAACATTTTCTACGAGGCAACCGGGGAAGATGTTAAACTGGCAATGTCACTGGACTTGGTAGCCAAACTTCAAAAGCCTGAACAAACGCCAGTTACCTCCAGAACAAAGGAAAAGATAAGATTTAACGTAAGCTTCGCAGATCCCGACATACGTTGAAATACTTCATAGACCTTTTTTTTTTAATAAACTACATAATAAAGTAAAAACTTTAATTTGACAGAATAACCTTTTTACCTTTCAGCATTTTATTAAATAAAATTTGTTTGTTCTCTATTAATATATTATTGCATTTTGGTAAAAAATTCAAGACTGATAAATCCGGCAAAACCTCCTATGAATCTTCTGTCAAATCCTGCTACGTTGTAGGAGGATTTGTCACTTGGTCAATATTGCTTTTGAGCTTCGTATCATAAAACCCTTTTTTATTATATTATTGTAATATAAGCAATCTTGAAGTCAAATAACTAAGGAATATCACCTACTATGAAATTGTAACCAATCCGGTCAATGCTGGTTACGAAGTGTGAAACAATATTTTTGTGTTAAATCCTCCTCGCCTTACCCTATGCCTCTATATTGTATTATATGTATATTGTTTTCTTTGCTAATACTACAGGCTTGAGTAGACTCAAGGCCAACAGAACGCCACACCGTCACTTGTTTTCCCATAACCTGCTTTTCGAATAAGGGCAGACCTTGTGGATTTCCGCTTACTGAATCTTAATTTACTATGACTAACTTTCTCACTAAGGACCCACACAATACCAACTTTGGGCAATAGTCTTTAGGTAACTTTGTCTCAGTTTCCTTGATGCTTAAACTCACAAAAACAGCAATAGTTATTGCCAGTATCTACTGTCCTCCTAAATGTTCCATAAAAAAAGTTGAATATCTAGAAGTTTTCGATCAATTAGGACAAAAGTTTATTTTACGTGGAGATTTTAATGTGAAAAGTACATATTCGGGATCAAGGCTAACGATAACCAAAGGAAGAGAACTCCTTAGTGCAAAAGATGGAACTCACATTCCACCAATAAACAACCAGGATGGAAAATGTTATTATAGGTGGAGATTGTAATGTGAAAAATACATATTGGGGGTCAAAGCTAACGACAACCAAAGGAAGGGAACTCACATTCCAACAATAAAAAAAAAGCAGAATGGAAAATTGGACAAAAACGACAAGCAAAAAGCTGATAGATTTGCAGAGTATCCGAAAGAAATTTTCCAACCAAACCATGGGAATCACGGTGATCTGCTTAGCGAAGGAAGGAAATATCCAACACATCATAATCTGAAGTGAGAAATGAAATCAAAACCTTAAATTCGAAAAATGCACCAGGTTTCGAACTGACTAAGAGTCAAGTTCTTAAGCAACTCCCAAAAAAAGCTATCTCCAAGCTTACAAGCATTATCAATGCTGCATTTGAATTAAAATATCTTAAACAATTATGAAAAGTAGCTGAGATCATAATGATAGCTAAACCGGGAAAACCACCTCACGAAGCTTCTTCCTATGGTCCAATATCATTACTGAAAATAATGTTCAAACTTTTGTGTTTTGAGTGAAGCCTTCAATTCAATTGACCAAGTACATCGGATAACAAACATTGTGAGAAAAAAAGTGCGTTTTACAGTGTTCTTTGACGTAGCATAAGCATTTGACAAAGTTTGGTACGAGCGATTGGTATACAAATTGAGCAGATACTTTCGCATAAAAGAGAAGAACTCATATTTGAAGCTTAAATTAATTAAAGTAGGTGTACCCCAAGGAAGCGCTATTGGGTCAGTACTCTATCTCCTATATACCTACGATATTTCAGCAGAAGAATATAACACGATAGCAAAAATTGAATTTTTTCTCAATATCGCCAAAACAATTCCTAACCCTTTTTTAAAGGATTTTTTAAAGCTAAATAGCTCTGTGGTAGATTCAAATATGAAAGACTTCTATTTATTATTATATACCTGATTTATGCCCTATGTATTTGAATTGTATTGACAGCCAAATCATCAGAGGCTGATTCTTTAAGCACGGTTCTCCAATCCTAATAATTTGCACCGAAAAACAACACTGCCAATTCGACGGTTGTTATCTAAGAAAGTTTGTACATAAATTCTGACATCATCATTAACCTTTTGTCATATGAGTGCTATTTGCGTTTTCTACAGAAAATTTTAAAAATCTCAGCCATAAAAGGGAAATAAATATTAAATATGCAATGATTTTTTACGACTTTTCATTTGGATTAACTCAACAACAGTGTGCCAATCAACTCACTTCGACTTTTCCACGGGTTACCATGTTTCGCAGGTTTTCCGAATGTGGTCGTCGTTCGCACAAGGACACATTTCTTGAAGCTCGTCCAAAACCGGTTGTTGTGCCAGAAAACATAGATACTGTCCGGAAACTGATACTGCAAGATCATCATGTGAATTATCGTGAATTTAAGGCATGCTTGGGCATTAGTTCCACTTCCATATATTTAAAATTACGTTAAAATGGCCGTCAAAAAGGTTTCTCCTCATTGAATACCGCATAATCTTATAATCGTGGATCTATTCACATGAGCCAGAAAATAAACAGCATTCGACTGTATGGGCCTTGCAAGACGATTCAAATCTAACACAAGTTTAGAAATTCGGAGTGGTACAACACCATTTGTTTGGCAGAAATCTTTGGAGAAATTAGGAAAATCAACCGCTGAATGCGGATCATTCTTCACCACGACAATCCGAGCTATCACAGCTCGGCAGAAATTGTGACTTTTTGAGCACTCAAAATATAGAATTTATGGGTCATCCACCGTAGAGTCCTGATTTGGCATTCAGTGAGTTATTTTTATTACCGCACATCAAAAATAAATTGCGAGGTCAGCGTTTTCCGTCTCCTGAAGAAGCAGTTGATGTGTTTAAAACGCATGTTCTGGAAAAAGTGCTTTGAAAATTAGCTCAAACGCATGCAAAACCATTTTGAAAAAAAAACAATAAAGCCACTTTCCATAGTAAATATTTGTTTTTTAATTGTTTTTCTCAAAACTTAAATAGCAATCTTCGCAATACGCAAACCTAATAATCAACAACCGCTTAAGCGAAGATCGGTACGTTGTTCTACGAGGAATATATTTCGTGTACTTAGAGCAACTTATGGTCCACATAATCAGCCTGGCAAAAGCACAATTCGCTATACCATCTAATAATACCCGAATACGTAATTCGGATAATACGCGACCAAATAGATCACATCTAGCACGTAGTGAAGAAAATATAGCGTAGTAGCGGGAGTGTACGCGATGACCGTAATGAATCGATTCAGTGCTGTTATCAACACATTGGCTTAGCGTATGCAACAGCTTGGCGTATTTCATTTGAGAACACAAAATTCGTGCAAGAACGAAAGCTGGCCGACCTTCCGAATCGTCATCGTTTCAGTAGTTGGACTCTTAAAGGGCTTCAAGGGGATCCACTGTTTTCAACCAGAATTTTGTTCAGCAATGAAGCCCATTTAGGGTGCGGAACAACCCGAAGAGGTTCAAAAACATCCATTAAATCCCGACAAAACAATAGTTTTTTCTGGTGTAGGGGCTGATGGAATTCTCGGTCCATATTTATTCAAAACTGAGCTCGGAGAGAGTGTAACTGTGAATGGCACCCGCTCCGGAGTATTCGCTGCCTGAAATTGAGGCCCGTTGTCTGGATGACATTTGGTTCCAGCAAGACGGCGCCACTTGCCACATAGTCCATGAAACCATGGCTTCATTGCGCTATGTAAAGACTTAGGTCTACATAGCTAATCCGGCCACGAATGAGGAACTGGAGGCCACAATTACTCAGTCATTGGTCGAACGTGTTCGAACGCGTCATCGAAAATTGGAACCTCAGAATGGACCATGTTAGCCGCAGTTACGGCCAACATTTTGTATAGTAATAAAGATTACGCGATAACAATGGATTTTTAGATTGTTTTTTATTTTTGAGAAAAGTACCTCTAAAAGAATAAATTTAATTATATGTAAATAAAAACAATGCAATATGTATTAGAAATGTGAAAGTTCAAAATGGTTACGAAAGAAAATATGAGAAATCAAACAAAAAATTTCACATCCACCTTACAACTATCCTCATGATCTTCAACTAAATTTTATTCGTCTTCTTCTCATTGCAAGTGTGCGATTAGCTGCACAGATTGAAAGGTGGTTGCATCCCACATGTATTATAGATCTTTTGTGGCCAAGAGACGTACATATAAAACCATTGTATTGAACGCAACGAAAATTGAGCCAGGACACCAAAATAGTGATTGAAAACATCGCTTTACAAAGTTGTACTTTGACGTTTTACAGGCGCACAAAATCCATTTGAAAATGTATTTTTATAATGCAGAACAGTGAAATGCGAATTGAGGTTCCCCGTACTCGTAGTATAATTGTTCACATATTATTACAATATAATAGGTAGTGTTGCAATTTTTATAGGTTTCCGATATCCATATTTGATGACTATTCTAATGATATTGATAATGATAAAAATAGATAAAGGGTTTAAAATATTACGAAGTCAAATAATCAATGATAATGTGAAATTATAGTCAAAAATTTTTCAAATTCAAATTGTACAAATTGTATTTAGTTTTATTATAATATTTTAAAATTGCTTGCTAAAATGCGTTTGGACAAAATTGAAAATCAAAACGTAAATCAGTTCAACGGTAGCGTAAAATCATTAAAAATAAAGGGTCCGCCATCTAACGTTTTTTTTTTCAACTAGTACTTATTTCGTTAACGGTAACACCTAGCTCATGTCTGATTTGACAGATAATTAGCTTTGTCCTTCCGCTGAACGAATATGGTTGTATGTACTTTGAAAATCATGGTAATGTTGCAGAATGTGTGCGAAAATTGCGTACGGATTTTGGAAGAAGAGAAGCACCGTCAGCTCCGTATGTTCGTTATCTTGTGAAAAAAGTGAACGAAACTGGCATCCTCATCGATAAACCAAAGCGTGAAAAGCCAAAAACAGTGCGTACACCCGAGAATATTGCTGCTGTGGCAGAAAGTGTGCGTGAATCGCCATCAACATCAATTCACCGTCGTTCTCAACAATTGAACATTTCGGAGACATCATTGAGACGAATTTTGCATAAAGACCTTGGTATGACGCCATACAAAGTCCAATTGGTTCAGGAGTTGAAGCCAACTGACCATCCAATGCGTTTTCGCTTGGCTAAGTGGGCCTGCGATCGACATAGAGAAGATGCCGATTTTGCCAAAAAAAATCATCTTTTCAGATGAAGCTCATTTTGATCTTGGCGGGTATGTAAACAAGCAAAATTGTTGCATTTGGGGCACAGAAAACCCGCACGCGTACATTGAAAAGCCGATACACCCAAAACGAGTCACTGTTTGATGCGGATTTTGGTCCAGAGGCATAACTGGGCCATTTTTCTTCGAAAATGAGCAAGGAGTGGCCGTTACCGTCAACGGCGATCGTTATCGGGCCATGTTGAACGAATTTTTGTTCACAAAAATTGAAGAGGAGGATATTTGCAACATTTGGTTTCAACAGGACGGCGCTACGTGCCACACAGCCGAAGCTACACTCGATGTTTTGCGCCCTGTTTTTGAAGATCGCATTATCAGCCGCAGAGCTGATGTCGTTTGGCCACTTCGGAGCTGCGATTTGACACCTTTGGACTATTATTTGTGGGGTGCCGTAAAAGATAAGTATTACGCCGACAAGCCAGAGACAATTGACGCTTTAAAGGACAATATTCGTGAAGCCATTGGTGAAATACAGCTGCACACAATCGATAATGTGCTTAAAAATTGGACCGATCGTGTAGGCTACTGCATGGCCAGCCGAGGCAGCCATTTGAATGAAATTATTTTCCATTATTAACCGGAAGGATAAAACTAATTATCTGTCAAATCAGACATGAGCTAAGTGTTACTATTCACGAAATAAGTGCTAGTTGAAAAAAAAAACGTTAGATGGCGGACCCTTTATAACCAACTCTATAACACTTTCCTTTTTTGGAGATCGTCTATTAAACTTTTAAGCCCAAAAAAGTAAAGAAATGAAATTCGGGTAAATTGTCGGACCAGAGTAAAAAATAAACGAATATTTGTTGGAGTTGATATTTGAGCAGAGGCTAGTGTTCAGATGTACATAAGGAGTCCTTTGATGTGGGAGCTCATGGTTTCTGGTTTTAAGCAGGTAGAGAAACTTGGGCTTCGGTTCTCTATATTATTGTGAGTGAAAAAAGTTTTGACTGCTTTCAAAGTATATAATAATTATAAAATTCAATTCAGTTATTTATTATGGTACATTATTATAATCATTATGGTACATTAAGATAAATGTATATTTTTTATAGTATCATACTTAAATTTAACAACATTTAGAATTACGAAATAAATATAAATAAAAACAACTTAAAGGTAGAGACAAAAAATGTGGAGAAAGCATGATGTGGAATGAAAATCACTTTGTTTTTAATAAGCACAAGAGATTCAGTTGGCATGAAAAATAAATTATATGCATATATTGGGTTTTTCAACAGGGACGCTACAAAAGTAGAGCGGCAGGGACAGCAAACGACGCCATATTTCTTGCCGCTCTTTTGAAATTTCTCTTCAGTAAGGTTTGCCATTTCATGATGGAAAGATATACGAGCCAGCAACGAGTCGAAATTATTAAAATTTACTACCGAAATTCGGAGTCAGTGGCCTCAACGTTAAGAGCGCTACGTCCAATTTATGGTCGTCATAATCATCCTAGCAGATCAACAATTGAGCGTCTAGTGGAAAAATTTGAATCCACAGGCACAGAACAAAATGTTCCCGTGCCAGTGAGGCAAAGAAGTGCCCGTAGTGTCGAGAATATTTCTGCCGCTGAGGCTTCAGTTGCAGAAAGCCCAAATGTGTCTCTCACACGTCGTTCTCAAGCGTTGGGCATCTCTGTGACGTCGTTGTGGGGAATTTTGCGAAAAGATCATGGCCTACATCCTTACAAGATTAAACTGACGCAAGAACTGAAGCCGCTTGACCACCAGAAGCGTCGTATGTTCGTGAATTGGGCTGAGCAACAACTTGAAAATGATTCGGATTTTCATCGAAAAATCATCTTCAGCGATGAGGCTCATTTCTGGCTGGATGGCTTCGTCAATAAACAAAATATGCGGTATTGGTCAGGCAGCAATCCACACGTACTCCATGAGTCATCATTGCATCCCGAAAAAATTACGGTTTGGTTTGGTTTATGGGGCCGGCGGCGTCATTGGGCCGTACTTCTTCCGTGATGATCAAGACCGGCACGTTACTGTGAATGGGGATCGCTACCGTTCAATGATAACCGAATATTTTTGGCCCCAATTGGATGATATGGACTTGGAGGATATGTGGTTCCAACAGGACGGCGCCACAAGCCACACAGCGAACAATTTATTGGAAACTAAGTTTGGAGAACGTGTTATCTCACGAAATGGTCCAGTCCCTTGGCCGCCTCGGTCGTGCGATTTGACGCCGTTAGACTATTTCCTGTGGGGCTACGTCAAGTCTATGGTCTATGCACACAAGCCAGCGGCGATTGATGAACTTCGTACGAATATCGAACGTAAAATTGCAGCAGTATCGGCCGATTTATGCTTGAAAACCGTTCGAAAATTGGGTTCAGCGTCTGGACTTCTGGACTACGTCATATTACGTGCCCGTGGTGGCCATGCAAAAGAAATCGAGTTCCATACATAATGGCATCGAACGTACTTTCACAGGAAGAAAGAATTTCATTGATATCCAAAACCTTTATTGTTTTATTTAAAAAAACTTTTGTAGCGCTCTTATTGAAAAACCCTTTACATACGTTATTGGTTTGTCAAATGCAACGCAAGTTCAAGGACTAAAAATAAGCTAAATGCTGCAAAATCATATATGCTTGAAATTTAAAAAAAAGAATTAGTCGATTTTTGGTTTGAAAGCGTTTGGTGTATTGAATTGTTTGTCCATGAAAAAATGTTCTCTCATATGCACACCGCACGGTATATGCCCTAAATTTCTCGAACAAATTGCTCAGAATTTGGAATTGCAAATGGTTTGAAAACCTCAAAACGAAGTTTATTGGACAATGTTTCAGATTTTTACAACTCACTCTAATCTGTAGGTTACGATTCCGATATATATCATGCTGTCGTCATCCATGTCGCCGTGAGAAAGGTTGGCTCAGAACTCAAGGTATGTGGGATGAAAAGAAGAATACAACAATTTTTCCCACGATGTGATGTATTGAAATTTCAGAAAACATTGACAGTGTTTTGAAGCTCACAGATCATGTTGTTTTTGAAGAATACTTTACACACCATGATTGTTTAATAAAAGTAAGTAACGTTCAGAGATCTTTCTCAACATGCAAGAACAAGACTTGGCAGAAACTTAATTATTCGTTGCTTCATTGACTTACCGAGCATTTATCAATGCGATAAGCTCCTTCTTCGTCGAATGAAAACTGATTCTCCAACAGCTAACATAAATTCTACGTTTAGGAATACGGTGTGATGTGGTTATAAAAACAACCGCCCTCATTTGATTCTGTGGTGCTACGGAAAGTTTTTAATTACAAAAATGACTACTTAATTATACTAGGCAAGTTCATTTCATTAAAAAAGATTTTGCTAGAGCACTGCGTTTATTAAAGCAGATAAACAATGTTGACATCGTTGGGATAAGCTACGTGGAGACTAAGACTGGTTAGCCAGCTCAGACCAGTCTAGGATTATCAGCCCTATTCTGCTAAACGTCGGGAAAATGATCGTTAGAAGATCAAAAATGTCTATTCCACTAAAAAATTTGAGTGCATCATTCGCCGTCGGTAAGTCAGTTTACCTATCACGCTAAATGAACAAAACGGAATCGTCCATACAAACCTACGATCCAATCATCCGCAGTTATTTTGTTAAACTTTAATTAAAAAATATAAAATAAATGTGTGTTTATCGAAATATTATTGGCGATTCGATTTATTATAGGAAGAACAAAAGACCAATAAGCAGGCACCCAATTTTTATTTTGGCATAATTGAGTCTGTAATAAACGGAGAGAAATCGGACTCCAAAATATTCGGAGGTTTTTAATAAATCCTTAATAAATAATCTATTTGTGTTCACATTTTTAAAATTTTTCTTCAGTTTCATCTGGCTTGTCCATTTATACTGTGCGTTTTTAATGCTTCGTACCCTTCTATTTGCATAATTCCGTGTTTTATATAAAAACGGAAAATACAAAGCTATTTTATCCATTTTCAAAATACAGTGTAACATTAATATAACGAACCTAAATATAACGATTTCCTCGATTTAACGAATTCATCGAAATCCCCTAGTACTGCCCGTAAGAGCTAATGCAAATTATACCTTTATATTATTTATATTACGAATACATTTGTCAAAAACCTTTTTATAACGAATTTTCAATCTTTGCAAAATATAAAGTGAAATTATTATTTACCTCTATTTAACGAATTTTATACTTATAACCTTTATATAACATATAATTTATAGGATATAAATTATACATACTCAATCTCACAATAATTCATGTCTCGACATGTCCAGTCACAACCAGTTTGTCGTAAGACAATCATTGTTGTTTGATGTTTAGTGTGTTTGAATTAGTGAAAATCTTTCGCTACAACCGGGTAAGCAGATTAATACCTACATATGTAAAGTTGAGATGTAAAGGTGATTTTATTAAGCATTTTTTACCTCGTTTAAGCTAATCTTAGATTAACCTAACTTCTATATAACGAACCTCATAGTAACGAATATACCAAATAGTATAACGAATATTCTCTAATTCCCTTCAGTTTCGTTATATCGAGGGTGCACTGTACTTCTTTAAATATTAAAATCAAAGTTAACACGCTGCACTCTATGCCATTCCCACGGTCCCGAGTACAACAGGGCGAATTTCACTGTACCCATGAAAACACGGTCGAACCTTCTGGATCTTAGGTATTAAACTTCCGTATATCCATGAGAACATAGGTATGGATATCCTAAAGACTAAAAGATATGGCAGTGAAGAATGCTCGTGACATTAGTAGGATGCTTACAATTATAAACGTTTGCATCCAAAAAGTACAAAACCGACACTTCCTTTGCCGGTTCTAAAAATAAAAAATTAATAAAATAAAATGAAAGGAATATTACCATAATATACTAATACAAACTTGTTTACTTTAGAATCCGAACGAATACATAACGTGGAAAGCGCGTTTAATATTGCAAAATATTATTAATGTGATTAAGAGTCAACTCTTACAAGAGCAAAAATCAAGTGAAATACTTTAGGAACACAGGAAAAAATACTTAACAAAATAAAATATAAAAAGAAAAAAGGAGAAAAAATTAAAACAATAAATCCCTTCCTCTTCCACCCATATATTTCAAATAACAGTGCGCAGTGAAAACCACAAAGCGAGGAAAAGAAAACAAGTAACCCAGCTTTATTAATTTCCACACATGGATTCCAGCTGTTAAACTACGAGGCACCTGTAGTCTCGATTAAGGGCGGATAAGGTCGTATGATCGACGGATATTTTAACCTGATTCACATCATTAATTTGGCAAAATTCGACCACCTTACTGATGAAATAAAAAAAGCTGCAAATACCATCATAAAAGAGCCAAAGAAGAAAACCGTTTTAGCATACCATCCACAGCTAATAAATAATCGTTTAAATTTACTCAAAGGGGCAGCACAAAGACAGAAGAGATCTACTAATTGGATTGGATCGGCATGGAAGTGGGTTGCAGGAATCAGGCTGGAGACTTTGATAAAATATTTCGAAATTAAAAAGAATAGCAACTACTGATATAGAATTAATGAAAAGCTCTTTGGTATAGGGTGACCAGATGACAGTTTTTCCAATTGTTATGTTTCAGCAGCTGTCGAAGTTTACAATAACATCCTGCTGTCAAAATATTCAGTAAGGTTTTCCATTTGATCGGAACGTGAATTTCGTCGTGAGGTTGGTCATGGCTTCACCTTGCAGGCAAGTCGTTGCACCGTGGAAATGTTTGAGCGTGAGTACACTCTTTTAGATATTAAGCTACCAACCAGATAGAGAAAATGAAGAAAACATAGAGAAAATGAAGAAGACCCAGAAAGATCGATTCGGCCCCGATTAGCTGAATTGGGCATCACATGAGAGTCAACCCGGCTTATTTAACGAATGTATATAATCTTATACATCCGTATAAGATTATGCTAACGCAAGATTGAAGCCGGACGGCTATAGACAACGTCGTGAGTTCACTAATTGGGCGCTAGAAATTTTGGCCGGAGACCCGGATTTTGGCCAAAAGCTCATCTTCTCGGACGATGACCATTTTTGGTTCAGCGGCTACGTCAACAAGCAAAATTGCCATTATTGGAGCGAACATAATCCACAAGCAGTCGTCGGCTGACCGTCAAAGCTTTCGCATCGCAGTGAGCCTGTTAATCTGTTCCAATTGTTTTCTTATCTCTAACGTGTTTACTTAATCTTTTTTCATCTTCTTTACTAGTTGTTCTGATTTACCGCTTATTCAAAGTTACCAAGTAAGTGCAAGAGTGAGTAATTAATATGGCCTCAGGGCCAAAGAACCATTCCTCTAATAGATTCAGTGATTTGGAGGAATGTTTTCTATCAGACCTACTGGATCCTATTCGCCAAAAAAAACGCTCGAAATTAAACAACTCACCTTCTTTTGAATTCCCTTAACTTACTACCGAAACCATTTTTAAAAATCCCCGATTTATCCAAATCCATCCCAAAGATTCTGACAAACCTCTCAGCGCAGTAAGCGTATGGTATTTGTATTAAAAAAAAGCAATAGATGCTATTACAAAGCAATATCAAAAAATTTCTCTGCTGACAGATGGCTCATCTCAGAGATGAAATCTCTAGGAGTTGTGGACGTTTATAAGTTCACAAAAGTCCGCGATGTGCAAAATAAAACTTCAGGACTCATTCTCCTATAGTTTGATTGTATCCTTGTCCCTGACTCAGTATAAATAGGATAGTATAAAACAGAGGTAACAGAGTATGTTCCAAATCCCATGCGTTGTCGACTATGTCAACTTCTTGGGCATACAGCTAAATGGTGCAACGTCCATTGTAAATAAAGAAGTGTTAATAATTAAAACAAAAAACAAAACAATACTAGCGGAAGATAAATATACCATATTCACAAAGAACAGAACCCTACAATCTATATTGCACCGTAACTAAACAAATTACTCATCCAAAACAAATAACAAAAGAAAACAATCAATCAATTAATCAAAGAGTAGAGACAAACATCGATGTCTCCGATTCCCCTTCCACCTTCTCTTTAAATAAGCCAATAAAAGAAATAAATACAGCTATAACGAAAAAAACAGAGAGAGCTGCCAATGCCTCTTATAGATTCACTACTTACTCCAAATAAAGAAAAAATAATTCTTCATTTAACACAAATACTATAACTACCTACACTACCACACTACGAAATTCTATCGAATCCCAAAATGATGAAATATAATATAAATATATATAACAGTAACATTGACTCCGCTACTCGGTCACGGGATACCACAGTTGGAAGCCTGAGTGGTCCAACGTCTGAACCGCGGAGCCAAAACAACCATAACCGAAATTCATCCCAAAACAATTCCCTTCACCAAAATACTAGGACACAACCAAATGTGAAACTAAAAGTTCTCCAGTGGAACCTTAAATGTTACTTAAATAATCTTCATGGGTCACATATATTAATTAAAGAACAACACCCATCCATTACCCCCCTCCAAGAAATACACATCCCATTTAAAAATAACCTCTTACACCAAGGTAATACACTCCCTACTTCCATAAACTTAAATCCCACATTTCCGCAAAATGTGGTACTGGACTTCTCATACACAATTCCATCCCTCACCAACCCATCCCAATAGACTCCCCAATATCAGCAGTTGCAGTTGAAATGGAACTAAAACATAAATTCACCATCATTTCAATTTACATTCCCCCCGACCAACCTTTTTCTTCCACCTACATCGAACACACCATCAACAATTAAACTCTCCCATATTAATTACTGGCTACTTCAATGCTTGGTGCCCTCTTTGGGGATCCCCATCTTTGAACAAAAGAGGAAAAACTTTAGAAAAATTACTATATTCCTCCAATTTCAACGTTTTAAATAATGGCAGTCCGACCCACTTTTCCACCCACCAGACATTTACTCACATCGACCTATTTTTTTTACATCCCAACTATCCCGTATTACCAACTGGTTAACACTTCCAGATCTACATGGCGGCGATCATTTTTTAAAGTTATTAATATACTCGTAACTTTAAGCAAACAGAAGGAGAAACAAAACCATACTACAAGTTACAATCCGATATAGCCAATTGGAGCCAATTTTCAGGCAAAAGTCTTAGAATATCTTGCCTCACAAAATCATTCACCCAATACAAACAAAGAAGCAGCTATAATTACTAAAGCGATCCATTCTGCAGCCAACTACTCCATACCCCAAACAAAAAAAGTCAAACACAAAACGACTGTGCCCTGCTGGAATCAAGACCTTAAAACATTATGCCAGCACAAAACAATCTGCTTGACAAACCTTGAAAAAACAGCCAACTGATCAACACTTAATTAATTATCGTAAACTCAATGCCTTATTCCGAAAAAAATGCCAAAACGAAAAAGGTTTGAAAACTTTGCTAGTAATATCAACCGAAATTCATGTCCTAAACAAATTTGGACCGACATAAAAGCCTTTACTGTCCAAAATGCAGCACACTCAATTCAAAACATCAAATCTGGACTCCAAATATTCACACAACCTTCCCAAATTGCAGAATACTTCCCTAAAACTTGGTCTGAGTATTCCGATGATTCCAACTTCAACTCATCCTTCTCTTTTGCCAAGAAAACAATGGTCACAGATTTGGAATACTTTCAAACAATAGCAACTCCTCTACTAACATAATTGAACTTCCAATTAATACAATAGAACTCGAAACAAGCATCCAAACCGCAAAAGGCAAAACTCCTGGCTTTGACAAGATCGAATATCAAATGATAAAAAACTCCACTTAAAGTTTGTTAACCCGCTTACTCAAGCTATACAATGTGTGTAAACCTGTCTTCTACTATTAAACATTAAACACCAATGGCTTAAAGTAGTTAGTAAGTAAAGCACTTCTTTATTTGTAGGCTCTGAATGGTTCGACCCCTAACACACGACTGACTCCCACGCATCACGGCACTAGTTCCCACACACGATCGCTCTCTTGCTACTCAGTCTCTCGCTCTCGCTGAACCGGTCTCTACATCCCTCCTACGTTTTTCAGCTTCAAGGTCAATCGGGAAACGCTGCTTTCGGCATCTCTGGGTGTTTCTGCCACTTCTGGTGTTGGTTATACAGTAGTTGTGATCACTAATTCCTGTTTGGTCCTGTCGAAATCTCGGTAACAGTAACATGTGAAGGAGAGATACTAGGTGTACAACTAGGCCCCAATTCTAATTGAGAAGTAGGAATCTTTTTAACATGGCTTATATTACGTCTGAATACTTTGTTACCAGCTTTTACCGTCACCCCACTTTTCCCCCGGTCTACCACTTCAAATTCAGTTGGATCAAATTTGAGGGTTAGCTTGCTTAGGAATGCTACGTTTTTTACTAACACCTTATCCCCTACCCTGATTTCTGAAGGTTTAGCTCCCCGTGCCTTATCTTCCCTTTCCTTTCCCTTGTATTTGTTTATTGCGTCGCGATCTTTGGCTTCCAAGTCAAGTACCGTGTGGGATCACATTATACATCAGGATGAATTTTTGTATTTCATCTCTGTAGTCATTTCTCTTGGCATGAACTATTTGTAGGCGTTTTAAAATTGAGCGGTCCATATTTTCCACCTCTCCGTTTACTTGTGGCCAATACGGGGGTGACGTCATGAGCTCGATGTTATTCTCGTTGCAGTAGCTTCTAAACTCTTCGCTGATAAACTGCCGCCCATTGCTTATTAAATATCTCTTTCAAAAAGTTTATCACATATCTGGATGTTATCCTCCTTAAAAACTTAAGTTCTTGGTATCTGGAGTAATAGTCAATTACCACCAGGATATAATCATGGTGGGGCAGCGGCGCCAATAAATCCATCGCCAAGTTGCTCCACGGTCTATCTGGGAACGCATGCCTATCCATGGGCACTGGCTAGACAGGTTTTGATACGAGTAGGCAATCCCTACAGATTTTCACAAACTGCTCGACATCTCTGTCTACCAATGGCCACCACACTTTTGAACGGACTCTTCTCTTCATTACCGTTTCCCCAGGGTGGCCTTCGTGACCAAGCTCAAAGACCCGTGACCGCAATGTTACCAGTATAACAATCCTAGTTCCTCTCAACAAGATATTGACTATAGTACAAAGCTCCAGTCGAAAAGGAAAATAATTGGTCGGCGTCCTCGAGTCCCATGTATCATTCTTAACGTTAGTCACAGCTTCCATGAGTTCTTGGTCGACCGCATTATCATTACAGATCTCTGATATAGTGACTGCTTTGGGGATGGATTTTTCAACTATAGTGAAAATGTTATGCTCCCCTTCTTCATCGAAAGTGTCGGAAGTTTGTATCTTACAGAGCAGTGAAACCAAATCTGCGATGTTAAGTTTACCGGGCTGATATAAATATTACCTTGAACTTAAATGCCTACAGCCTTAAGACCCACCTTTCAATACGGGCTGCTGGCCTTGATGTTGGTTCAAAAATAGCCTCCAGCAGTTTGTGATCTGTCACCAGCTCAAATCCAGTTCCCGCCAAATAATACGAAAACCTTTCAACTGCCAACACGAAGGCGAGGCCCACTACTCCGTTTGAGAATACCTCCTTACCACTTCGGATAAGCTTTTGCTGGCAAATGATATTAGCTTTGGAATTTCGGTTTCAAATTGGATGAGCACTGCACCTACCGGACTCGCATCTGCTATTAGCCGCGTGCGGTTTCTGAGGTCAAAATATTAAAGGGTGGACCATTGTGCCAGCAGTTTTTTCAGATGTTGAAATGATTGTTGTTGAGCTTCCGCCCACTTAAACTTGACATCCTTCTTTATGAGGGCTCTGAGTGGCTCTGTAATATCAGCTAAATCAGGAACGAATTTTCCCAAATAAGTCACCAATCCGAGAAAACTCCTAGTTTCTTCTTTACTTTCCAGCGAACGAAATTCTAGTACGGTCTTTATCTTCTCTGGGTCTGGGCTTATCCCTTCAGTGGATAAGATATGCCCCAAGAACTTAAGTTTCTGGACTTTTCACATACACTTCTTTTTGTTAAGGGTTACACCGGCTTTCTTAAATATGTCTAACGCCCTCTTCAACCCCTCATCATGTTCTTTTTCGTCGCGCCCGGAAACAATCAGATCATCTAAATAATTAAAAACGTTTTCGCAAGGGGACAAAAGTTCTCCATTACTTTTTCGGAATATTTCCGGGGCCGAATTAATCCCAAATAGTAGTCTCTTATACCTAAACATACCTTCATGAGTTATAAACGTACATTCGTATGTATGTACTATCTTCGTGCAGTTCCAGCTGGTGGTACGCATTCTTTAAGTCCAGTCTTGAAAAGTATTTTGTGCCTTTTGGCTTAGTCATCAGAGCTTTAAATGTGGGAAGGGGCCGCATTCGCTCGTCGCATGTCGATACAAATCTGGATCTCTCCATCACTTTTAAACGCTACTACAATTGGCGAAATCCAAGAACTCGGTCCAGATAGAGGCTCGATGATATCCTGTTCCATTGCCTCCTTTAGTTTTGCTTCGACCTTCTCTTTTAAAGCCGCTGAAACACGGCGTAGTGGCTGCTGGACTGGTTTAATCGATTCATCAATTGATAGCTTAATTTTAATCCCTTTTATTTTCGGGAACGGTTTCGCATCTTCGAGGTAGTTCACGTCCAGTCCCAGTTTCAAAACTTCTAACTTCATGGCTGTGTCTCGCCCCAACAAAGATTGTCTTCCATTCTCAATCACATAGAATGAAGAAATCTGTTCGGCTCCGTTTCCAATACATATGGGAGCTTCAAACACCACCTTAACTTTAAGCAGTTGGTCACCCGCGTAAGCCCTAAATTGGTTTGGTGTTTCATATCGGGTGTTCCACACAACTGCATTATTACTTTGCAGTTCCTACCAATCGGATTCGCCAAGAGTGTTGAATCGTGACTCTGAGTCAACGACCATCTGTATCTGATGCCATCCGATATGACAATTTATGATTCCACCGCCACTATCATCGTCCCCCTCTACAACTTGGAAGCAATCATGTTCTATCAATTCATCATTTCCTTACCGCTCATTTGTTTTTCGGGTTTCTTCCACTTTTGAAGAACCGGATCTCTGTCGTTTTGTGAATCGTTCCTTTTCATCATATGCTTTACGCTTGATCAATTTTGTTTTGCACTTACGCGCATAGTGCCCCATTAACCCGCACTTGTTGCATTTCATGTTTTTCGCCGGACAGCTTGGAAAGTGCCCCAAATGGCCTTGCCTACAACATCTACTACAATCATCGTCTTCCTTTCTGTCCTCATGCCGAGAAGATATTTTATTAATATATGTACTTGAGGTTGGTGGTAACATCACTTCAGATTGATTATTGATCTGCTCGTAGACCTGACACATTTCAGTGATTTCTGCCACGGAATATTCTCTTTCCAGCAATCTTTTCTTTAGATCGTTTGGTGCCCACGAATCTATGTTCTTATCTTTTAGGCATATCTCAAGAATTTCTTCTTTGGTTTCTCCGAATGAACATTTTGCCGCCTGATTTCTTAGTTTTATCATAAACTTGTTTAAATTCTCCCTTTGTTCTGGTCTCAATGATCGAAATAGATGACGTTCGAAAGTACACTTTCTTTGTGGTGAGAAATATTGGCCAAGCTTGTTGACTAGCACTTCGAACACGTCTTTTCCCTCCACTGGCTCAACTAGAGCACCCGGTATATTAAATGCTACCTCTTGAAGTTGTGGCCCCCTTAATTGTAGAAGTTTATTTCTTCACATTGTCTTTTATTCCAATTCTGATCATATTATCGCCTTATCTATAACTTCACATAAAAATGGTTTGATTTCGTTCACGGTTAATGCCCTTATTTTTCTTTACCGATTTTTTTTCTAACTCTTTAGCACAATTCAATGCGACCACCTTTTCCAGCGAGGCTGTTTACCTTTAATGTGACGTTTCTTCTGTTTTGCACAGTTCAATGTGTCTTTACCGGCTTCTACTCTTTTTTTTTTTTTTCTGTTTTTTGTTTTAGTTTGTTGCACAATTTAATGTGCCTTCAACAAATTTCTCTTTCTCTCCCCACAATTTAATGTGCCTTCGTCAAACTTCCAATTTAATGGAATACCATTAACAGTTTAGTGTTACTCCACAATCTCTTCGCCAATCCAAATGTCAAAACTATACCAAATCAAAAAAAAAACAACTACACAATTCATACTTATCAACCACTTGCAGCACATGGTAAATGTATACATATGGTATATGTATACATATGCATGTGAATGTATCTACATATGCGATTATTTCTTATTTATACATGTAAATATATATATCTTATTCCGCCGCATACTTACTCGTATTTTGCATTTCTATGAAAACAACAAAATAATTAATTGAATTTCTTTTACCTCGTCGCCAATGTGTAAACCTGTCTTCTACTAATTAAACACCAATGTCTTAAAGTAGTTAATAAGTAAAGCACTTCTTTATTTGTAAGTTCTGAAATCGGATTGAAAAGGTGTCGAACCACACCTAACACACGACTGACTCGCACGCATCATAGCACTAGTTCCCACACATGGTCGCTCTCTTGCTACTCAGTCTCTCTCTCCCGCTGAACCGGTCTCCACACAATGTATTCAATGTATTCAGTTATGGTAATATTCCCCAAATATGGAAAATTGCTACGGTAATTCCTATACCAAAACCCAACAAACAATCCACTGAGACAAATGGATACCGCCCTATCTCCCTATTACCTTGATTAAATAAAATTCTTAAAAAAATAATATCTTCAAGGTTAATGTGGTTTATGGAAAAAAACAACTCAATTGATATGAGACAAGTTGGATTTAAACATGGACGGGGCACCATCGACGCTCTGCTACATATTGATGAACATATTACTACCGCAATTTCTAACATGAACCATGTCTCAATTCTTTCAATTGATTTTCGAAAAGCGATTGATTGTATTGGTGCCCACGTCATTTTAAGTAAACTTGCCGAATGGAAAGTCGGACCTAAGATATTTAAATATATCTAATCCTTTTTACTTGATCGAAAACTCAGAGTCACGATCAGCAGTTCCTTTTCCCATATATGTAAATAATCTCAAAAATGGCATTCCTCAGTGCTCACCTTCCCCTCAACATCTAAGATAATCAAATATTGCCTTTATGCAGACGATCTCATCATTTTTACAAAATTTGAAGAAATATCAGAAATAGTTAATTCTTTTTTACAAGCCCTTGGTGACCTTGAATCATGGGGCCAATATTCTGGTTCTAAAATCTCAGCTAAAAAATGTAAAACCCTACACATATGTCAAAACACTAATTTTTCTAAAAATATATCTGTTACTTTTAATAATACAAACATCTGTAATGTAAACTCTCTCAAATTTCTTGGTATAGTTTTTGACTCTAATTATAATTTCAAACCTCACTGTTTAGCCCTTCGGAATAGCCTACCTACCAGATTAAATATTGTGAGATACTTAGCATCTAAGAATGGATCCGCACATATCAACACCTTGATCAACGTCACCATTCTATCAAAAATTTATTACGGACTGTTAATTTATGGTAAATACTCCAAAACAACTCCACAGTGGTGAGAAACTCCATATCATGCGGCAGTTCGCGCAAGTCTGAGAGCTTTTAGAACAACACCAATTAAAATCGTAATTACAGAAAGCGGTCTGCCTTCAATCGAAAACAGATATAACTATCCATCCTCTCTACTAATCGCTAAGGTGCTCACATCATCCAAAACACCAATATTTGAAGACAAAAGAAAATTAACCAAACGAAAGAAAACTTCTCTTTCAAAAACCATCGGTCTGTCCAATAAATACGGAATTCCAATTATCACTGAAAAGTTGCGACCCACCATCCTGGCTACTTCCAAGAGCTTCTATAATCACGAACCTTGCTAAATTTCCGAAACATTATACAAGCCACTTCGTTTACAAACAAATGTTCAATGAAATCATACACAAACACACAAACTGGAATATTCTTTATACTGACGGATCAAAGGGTGATGACTGATCCCTAGTCAAATCCACATTAAAGGCAATGAAATGGCAGTTGCAAAACTGGCTGCAAAAGAATCGCTTTTAACATTCTATATCACCAATAGGAAGACCTAGAAAAACAAGTCAAAAACATTTACAAAAAGCGCAAAGGTGATAAGTTTTGTAACTATACCCAACATTACTCTTCAATAAATCAAGAAGGTGAAGCAGTAACATACCCAAGTAATACTCCAGTTAAAATGACTAAATGCTTCATACGTCTGCGTCGTGTACATTTGCAAATCACCCACGAACAATTAATCACAAGAAATAGCCCACCCAATTGCCATCTCTGCCACACATCTCCGACATTAACCATTAGGCACAGCATTCACGACTGCCCAGCAATCAAACCCTTAACAAAATCTTCTTTTACTACCAATAGTCTACTAAAAGTAATATCCTTTCTAACCCAACAGAACACAACATCAAAAATTTGTATAAGTTATTAACTCAAATTAATTTAGAAAGTAGTTTATGAACGATAATGTTATTCCAAACAGCTGAAGGCCCTGGTAGCAAGTGCTGAAAAAAAATTATAATTATTTTGTAACTTACTCACATTATAATTAATAATAATAATCCACAAGTGTTCCGCCAAGCACTAATTCATACACAAACATTGACTATTTGGTGCGGTTTATGGCATGCCGACATCGTCGGACCTTATTTCTTTCGAAATGAAGAAGGAGACAACGTTACCGTCAATGGTCTCTGTTATAAAGCGATGTTAACCGGCTTTCTGTGGTCAGAGCTCGAAAACATCGATATATCCATGCGGTCAAACAAAACGGCGACCGGGTCATCTCAGTGCGAACGTTTATCAATTGGCTGTCGCGATCATAAAATGTGATACCACTCGATTATTTTGTTTGGGGCTACGTCAAGTTCTTAGTCTACGCTATCAAGCCAAGCACTTTGGACGAGCTCGAGGCCAACATTCGACAAGATATTACCAGATCATCAAAAATTGGACCGACCGCTTGAAGCACTGCCAGCGAAGCCGTGGCAGCCATTTCTATGATGTGTTATTCCGCACACAATGGCAAGAAATCAATATGAAGCCACAATTAATTTGATATCTCACAGCGTTGTTGTTTTATTAAAAAAAAATTCCTATTGTTCTTATCTGGTAGTTAAAGTTATTTATGAAGTGAAAGCCAGAGGTGTCCCAAAGTATTGTGCGATTATTGAAGTGGAGTTGGAAGCATATATGAAAATTGTGAAAGAAGGAAGTGTTAGAATATAGAGGGGAAATATAAAGTGCTTGAATCAATTTCTATTAGGAGATGGTACAAATCAAGGATTAAACCATAAATCAATGGAGTGCAAGAGAAAACAGAGTGAAAAGCCTATGTGTGTAAATTATATTCATGTCAATAGCTATTATGATTTGAATCTTGACATAAATCATAATGTATTTAATTACAATAGAAAACATAAAGTTGAAACTCTTAAATTTCACTAGCAATCAAAATGGGTTCTGCAGTTTACATATTTAAATATACAAAACGTTTTAAGTAACTTTACAAATATATATGCGTTAGTCACGAACAATGAAATCGATATTGTTCTTCTATCTACGTCTCAAATAAAGACAAGTGTATATCAATTAGGAGATTATAATACTGCGCAATGTAAGTCAAACTCCAGATATACCGGGGCGTTCCAGTCTGTATCAAGGGGAAGTTTCAATACGACAAAGCTGACGAATTCATTGTTGATTATTTGAAGTAGTTAGTGGCTGTCAAAGTGTTGTTAATTACTGTCCCAGTCATCATAAAAATGATGACAAAGTAATTTTTACTGGTGGTGTGTACATAGATTATTACAAGAACTCAAGTGATAAAATAAATATTTTTGAATTTTTAAAATCAAGACCACACAAGCAAAAGATTTCTGAACTAACGAAAATAACCGCCACATCCCAAGCTCTAATAGATTGTGTTTCAACAAACTGTGTTATAGTTAGCATAGATAAAAAATTAAGACAAATGAACACCAAGTAAGACAAATAATAGTCAATGGTTATGATAAAAACGAGTATCTTGCAAGCAATTATAAAATATGTGTGTATGATAGAGAAGAAATCAGACAGCTTTGAAATAATTATGATAGACGGAATGCCCAATAGCTGTTAATGAACAAACTGATATTTGTGATAATAAAATAAAAAGCTTAATGAATAAAATGACGGTAAAGCGAGTTTCAAATAAATCAAGAAACAGTGCTGCTTGATTTATTCGCTAACTAAGAAATATTAACCAAACAAAAATAAATGCATTTAACAAAGCTGTGATAGATAGACTGATAAAAATTGGTATAAGCAAGTTATTAATAAGGCTAAAAATAAATACTTGCAATAAAAGAGTACCATCGCAAAGCAATGATCAAAAGGGTCTGTGGCATGCAATAAAAACATTTATATTTGGTAATAAACACAGTGATATTACAAGTTTAGATATAGTTATAGTTGTAGTAGTTGCAAACTTTATTTTTCAAAATATAATTTTACATAATTGGATAACTAAGTTTAATATCGTTTGGCCAAAGGCCATTTATAAATTAGACAATTTATAAATTTAATTGCTTAATATGCTAATAACGTAATTTTCCTTTCAAAATGTCCAGGACTTCATTCATTTCCATCAAGGTTACTCCAAAACAACTCACTCATATCTCATTTAGGATGGGACATCTGGCAATGAAGTGGTACACATCTTCTCTTTCCTGTTGGCTACAAAGATCACATAGAATTAGTAGATCCGGTCGATGTGGAATATAATTTAGGTTGATAATTTCACCCCTTAACTTAAATATTACGTTTATCATTCTTAGTGGAAAACGGCTTTGGAAGTACGTATTTTCCTTAAGGTCAAAGTTCAGTTGACTGTATATCATTCGATGTTGTGAGGATTGTGCTTCTGTTTTCAATTTTTCATAAGAAATGGCTTACCCTTTCAAGAACAGCACTAAACATATTTTTCTAGTTCGTAGTATTTGTATCGAATGGGATACGGAAGTTTTTACCGGGTTCAAATCCCAGCTCTTCCCACTTTGCAACAAGGTTTCCTCTGGTCGCAAGTGTCTGCTTCAGTACTTGTTTAGGCAACCTTGCTTCATCCATTTCCATTACTTTTACGACATATTCAAAGTGCATCTTGATGGTGTCTAGGAACAATGGTGGTACTGTTGTTTCTAAATGTAGCATATAGTTGGGCGTGCAGGCTGGCAACCGAAAAACTCGTTTTAAGAAATACTTCAGAAATTTTTCCACTTCTTCAAATGGGCAATATCCAAAGACTTGAGCACCGTAGAGCAATATTGATGCAGCAGTTATTTATTAAGCGGCTCCAGACGGAAGAAATAGCTCTTTTTGCTTCAGCCAGTTTGCATTGAAAGTGTCTTTTCATATTATGGTCGCCGTGATTAAAATCCCTACGTACTTGTTCTGTCGAATTATTGCAACATTTTCTCCTTGGTACTTCCATTTTTCGTTGCGTGAATATTTTCCACACCCATCCCTGAAGATCATTATTTTAGATTTTTCTAAATTAACGGACAAATTCCAGAGTCCACAGTATCTTTCAAGACGGTTTATCATAAGCTGCATTCCTTCAACAGATTCAGATAGAAAAACTATATCATCCGCAAAAATTAGACCAGGTATTCGTATGCTTCCAAACAGAATTCGTCCTCCAATTTCTTCCACGATATCATTTATAAACAAAATGAAAAGAAGTGAGCTTAAAACGCATCCTTGTTTCACTCCCATTTGTGTTGTGAATTTTTTTATGATACAAACTCACCATCCCACACATAAGCTACATTGTTTTCATACATAGCCTTTAATATACATATAATTTTGCCTGAAATTCCTAACTTACAAGCTTACAAGCTGTACTGTAAAAAAAGAAGCTTCAAAAAATGCAAACAGTTTTTTTTTCCTTTTTTTTTAAATTATCGGCAATATTTATCAGTGTGAATAATTGATCCAAAGCAGAATAACTTCTCCTGAACCCAGCTTGAAATTCGCTCAGTATATTTTTTCCATTGACCCACTCCGTAAGTCTATAAAAATCAGAGTGCTAAACAACTTGACTGATGTGTTCAAAGAGGATATTCCTCTGTAATTTTCCGGACTATCATATGATCCTTTTTTATGTAGGGGATATATGATCGCTCTTTCGAAGCATGCAGGAACATTTGCCGTCTCAAATATTCTATTACATTCTCTTGTTAGTGCTTCAAGAAATTCCATAAAACAATTTTTCTAGAAATCAGCTGGAACGTGGTCGTCTCCTGGAGCTTTTCCCACTTTTGCTTTCTGTATTACATTCTAAACTTCATAAATTGTAAATGGTGCATCTAAAAAGTCGTCAGTAAAAAGTGGCGCTGCGTAGTGGGGAAGCGGTGAGAATTGTGGGGCATTAAGTAGGTTATAAAAGTAGTCTCGAAGTTCAAATGCTTGCAATGCTGACGAAATTTGATTGGTTCTTCTGTTTATAACTTTAGCTGCTTTCCAGAAATCTGCTGACGATCTTGATGAGTTCAAAACGACTATATTTTGTTGCTCACGCTGTTTCCTTTTAGACCAACAGAGTTGTTTAAAATTTTTATTTGCTGCTACATACAAATTCTTAAAGAAAGTTGTGTTGTATTGCCTTAGAAGCTTTAGAAGCCCAAAAGATTTGTTCCTGACGCTACGGCACTCAGCATCAAACCACGCTTGCTTATATTCAGTCCTACGTCTTACTTTGTTACTTACTGGAACAGGTTCAGTTATAATTTGAGTAAGATCCTCAGTATGTAAAAGATTATTCTCTGATTTTCGCTTTGTACGTCCCTTATTCAAATTATTCAAATTATTTTGGAAAACTGGTTTCATTTTATCATTCCAAGCAAGTTTTGGCAACAGACCAAGTTGTTTGGCGTTGATCATACCCTCTCTACTCGAAATTATACAAAAGATTTCCAAGGCATGTGGTCAGACACAAAACAATATACTATGGCTGAGCACGCCATACCACGTACAAACGTATACTCGCCACTTGGGTCCCCTTGATATTTGATATTGATATTGATATTGATATAATTTATTTCTTCTTATAAATTCATTATAATTCACAATTCTTAAAATAAATAAATAAAAACCTTATATGCAGAGCAATAGAAATAAGGAGATTGGTGACATTCTGTATTTTAGATTACAGAAGTAAAGAAAATAGTGTTGAATGTCACTTCAAAGGACTTTAACAATATAAAATTAAATTTTTAGGTGGGGTGACCCTGTAGGAAGCAAATATAAGACTGAAGTATTTTAAACAATATAAAAATGTGTAAGAAAAAGTTCATGAAGCATAAGAGAGTACAACAAGAACATTTTTGTTTTAAGAAAAAAAAATACATCCGTTAGATAGCTAAATAGGCAAAGGATGAATACAACAGTGAGCTAAGGTTTAACCAGAATGTCAGAAGTCGAGCATCAGTGAATGAATGATTCTAGACTAACATGGTTAAATTGGAGGAGCTAACGTTTTAAATGTTTTATAAACAAACCAGATGTTGAAATTGCCCTGATTGTGTGAGGAAGTTTGTTAAATAAGCGAAACGACAAAATAGAGTAAAAATTACGATAAGCAGTGGTACGAAAAGTAGGTACAGATAACATATTAGACAAGTTTCCACGTAGATTATAAGATGATATTAAACGAAAGTTACGACTACCAGACTTCATAAAGAAAGCTTTTAAAACCTTAAAACAATATAAATGACGAACTGGAAGAATTTTCAGGTCACAGAACAAAGGATAACTTGGATGTCTGCCAGGTTTACGGCATATAATTTTTACTACATATTTTTGCAAGGTTAACAAGGGTTGAATTTTATTAAAATATGCACCTCCAACAAGCGATTCCATATTGCAACTTAGAATGAAATATTTCATAATAGATTGTTTTCAGGAGTGTATTCGAGCAGATATTACGCAAATAAAAGAAGTGTCTGAGAGTCCATCGAAAATACTTTCTCAATGTTTCAGCATGATTCAGAAAGCTCATTCTAGAATCAATAGTGAGTCCCAAGTATTTAAATTCATTAACTTTCTCAATTAAAAAACATTTGTCACTGCAGTTCAATTTGCTACAAAAAGATTTAGAAGAAATACTTGATAGGGACTTACCAGCCGCACAATGACAAACGGACAGTTTGTATCTTTGGCACTCGGGTGCATGAAAATACACGTTTGCATCTAAGTTATGTAAGGATGATAAACTGAAAAACATTATTTTCGTTTTAGAGCTTATCGCCAAGATATGTTCAGCAAACCAGTTTCTCAGTAAGTTGAGATCCCAATTAATGTCCGAAACCAGATCCAAGGGACTGTTACAACCATAGGAAAAGCCAACATCATCAGCAAAAGCAGTTGGTGTGCCTTTAAAATTAAGTGAAAAAAGTGAATTTATGTAAATCAAGAACAAAATTGGTCCTAGAACAGAGCCTTGGGGTACACCCAAGTTGATGAACTTAACTTCACTCCTAATATCATCTAATTTCACTCTTTGCGACCTATTTCCAAGATACGACCTGAACCAATCAAGCATGAAACCACGAAGACCTGCTTTTTCCAGTTTTCTCAATAAAAGATTATGATTGACCATATCGAAGGCCTTGGTGATGTCAATAAACAAACCAGCCGTGCACTTTTTACTATCGAGATTTGACATTATTTGAGAGCAAAACTTTAGTAGTGCGTCTTCAGTTGACTTCCCCTTTTGAAAACCAAACTGAGTTGGATTGAAAAACTTAGTTGCATTTAAAAAATTCACTAACCTATATTTTACAAGTTTCTCAAAGATTTTACTGAGAGCTGGAAGAAGAGATATGGGCCTATAGTTAGAGATTTCAGCAGCAGAACCTTTTTTATGTATTGGCACAACATCTGCACATTTAAGTGCTTCCGGGAATACACCTGCAAATACGCAACAATTAAAGATATGTACCAATATGTCTAAAATGAAACATGCAATCCTTTTAAGAATGAAACTCGAAATACCATCCACCCCACACGAATTAGATTTTTTTAGAGTACCAATAGCTTTAAATACCTCGAGGGGAGTAAAGGGATTGAACACAAAACTGTTTTCTTGAAACAGTTCCGTACATTTATGAGTGGAACATAGGGAACAGATTGGTTGAACCGGACACGGTTGTAGTTTGCTAGCTATATCAGTAAAATAGTTGTTGAATTTATTTGCAATAGTAAGTTTGTCAGTTATTTCGCAGTCATCGGCATGTATAACTGTAGGTATTTTAGAGGAAGACGATTTATTTAGAATGTTGTTAACTACCTGCCATTCGTTTTTTAAGTTTCCCTTAGCAGAATTGAATTGGGAACGGTAATATGTATCACGGCAAATAGGAATCTCCTGTTTGAGTTCACCGCATAATTTCTTGCATTTTCTTTTCAAGATCAAATTTCTTGGGTACTTACAGCATTTGATTCTAAGTTTGTTTTTGACTTTTACTTTATTCAATAAATACATAGAGATCCACGGTTTCAGCCTTTTTACCACTTTTCTCGAGGGCAAAAATGAGGCACAACTCAGAATATGTTTCTTTAGGGAATTAATAAAGATTGTAAAGCACTTTGAGGCATTTCTACACAAGAAAACATCTTCCCAGAGCTCATTCAGCAAAAGGTTTTTAAGCTTACTGAAGTTAATTATCAATTGCTTACTAGGGAGTTTTGAATCTTTACTATCAATGCTATTCGAAACGCTTACTAATATTCCTGTCATAGAATGATCGGTTATCCGCAGATCAAAAACACATTTATCGCAATTACTCAAAGAAACATTATTAAATCGACCATAAATGTGATCTAAACATCTGCCCGATACTGTCCTAGTGGGCTCATTGATAAAAGAAGCTAAACCATGCGATGCTAATAACGCCATGTAATTCGAGACCATCTCACTAGTTTCCAATATGTTCAAATTAAAATCCCCTAAGATAATTAGATTTTTTGCTTTTTCGTTTTCCAAAAGACCAGAAAATTCTTTTACGAACATCAATATATTAAACATAAGCAGTCTATAAACACACAGAAAGACGTAAACTTCATGATTTATTGCACAGGAAACTCTAATAATATCGGCACTTAAGAAATCGAGATATAGAACATCAAGAATCTGATATTCACATTTAACAAAAAACCCAACACCACCTGCAGCGTAATTTTCATTCGTATTTGCATGGAAATTGAAACCGGGTATATTGTAATCATTTTTTTCGCAATTATAAATCCAAATTTCAGAGACAAAGACAAAATCTGGAATGCATTCAAAGGAATCGAGATGTGTTACAAGAGATGAGAAGTTTTCTCTCAAACTTCTGACATTCTGGTGAACAATGAAAAGTTTATTCTTACAATAAGAACTATTTGTAAAAACATTTACACAGTTGGAACTACTGAGGTTGAGGATAGAAAAGTCATCTATCAAGTTTATAGAGTCTATCATTTCCAATATTTCGCCTTAAATAAGCATAAGATCATCAAAAGATCTAATTGAAATGACTTTTCCACCCTCAACCTTTCTAACAAGAATTTGGTTATCTTTATACCATACATATTTTACACCTTTCTGCTTTATTGTCTCTTTCGCCTTCATGAAGAGAGCCTGCGTGTACTTGGTGAGAGAATTGTTAATATAAATTAGAGAACCAGTGCCTTTGCCTAACAGAACTCTTGCGTCCAACGAATCGGCCACTTCCAATATCTTTGCGCCTTTCGCATCACATACTCCGTCCTTTGATCGGCGAGTTGGGATTATAACAGCTGATGCGTCTCCACTTACACTTGATTCAGAACTCTTGCGTCCAACGAATCGGCCACTTCCAATATCTTTGCGCATTTCGCATCACATACTCCGTCCTTTGATCGGCGAGTTGGGATTATAACAGCTGATGCGTCTCCACTTACAAAATTATTCTGCGACAATCCGAACCGTGCGTTAAAATCGCCGACAAGCATTACATCCACTGATTCTAAATCCTGCAGTATATCACATAGCCGGTTATAATCTCTCATCCAGTTTAAACAATAAGGCATTTCTAGAATATCCAATTCATAAACCCGCTCACAATTTGGGGCATCTGCTTTAAAATCCTTACGATAACCGAACAATTTTAATCCATAATTCTTAAACAATCCATTAAATTTCTCCTTTTCATCTTCTAAAACATGTGTTTCAAATAGGAAAAACATATCAAAACTATTTACATAATCAAAAAAATCCATTAATATAAATTTATTTGTAAGCCCTGCTACATTGTATCCTAGTATTCTTACATCTATATATTTTATTTGTTTCTGGTAGACGATTTCATCCCAAAAAGTTACCATGTGTGTTCCGACATGCATGCACCCAAATGGCCCTTATTCTGCACAGCGGCTGTTTTTCTTAGCTGTTGACGTTTTGTTGTTGATATTATTTACATTTTTGTTTTTATTACCCATACCATGGTTGGCCGTGGTGTAGTGGTAGTAGCAATCGCTTCAGTAGTTCATAGACCTCGATAAGTGACAGACGTGTTTCGGCTTCTTTCAAGTAAAAAAAGTAAAACAGTGTAATAAAAGTAGAATTGGAAACATTTTTGCCAAGTGCTTCGGTGGCGCAACAGTAGTAGTGTCGGCCGAGAAACCAAGGGGCGTAGTTTCGATCCCCGGAATAGGACGGACTTTATATTTAAAAAAAACGTAAATAAAGTAAATCAAACAACAAAATAGTGAAATAGAACGATGAGTGGAAGGGAGCGGTCTGCTATTCCAATTGCGGAACCAGCAGCAGAGGTAACCATGTTATCGGATGATCAAGCGGCTACATCATCAATTCATAACACGTCTGGGAATCCAGACAATATAAAAAAGAGGAGGAAGCTGCGGCCTACACCAAACCTCGTCAAGCGCCCTTCCCTCTCAGTTTCCTCCGAAAAACGAACAAGGAAAGCGGCGACAAGAAGAACAACAAAGGCAGCAACAAACCCAGCAAACGACGAATTCTCATACGTGTCTGATCGTGGGGAAGGTCACTATATGGCCGGCAATAACTTCGCAGCGCTGGCGGTTTCTGAGTCTGAGGACGAAGAAGAAGAAGTGAATGCTCTAAGCAGCCATATCAATGAAGTGCAACTACAGATACTGGCTATTAAAACCAAACAAGTTGCGCGAATGGATAAGTAGCAGCAGCAAGAACTCCAGATCTCTCAGCAACAACAAAAAGTATGCGTGGAGCAACCACAGCAAAAAAACGAGAAATAGCCCTCAAAACAACAAAAACTACAGACACCGACACAAGAACAAACAACAAAAGATGCACAACCACTACGAAAGCATAAAAGCAAAAACAACAACAGCAACAAAAATCGCAGCAGCAGAAACAGCAACAACAACAGCAGCAGCAGAAGCAACAGCAACAACAACAACCGAAATCAACTAAGCAGCGGGTACCTCCAATCAACACTTTTAAGATGGAGTTGAAAGAAACAATTGGACTATATATAGTCGGCCAAAGGAAATAATTTTTACATTAAAAGACTTAGTTTAGACAGTCATGCGATCCACTGTAACACAGTGGAGCGCTATAATAAAATAAAAAACTTATTGAAGGAATCGACCACGGAGTTCTTCTCCTACACCCCGAAGGGGGACAAACTGCAAACAATGCTGCTGAGGGGGTTAGAACCGTCGAATGGTCCGGAGGAGCTCCTTGCACTGCTTAAAGAGAAGGAGTGCGAAGAGTTCAAATTCGTAGGGGTTAAGCCATTCGTCACGGCTAGACACAAAAGGGAGAATCGGAAACTACCGTTCTTCCTGGTTGAGCTAAGTCCCAACAGAAAACTGGATGGTCTAAGGAGCATCAAAGTCCTAGACTACCAGGTTGTACACTGGAAAAAATTAAAGAGGAACGAAAACACTTTAAAATGTGTTCGCTTGCAAAGGTTCGGGCACGCCGCGTCGAACTGCGAAATGCAGCCTCGATGCGTGAAGTGTGGAAGGAACCACAAATCCGAGGAATGCGCTCTAGGTAAAGACGGAGCGTCAGAAAAAAGCAAACTCTCTTGTGCGTTATGTAGGAACACGAGACACACCGCAAATTATCGGGGTTGTCCCAAATTCCAATACATCAAATGAGTAAATCTGTCTCGACGATCCAAATGGGGCTGTTGATGATGACAATTTCTTTGTGATCGAGGATCCGCAGGAGAAGGTAGAAGCTATAGGAGCGACTTTCCATTAAGTATATAAGGCGAATGACCACGACCTGGAGAATCGAGCCCTTGTTCACAATTTCTACCTTCGAAATGAAATTGTGAATTGGCGATTCGAGAGCTCGGGTTTCACAAAGTTCAGTGACGAGAATATGGCAAATAATGCCATCACCAATGAAATGGTACTACCACTGTTCATTTCGAAGGCAGAGCTCCAAACGATCTTCGAATCGCTTAGAAGTAAGAAATCAGTGGGAACCGATGAAATACTGAACATTGTGCTTCGACATCTGCCACTAGAAGCGGTCGACATTTATAACACCCTGTTTAATAATGCAATGAATAATGCACATTAACCAGCGCATTGGAAAACTGCTGTGGTACATCCCATCCCCAAAAGGGATAAAGACACTTTCAATCCGGCGAATCTCCGCTCAATCAGTCTTCTGCCAAACATCAGTAAGGTTTTCGAGAAGGTGATCAATAGAGTCCTGACTGAGTGGCTTGAGGACAAAAGTATAGTTCCGGATAATCAATTCGGTTTCAAGGCGGGGCATGATGTTATTCATGCTGCGTCTAAACTGGTTTCCGATATCTAATAGAACACAGGCAAGAATCAGTGCACTGGTGCCTGCCTGATTGACTTGGAAAGAGCCTTCCATACCGTATGGTTAGAAGGACTCTTTTACAAGCTGGGCGGGTTGGGCATTAGTAAACCATTGCTGTATATTCTTTTTGATATGCTCTCCAGTAGACAGAACATCGTGAAGAATGGCGATGTGACTTCTGCTGGAACATTTAACATTAAAAACGGTCTGCAACAAGGTGCGGTAAATTCGGCGATCCTATTCAACATTTACACGAGTGATCTGATAGGTTCACTTCACCATGCCATAGCGTACGCAGACGACTTAATTGCCTACAGAACAGGTCCAAAGATTGAGGTCATTAATACACTTTTGCAGCGTGACTTCGAGAAAATTAAACGATATTGCGATGACTGGAAGTTGAAAATCAACTTTCAGAAATCGGAAACCATTCTGTTTAGGACGCCTTTGTGTGGGTCCTCTAGGGATACCAGATAGAATTGGCGAAAGTTCTCGATCGTGGGGCAGTACGGGCAGCCACTTGCTTGTCGAAATGTAGTTACATACCTTGGGATCTGGCTGGATCAATATCTGCATTTTAACAAACATATAGATGTTGCTCTGGCCAGTGCCAAAGGTGCCTTGGCACTTACCAAGAAACTGTTTCATAACAGCCAACTCGATGCGAGGGTGAAGGTTATCTGCTACATGGCCCTTATCAGGCCCGTGCTGGTATTTGGGTGTCCCGTGTGGTTCAATGTACGAGCAAGCTTAATGGAAAAGATTCGGGTGTTTGAGAGGGCTTGTCTCAGGGCTTGCCTTCGCTTGTACAGAACACCAGAGTCTCAGTACAAAAAATTGTATCCTAGTGATGTCCTTTGCAACAGGGCGAACCTAATACGAGTGGACAACTTCGTAATTAAGCTGACTCGAAGGCACATTGCAAGAGCAATGACCTCGACGAATAACCTGATATCGGGGGCTTTCTACCCCAATTACCTTTACCACGAGAGTGTGCGATCTGACGGCTTCGTTCCACCGGAAGCATTCCTCTACCTTGATCAGATAGGGTTGATCCAGGATAGATCAGCGGTCCCGTTAATCTTCCATGTCGCTCGGACAGCTGGGGACAGCCGACTCAACTACAACAGAGACGTCGCACACGGCAGTGTGGATAGTCTCAGGTTCAGTAGGGCGGTGGGGAATCGCGATAAGAGGGATGTCGTTCGGCAGCACCAGCATTTTTGGTGGTTGAATGATGGAGAAGATGTTTCGTCGTCGTTTCCGTCAATTACGGAGCAGTCTCACTAGTGAGGCAGAGCTGACCAATCTATTTGCTCAGTAAATAGCGATGGCCAGCTTACGTGGGTTTAGGTTAGCATTTAAGAAATATATACATATACTAGTATATAAAGGTATATACTAGTGTATGTATAGTATTGTGCATAATGCCTTTGTGTCTGTATGTGTGTATTGTGTAGTAGACTAAGGTTTATTTTAAGTTATATATTAAGTTTTTATAAAAAATAAAAAAATATCCATATGCTAAGTTTTTGTAAACAAATTTTTTTCTTAGCCTTAAGTATAGAAAATAAACATTCCAAATAAAATATAAATTAAGTCGAAAGACATAGATATAAGAATTTAGAGTAGCTTAGAGTGCCTGTGTGGGGCCAGTAAGTTAGTATAAGATTGTTAAGTAATTGTAAGCTAGCATTTAAGCATTTTTTGTTAGTATGTAAGAGTTAGTGATTAAGAAAATAAAATGCATTGAAAACTTGAAAAAACTTGAGCAAAGCAACCTTGGCCGAAATTTTCTCATACTTTGTTTTTAAGCCAGAAAGTTCTGCATGTACGAGTATAACCTGAAAATCGCCTTTTGAAGGAATTTCCTTCAGTAACTCTTTATTGTTTTCATCCAGGATTTCTTTCAGTTCCGCGATTGTGATTATTGTTGATGATTCTATTATCGATTTAGAAGCAATTGTTAATTGGGGTAGGGAAGCTGCTGCTGCTGGAAAGGTTATACGCTTTTCTTCTATAAGTTGATCAGGCGATGTTTCAAACAGACCCTTCTTATTCATCGAGGTTATAGTTTAAAGGTCAGATTAAAATCGAGTTATATTGGTTATGAGTGCTAAGACTTACTTGGATGTCGATTGTTTTGATGAAAATATCACTTCGGTTACTTTTTAAATTGATTTTATAGTTTTTTTATGCACTTTCGTCATATTTATAAAGACTTTTATTAGGAACTTTTTGTAAAAGAGTTAACCACTTTGACAGATCAATTGTCATTCCATAAGTTTAGATATAGATGGTGCAATAGAGAAGAATCTGAGTGCAATAACAAATTATTTAAATTACATTTTTATAGATAGTATTGTCGTAGTAAGCAGCATTATTTTCCGCGTGCTTTATATTTATGTCTGGTATCAGTGTAGTTCAATCTCAAGTTCTGTTTGCTAACACTAGTAGAAATACAACAAATATTTTTTCTCACATTAATTACAAAAAATATATAGATTCCACAAACCCCACAACTTTTAGTGACAACCTTGACATTGTATGAGGGGACATTTTAACCATAATCAGTAAGTCAATTATATATGGGGTATTTCCTAACTAAAGAAATCAATTATATTTAGATCCAGTAACAAAATTCAAAAATCCAAAAACTAGAGAAAATATTGGAAAAAGTAGTTAACATACAACTTATAAACTAGATTCAAACCCATAACACTGTAATTATACAGCAATACTGTCAAACAGTATTTTTGTTCCTACTGTACATGGATGACATAAACTCATTGTTCAAGAGGTGTAAAATTGTATTATTTGCTTACGATACTTTGTTATACGAGCATATTGAATATGCGTGCAGTGTACAATGTTGTGTTGGATGTTGGTGTTAGATGACTTAAAGCACTTAGAAGCATGGTTGTGTAGAAACAAATTAAAACTAAATATCTCTAGAACTAAATTAATGATTTTGAACTCTAACGAAAGTATGTATCCCAAGATTGCTAATAAACAAATTGAATGAGTGCAATGTATTAAACATTTAGGAGTTGCAATAGACTGGCAATTACATTTTAAAGAGCACTCAGATTGTATTCGTGCAAAAACTAGTAAAAAATTGGAATTATTTCCCGAATAAAATATAATAATGATTTTCAACTCCATTGTTTTACCACATTTTGACTCTGCAACAATTTTAAACATGCGCATAAAACAAGGCTACGCAAACAATATTAAAATGCAATAGATAAAGTTCTACTTCCTGTATGTTGGAAATGTTATTGTGGCTATATTGTAATTTTCCTATTGTAATTAAACTTGCTTTATACTTTGATAGATTGTAAATTATAACAGTTATATCTTTAACTAATAAATTAATAAGTCAATCAATTCCTTCGTGCATGAACTAGAAAAATATTCGTGAAATATTCCCTCACAAATTAAATTAAATATGCATAAGAGTAGATGCAAATTGTTCTTCACCCAGACACGGTGAATCTTTGGATTAATAAGGGTTATTTTCAATAGACGACTCCCAAATATTGACGTCAGTATTTTAACAAGAAACTTTTTTTTGGCGTATCATCCTGATCCTGCAGTTTTTTTTTTTTTTTTTTTGTCTATCGGTACAGAGCACTCAGACAAAAATTAGTCCATGTTAGCTCCTTTTGATGAAATTCCTTAGTCATCTGAAGAAAAACAAATACGCGCTTCAATGATAAAGTCACGTCACGACGTCAACACCGAGTACCTGCAACCTGAGAGCTTAACCCGAACATTCTCGGAGGTAGTGAAAGTAGACGTGTCTACGGTCGGACATAGAGACATCCGAAAGTATTTTCCAGGCGGTAGTATCTTAAGCATATCTATTTAATAACGTATGTTATTAATTACTTACTGTCAATCTCTCGTAATAAAACTTGGCTGAGAGCCAATATTGTTGGCATCCAAGTCACACGATTGAACGAAACCCAGGAGATGATTGCCTCTCACAATGTATTTGCTACTGCCGCAAAAACTATTCTGAGCATTAGCATAGCAGCATACGATAAGCTCCATCTTACTGGAATCACGTTGTTCAATGGATTCGGCTACCGCATTCGGTAGTTGTGGTGAATAATAGGGAAGCTAAGGAGACAAAACGGTGAATTTGTGTCATTCTCGTTTCCTAGCCTATGCCTGCAGCAATCAAATCTGGGTAGCAAAATTCCCCAAGCATAAATGTTGAGAGTGAGTTCGGAAAAGACAAGTTCTGTCTTTCCGTTTGCTCGTTATATAGGGATATCACCCACAAACATCCGAAATGGGTTTCAGTGAATGTCTCTTCCGCCGACCTGTTTCTCCACTCCGTCCCCTCTGGTGGAGTGAGCAGTTTATCACTCGCGCTTTCGAAGTGCTGTCTGCGCCGTGAGCTTGTCATGCATTTTCGTTTCCTCTTGATCAGCTCTTCAAACGGTAGATCATCAGAGTGTGCCTCCTCCCCTCATGCAACCAAAATTACCAGGAAACCAAGACCTCCCCTTGGCTTAAGTAACAGATAACAACCTCGACGAAACCGTTATCATTTTGCAAGAAGTCATCTTAAATAAACAAGAGATAAAATAACTTTTGGATTTCTTATCTAACAAACACCATTTATGGAGTTATCAAACAATAAGACCATTCATAGTATAAGATAAATAAGAAGTAAACATTTTAATAAATGCCAGTTAGAATTATCACTTTCGGCCCTTATCGTTTTATTTTAACTCTTAAAGGTAAGTCTGAGAGGAAGAATTCTCATTTTCAATTTTCCCATGACAAAATTATGGCAGTCGGTAGGTTAACTAGAAATCGTTAGCTATGCGTAAACAAAAACCCTCCGTAGCGGCGAGCGAAATAATCAGCGATCCTGCGAAAAACGAACAAAACTTAAGACTGAAAATAATAAACTATACATTTGACAACCAACGGAAAACCAATAAACTTACATTTTTTGAGCCCTAGTAAAAGGTTTGGCTGTGTTGTAGAGTTTCAAGCACAGAAAAGAATACTGTGAATTATACCTCGAATCACTCTGAGTGAAGAAAAAACTCTCCGTCCTATTCGGACTCCCACCCCTAGAGAGCAAATATCGAAACCATAGACACCTGATTTTCAAGCCCTGGCAACAGTAAAAGGGTATCTAACCCCTTAGGCGCGCGTAAATTATAAAAAAAAAAAAAAAAAATATGAAGATAAAAAACAAAGACATGAACCCACATATAGCCAAGAAGCTAACAAAACATAAATTAGAAATAAATAAACAACAATTCATGAAAAAACAAGAAATTATAGAGAATAAAAATAATCAAAGACAAAAACAAAACCTTCCATAAAGATCAATGTACCAAGTAAAGATTTTTTTAACGACCGAATCTGTCGAGGTGCTACTTCTTGATAATGACGAACATTCTATTACACGTTCCGATGACAATGACTCAAAGATTAGGTTACAGAAATTAGTCAAGGAAATGGATACTGTAGCGGCCTGCTTATCATATACATACTTATTCTTATAACTTTGCAAACAAACACTTTAATTTACAATATGTAAACACATAATGTAAATCTTTTTTTGTAAAAAACACACACACCCCATGTAGCAAAGCACACACTTAATATGCTTTTTTATTGTAAACGTTTATGCCCAATGGGGTGTGGCTTATTTTCATTTATGTTCACTTTGCACCCAAGAATTTTTATAAAAGGAGGAAATCCATCGGAGCAAAGTCACTCCGGTTTTGGCAAGCAAAGGGCAAGTGTCTCTGCCAGCCAAATACTAACCTGGACCTAAGTCTTCATTCATTTGTTCCTTGGACCGATTAGTGCTTGACTGGAGAGAATTTTCTTCTGGTGGCAACAGAAATATTGGAGACTGTGGTGCATGCCGGATCAATCCGTTCTGTCGCTAACAGGCAAACGCTCATATTGTTTTTTATGTTTGTTATATAATAATTTCTTTGCAAAGATGTTTTTTTTTTAAGAAAAAAAGACTCAAACACACAACAATCTACAATATTGAATTCTTCAAAGAGGCGAAATTAATATGATAAACAACTCACTAAAAAACTTCAAGTTTTCAACATAACGAGATACGAAAATCTCTTAGACACAATGTAGACGAAATTCAAATAATTGCTAGACAAAAGCAGCTAGTAAGAGAAATTTCATCGCTTTCCCAAAAACATTTACAGATTAGCTAGATTTTAGAACACATCGAAAAATAGTCGAAAAAACTAGAGAATTAATATAAAAGTCAAAATTACGACTCTTAAACAGAGATATCCTCCAGGATTTAGAAATCAAGAAATTTTATATCACACTAGAAAAAATTTAATATATCGAAATAGATCTAGCTACATTAGACAATAATATTATATTTATTATAAAACTACCTGTTGGATCACACAGCACACCATATTTTTCAAAGTCACAAAATATAATATATTTGTAATTAACATTTAAACTTATCGATCGTACTCGATCGTAAGTAACGAACTAAACAAATGCAATTTCAATAGTAAATTCAAAACTAGCGCTAAAAAACAATGTTCGCCCTCTTTTTAAATTCTTCTTTATACGAGTATATACTAAAATGTAACACTGTAGGTACTAAACAGCTCACATTATGTATTTTACATGAATAAAAAATAGGAGCAACACAGGCTTTTTTCAATTTTTCACTTGTTTCGTCATCTCTTTGCAATATTTCGCAAGTTGTATATACATATAGTCAAGTCTCCTTTTCGCGCAATTTTTAGCAAGGAAATTCGTTTTTTCCGGGGTTTTCCAGATATTGAACTTCGCGAAAGATATTCATCTGAAGGAATTTTATTGCGACAAAATCCGAAGCAAATTTTTCCCAAGGAGCGGTCGAAAAATCATTCGATTGTACATTTTGGCGACCGTGGCAGGACTTTTCGAAAATTAACTGGATAGAACACGGAAGAAACAGTATCCTTATACCAAAGTATCTACCAATATCAAAACAGGAAAACTTCCAAAAAGTGAATTGGTAACGGGTAAAAACCAGTGTCCTAAACAGTGACGGTTTCGGTTAGCGTAGCGCAATTGTGTAGGCAGGATCCAGAGTTTCAGATTTTTCAAGGACCGACACCAAAAACATCGTGGGAATCCCTATCACCAATCGCAAAAGGAAGATATACCCCAAATCCGAAGGAAGACATACAAATTTCGTTATTCCGAACCATTCGGATAGGAGGAAAGTGAAACAAGTATAAAAAACTTCCCTACCAGGTATGGGGTAAATTTCTTTATTCGAACGCGTGCTAAAAATCAAAGTCGCTCAATAGTGCAAATTTTCCAAAAAACAAAAGAAAAATCGTTTATAATTACCATTAGACGCTCTATACACGCACTTTCGATAAAAAGGCAATAATTTCGCATGCAAAGTAGTCAAAATTGTATCTTATTATATAATATGAACCACATACATATTCAAAATCAATCTCGATTCAAAAAAAAAATTCGCACTATCAGGTAAGAAACTATAGTTTATCCAAGAATAAATGTCAGTACAGGGAAGATAGGACATTTGCCTCTTAGTCTGGTTGTAATAACATGCATAAATGTGTCCCTCTTTAAAGCTGTCATAGGGTTGCTATGGTGTATATGATGAATCACCACAAAGAGAAAGAGCATTTCGCTTAGGGTTACCATCTCCCCATTTAAAATAAACAAATAAAAATATTGCTGAACGATATAAATTTCAATTATCTTTTTCCTCACCACCAAGCGGTGGCGCGTTTTTTAAGGGTATCCCCAGTACGACTAATCCCTTTTTAGTTTGTTTAAAAAAGAAAAAATTTCCGAAAACAGAAAAAAGAACTAAAAAATATATGTTTTTGCATTTATTCATGATAAATATACTAAACAAAAATATAATTCATAATAAATATAGTAAAGTATAATGTAAAAATATAAAATTTCATTAATTTAAAGTAAAAATAACTTCATTAATTTATAATATTAAGATCTATTAGTCTGATGAAAAGTTAGTGCTGCTACTATTGGCATTTATTATTTATTACTAATCTTTCGACTGCTTCCTCGGCGAAAACGTCCATATCCCATATGTGACGAATTTAAATTTAAGATCTTCTTTTAAGATTGTATGTAAAGTTGATCTACTTATTTTTGTAATATTTGCATTCTGTTGGGCATGAAAAACTGATGGGCTATGCGCCTAACGGCACATTTGTCAACATCATCGACTCTGCGACCAGAATTATTTTTCTTCTTTGAAGGCCTTTAATTTTATTTTCCTTTAAAAGCCTATATACAGTTCGTTCCGTAACACAAAAGACATCAGCTGCTTTTCTCACGGATTCCGTTTTATTTTTAAGAAGGCCATATATTTGTTAGTTGCATTAACAATTTGTTGTTTCTTTTCTGCACTTAATTATTTGAAGACTTTGTAGCCATTTTTTTATTTAGCCACAACATAGTGGCTTAAAACTAATTAATCACTATTAATTTGACACAATATCACTACTAATACTCACACTATTAAATATTGTAAAATGCTTGTGTAGTTACAAATGATAGAACTTATTCTTTTCAATAGAAATCGCTTTATTCAGTACAGTTACAATTCACTATTTTATTGTTTCTTTCAATGCAATCCAATTTCTCAACCGCTTATATTTTTCTTATCTTTTACTTAAACCACTTAATCACTTCTCCTGGTTAACACTTCAAATTCAACTGATGAACTGACTTGCATATCTTGGGGATGCTGGTATTTATACTCGAATGACATACTTCGAGAACAATCCTCGCCATCCAGCGTCCCATATAATTTCCATTTTGCTAGAAAATTCGATTCCACTCTCCAGTCATCAATGGTTGAGACTTTGCTATTCAAGTATCGAAATCTCACAATATCACAATATGATCACTAATTGCACAGTTAATGAATTCTAGTTTCAAAACACCGCGAAAATAATCCTTTTTTCTTAAACGCAACATTAACACCGACACAACACAGTGATTTGAACCACTATTATTTAACACAATATCACTAAAACGCACATAGTCCAACAATAATATAATCACTTATTGCACTGCTTTGTTGCAATGCATTAAAATAGCACGCGAATATAATTTAAAATACAAAGTCGAAAAAAATGGTTTGACTACATTTTAACGGTTTCTCAAAAAGAGGAGAAAAAACGCAAATGACAACACCATCACAAATATTATTACACACAAATTAATTTTTGTGTTCTCAAAACCTTCAAATCTGTAACAATAACACTGGAAAATCAGTAACGATGTGCTAAAATTTGAGAATGGTAACACTGCTTTGATGAGATTATTTTCAATGCACAGCCAGCAGTAATGGCGAATGGTGATTTTATGATCATTCTGCCCACGGCTATCGGGCAAGCAAGTCATAGGTTGGCTGTGGTTAAATCTGAAAATAATTACAACAACAATTGTACACAAAGTTCAGTGGCTTCCTTTGTGTTTCAGTAGTAATGTGCCATTGAGTCCACCTACAGGCACCACTGTTGGAAAAAAAGCTTTCCCATAAGCCCTGTACTGACATGTTTTGTTGGATAAGGTATAGGAGAAATTATTTTCACGCACTCATTCGAAAAAGCTTTCGCTCTCACACACCTACACCCACACGGTCTCTTCCTTCGTATTTCGTATAGCTCACAAATTGCACTCGTCGCTTCAACAACGTCGCTTCGGAAACGGTTTCGAAAAAGCTTCAACTGAAGCATCGTTCGTCGCTCATTACTTGCATAGCTGCTCATCGTAAGTTCCACAAATTGCATAAAAAGCTTTCGTTGTCGCTTTACATGGATTAGATTGCAGTTTGATATACCTACATTGGTCTTCGCTTTTTGTCGCTGCTGCAGGTATAGTTGCTGTTTCTTCTACAAGTAGCTGTACAAGTAATTTCATACTGCGATTTATTTGAATTCGCTTTAAATCTCGTACCTTTAATCAAATTTCGCCAACTTCTAATTTAATCCACTTTCTCTTATAAACATTTTCACTGAAGAAAAGCATTTCAGTCGAGAGAAGGAGATCTGTTAACAAAAGTTCGACAACAGAACAAAATCGGATCGTCGTACTAATTAAAAGCTCTAATCAACTTGGTCAACCATCAATAGTAATAAGAGATTTCGTCGTCATGTCTCTCGATAGTTTGAAAACATCTCGTGCTTCTACTAAAGGAAGTATTTTTCGTATAAAAATTCTTATCGAAATAAAAACATTTAGCCGCTTTGGAGTTGTGGATTCTTATTTTAAACAGGCAATTGCTCATCAAAATCAAATTGAGAGTTTGGAACAATCTGATACAGGCCGTAGTGAATTAGTAGAGGTTTATGTCTCCACTAAATCGAAAATTCTATCGCAAACGAAAGAAGGACTGGTAATGCTGCGTTAGAGACTAGCACATCCATACCCCAGTCAATTAACCATTTACCCTTTGCAAAACTGCCACGATTCAGTGGGAAGTACTCGGAGTACAAAAACTTCACAATGATTCAACACTTTCCAAAATAGAAAAATTTAATCATTTGCTAAATTGATCAATTGAGCAAACTTTAGGGATAGTTAAAACATTCCAAATTATAGAAGAAAATTACTATAAGGCATTCGTGAGGTTAAAGGATCGTTACGATAACGACTATCTTATATTCCTAGAATATATTTCACAATTGCTTGAGTTGCCTAAGCTTCAAAAAACTCTGCTGTGCATTTGCGAAATCTTGTTGACAATTCATATTGCAATGGCAAAGGCAGATCCTGAATCGCACGCCAAATGGGATGAATAACTTCAGTACAATAAACTCCCAAAATGGGATTAGTGCGCAGAAGTTTTGAGTCGACGCTGTCAATATTTAGAGGCTCGTGAAAGCAAAACAATGCGGTTCAACACGGGCAAGAAATCATTTAACAAACCTAAAGTGGTTCAATACAAACACGGCGAAAGAACTTCACTTTAATTTACACATCAATGTTGCGCATTTTGCAAAGATAGTTCGCACGCCATTACAAGCTGTGCAACTTATACGCAGCTATCTATTTCTGACCGTTTCATAAAAATATAGAAGCTGGGTCTATGCATAAATTGTTTACGAAAGGGTCACAACGTTTCCAAATGTTTGTCAAATTTCAAATGCAAAGTTTGCAAGCAATTACAGCATACGATGCTTCATCGGCAAAACCAATCTGCAAGCATTTCAACCTCACGGGAGCCATCGTCGTCTTCTTCTCAATCGTCAGTTGTAGTGAACTCGGTGGTTGAAGGGTAATTGGCTCAAGTAATATTAGCTACAGCCATTGTTCTGGTAAAAGATGTATCAGGGTGTTTCCAATTAGGACGAATTATTTTAGATTCTGGTTCCCAGGTTAATATGGTAAAAGAACATTTTGCTAGGACTCTAGGAAAAACATAGATATTCAAGGAATCGGCATAACAGAAACTAAGATTGGCAGCAATACAAAAACCACAATAAGATCCAGATATTCACCATTTGAGCTATCTTTGGAATTTCTAGTAGCACCTTCAATTACCGGTTACCTACCTGATCCGTCGATGAACATTGACAATTGGAACGTTCCCAGAAACATTGAACTTTCGGATGAGCAATTTAATCGAACGGCGGCCATAGATATGCTTTTGGGAGCAGAAACATTTTTTGACTTGTTGCTGGTAGGCCAAATCAAACTTGGGTCTGGTTTACCGTCACTTAAGTCACAAAGCAGCAATCAAAGGAGAACGTGCTGCATTAGTTCCAATGACAATCATCTCGATGAGTTTGTGGAACGATTTTGGGAACTAGAAGCCGTCACAGGAAGAAAATCGAAATGGACTGACGAACAAATGGATTCTGAGAAACAGTTCGACAAATCGGTAGAGGAAGTTAGCAGTGGAAGAATCATGCTGAAGTATCCATTCAAACGAGACACATCTATTCTTGGCAAGTCCTACGATAATGATTATCGTCGCTTCAATTCCTTAGAACGTAGGTTGGCCAAGGACGTGGCTTTCAAATCGTCATATGTAGAATTCCTTCAGCACTACAAAGCATTAGGTCACATGTCATTGGTAAAAAATGCAGACCTAAGTCAACCTCACTATTACTTACTGAGCGATCATACCGACTTTCTGATCGTCAACCTCGAACATCTTCTTCCCCGTATATGGAATACGATTTATTCGGGTTATTTTAAACTATGCGGTTATTGAAATTGAAAATTGTGCAATCCGCAACCGTGACAACGAGCAAAACGAGCGATAGCTAAAAACGAAAAATCGAGGTTTCCACCAGTGTGGTTTTACGAGCAAGAGCAACAAAAAACGAGGCTTCCACCAGTGTGGTTTTACAAAAAAAGAGAAAACTTTTTATTTCTTGCAGGTTTTTATAGGCTTGTTTGAACAACAGTTTTTATGAGCTTTATTTAGTCAACAATTTTATAATACAAAAAAAATATGGCGATTGGTATAATTTTCGCGGGAAATTCAAAAGTTATACCAACTCTATCTGCTCCAACACTTACCTCATCAACGCGTGTTACTACCGAATAGTTAGTCAACCAAATTGCGTGTAGTGTTTGACGCTTTGTGTCGTACTACATCAAGCATTTCACTCAGCGAGATCCTTATGGTAGGACGCACTGTTCAAGATGATTTATCCATGATCTTACTTCGTTTTCGTCTGCATAGATTCGCTCTAACAGCTGACATTGTAAAACTGTTTAGCCAAATTTTGGTACATCCGGACCACCGTAGATTTCACTATATTCTTTGGAGGGAAACCAAGAATTCTCCCATAAAAACATATGTTTTAAATATGGTCACTTATGTAACTTCATCTGCACCATTCATGGCAATTCGATGTCTCAAATATTTAGGAGATAAGCTTGAGTCGCGGTACAAACTTGGCTCAGAAGCACTTCGTAGAGATTTCTATGTCGACGACCGTATAACTAGAGCGGATGATTTCGAAACACTAAAACGTAAAAAACAGGAAGTTATTTCCATTCTTTCGTCGGCAGGAATGCAACTGTCTAAGTGGCACAATAATGGCTCCTCAATCTCATCTGATCATATTGGAAAGAATATAAATGTAAATGAGTCCAACGTCACTAGCACGTTAGGAATTATATAGAATTCACTCGGTGACAATTTTTACTTCTCATATAACCCTTCTCAAATATACATTTCATTTACAAAACGAAAGATATTGTCAGTAGCGTCATCTCTTAGAACCCATTGGGATTTCTATGCCCAATAATTGTTGAGGCCAAAATCTTATTGCAAAGGTTGTGGATGGAGAAGATAGATTGAGACGCTGCTATTCCACAGACAATCGAATGGAGGAAATTTAAAATGAGTGATCTGTACTCAATACAAAATTTACCCGTGACTAGGTATGCTCTGGCTCCATCCAAGAAAACTGTCCAAATCCATGGATTTTGTGACGCATCTATTAATGCATATGGATGCTGCATGAATCTTAGAACAATTAACGATGAGGACTGTACTTCAGTTAAACCGTTGGTAGTAAATTTTAGAGTCGCGTCATCAAAGAAAAAACTCCACGTCTCTTATAGCAAAACTTTGGTGCAAAATTCAGCCCATTTGTCAAAATTCAACCTAGCAGACATATGTTCCCGCGGATGCCTTGTAGAGGAGTTTGCGAAATCGATATGGTTCGAATGACCTTTGCTTCTACAGGAACCTCCAGAAAAATGGCCTCCAAATCGAAATATCTCACTTTCCTCGGAGCTGTTAGCAATGGAGAAGAGAAAAAATGTATTAATAGGTAACAAAATAATTGAAAAAGACCTATTTAACGTCGTAAATAGATGCGGTTTATATATAAACCTTTTACACATTTTCGCGTACATCATACTATTTATTAACAGGATCAAAAGGTCTAAGATGCAGAACTCATTAGTTTGTAACGCTTAAGAGACAGATGCAGCATTTTACAAAATCGTTTGGATTGAACTACTATTCGGAAGAAATCGCTCTACTCAAAACCGGAAAACTTATCAAAAGTTCGCTTAAGAGCTTCAGCCCGTTTGTAGATACTTCAAAGGATTTCCAATACTTCGAGTTGGAGGGCGGTTAGAGAATTCAACTCTGCCTGAGAAACACAAGCACCCTGTGTTACTGGCAGAAGAATCTAGATTGAATAGAATCTAGAATAGAAACCAAAGGTTCCAGTCGCACTTCTTATGCAAACATTCTGGATTGTTAACGCTAGAGATTTTGCTCGTAAAATCGTCCACAGATGGCCAAAGGACATCGAACACTTCACAACACGAAGCTATCGTTTGAAGAACTCGCCATTGCACTTTGCGAGATTGAAGCCGTAATGAAATGCAGGCCCATAACACCTCTGGCAAACGACCCATATGACTATGAAGCGTTAACTCCAGGTCATCTACTCATCGGTTCACCATTTAAGGTGATTCCTGAACCGGCAGACAATGCTCCAAATACATCGTCCTTGCAGTACTGGCATCACATACAAAACGAATGAACTAAGTGGTATTTTTCAAGACCCAATCTAGTAGCAAAATCAGTGATCATCATTCACGACGACAACACACCAAAGGACAATTCCTGGCAAAGACGGTAACGTGAGAGTAGCAGAAATTCGAACACCAAAAGGGATTATCAAGAGACCAATCCACAAGTTTGCTGTTTGGAAATGTAATGCGTTTTTGCCATTTATGCAAACATAATACCCTATAATTAAATTAATTTGCTTGCTCTCTTATCATTTTATCATAATCTCATTGAATTACATTTGTTCGCTCTCTTATCATTGTAGCGTAACTTGAATTCTATGTTTTGCATTACCTTTTACACTTTCTTTCGTACCATGCTTTGTAACATTCTTGATCAAATTGAAATCTGTTTTTTAGTCCATTTGGATTTGGACCACATCACAAGAGGGTAATAAAAATAGTAAGAACTTTGGGATTTTGTTTTTCTATTAGCTATTTTTGCCCATCGTTGGACTTCGTCGTTTTTTTTTATCATTTGTTACCTTTTACACTTTCTTTCGTATCATGCTTTGTAACATTCTTGATCAAATTGAAATCTGTTTTTTAGTCCATTTGGATTTGGACCACATCACAAGACGGTAATAAAAATGGTAAGAACTTTGGGATTTTGTTTTTCTATTAGCTATTTTTGCCCATCGTTGGACTTCGTCGTTTTTTTTTATCATTTGTCATTGCGGGAATTCATCGGAAAATTTTCATTCATATTTGGGCCATAACGAGCCAGATTTTTATAAAATTTCGATTAATTATTATTCGTAGGAGATTACTGTAGATTGTTTGGAGATCTGTTTGGAATTTGGTATTCGTGGAGACTGTGTGCATATTTCGTATAGTGGTTGTTGAATTTTTATCCCAGTTCAGTGGTGGCTTATATTCGCTTTCGTTCCTCCTTGGCGCTGAAATTTTACTTAAAGACAATCGAAGAATTTAGATAAAACGGTGTATGAAAAACACAACACGTGGTTACGAAATCTAAACTTTGCATTCGCCTTGAAAGATAATTTCCTTAAAATAAATTAGATATGAGTACAAAGGCAAAATTAACTTGCTTTCGTGGTATTCGAGGTCGTTTCAAGGGCTCACTAACCAAATTGGCATCCTATGGTGAAAAAGTAGTAGATGAGATTTCGTTGGAGGCATTGTAAGTGCGCTTAGAAAGGCTGAATGAATTGTGGATCGATTTCAAACATTCTTAAGATTCGATATACGAGTTTTCTAACCAGTAGATCCTGTCCCTGAATACGACGAATTTGAATCCAAATATCTATTAGTCAAATCAGTTTTACTTGCTGCTATTAGGGAAAGGAAATCATCTGAGAGCCCTAGTGATGCAATAAATCGATTAGCTCAACAACAGGCTCTTTTGGTAGATCGTGTTAAGGAGTCCACTACGACATCACCTCCCCAGCAGGGTGATACACCTTTACCACCCATTAGAATTGAGCCTTTCGCAGGATGCTATCGCGAATGGCCAACATTTCGAGATGTGTTTGAGGGGTCGGTACATAATCGTTCTTCGTTAACGCCCATTCAAAAATTTCAACTTCTAAAATCTTCTTTACGCGGCGAGGCTTTGAATTTTCTCAATCATATTCCCATATCTGACGCTACGTATGTTCAGGCATGGGATCGACTGGGAAAGCGTTATAATAGACTACGTCATATTATAAATAACTTCATTAAAACCTTTTTTCATTTACCATCTATTCACACTCCAAGAACAATTGCATTGCGTAAAATATCGGATGGAGCAGATGCAGTAGTTAGGGGACTTACATCTATCGATTTTTTTAACAGGGACCACTGGTTAATTTATCTCCTGTTAAATAAAGTTGACCCGGACACGCGTCAAGCATGGTCAGAGAAGACTATTGGCGAAGATTACGCAACCATTGACAAATTTCTAAATTTTTTGGAAAACAGGTGTGAAGTCTTGGAAAGTTGCAAGGGGCATCCCCGAGAGTCGACCAGGTCAAAATAAATTGCAGAAAAAAATTTTCATGTTTCGTCATACTCAAATTGTCCCAAATGTAGCAACTCACATCTTTTATCCCAGTGTACAGGCTTTTTATCCATGGACATTCAGACCAAAAGGGATCTCGTCAAGACAAACAAGCTATGCTTTAACTGTCTTCGCAGCGGTCATACATCGTCTCGTTGCCAAAGTTAATTGCGGTTAGTTTTAGTTTAGTTTTATATGCATTTTATTTACTTAATCACTAACTCTTACATTCTAACAAAAAATGCTTCAATGCTAGCTTACAATTACTTAATAATCTTACACTAACTTACTGGCCCCACACAGGCACTCTAAGCTACTCTAAATTCTTATAACTATGTCTTTCGACTTAATTACATTTTCTTAGAACTATTTATTTTGTATACTTAAAGCTAAGAAAAAAATTTGTTAACAAAACTTAGCATATGGACATAATTTTTTATTTTTAATAAAAACTTAGTATCTAACTTAAAATAAACCTTAGCCTACCTAAACTAAATGTACAGTACACACATAAACACACATAGACGTTATACACAATCATATACATATATCAGTATACAGTAGTAAATTGCGGTGCAAGACATGTCATACTCGTCACCATACTTTAGTTCATTTTGATTCGTTTAATTCAAATGCAAATAACTCTTCGCAACCCAGTAATGAAGTTGATCCTGGTCTAAGCACAAGTTCCCATTTTATTAATCAGTCATTGGATCGTTTAATAAATAATCATTCGCTTACTGCAATACACTGTCTGCCGGTAACCTTACTGCCCACCGCTATTGGGATAGCAGTTGATAGTAGAGGCAATAATCAAAACGTACGGTTCCTTCTAGATTCAGAATCGCTGGTATCATTTATTTCTGAATTATGTGTTCAAAGACTGGGGCTGAAGCGTAGAAATGGAAGAATTCTTATTAGTGGAATAGGAAGTACTCATGCAGGCAAATTTAGAGGTGTCGTTTCGATGTGCATCGGCTCTCGTTTCGAACCAAAAAGTATTTTAGTCGATGCTTATGTATCAGAAAAGGTAACAACAAGTTTGCCATCGGTCTCGTTTGATGTAAAAGATTGGAATCATCTTACAAAGCTGAATTAAGCAGACAACTCTTTTAACAAGTCCAATTCGATAGACATGCTGTTAGGCGCCGATGAGGTTTGGGAAATTTTGCAAGGTGAATTCAAATTTAGTGACCAGGGACACCCTATTGCCCAAAAAACACTTTTCGGTTGGGTATTGGCAGGGAAGCTGTTTGACAAAAGTACCACACAAATCCATTCCGATCACAGTGTTATTGGTTTTTGTTCTATTCCACAAGCATTCTGGACAATCGAAGAAGTAGATCCAAAATCGTTGTTATCCGAAGAGGATAAGAGGATGTCCCTCGAAGAACATTTTATCCAAACTCATAAAAGAGACAGCAAAGGCAGTTATATCATAGACCTTCCTTTCAAAGAACCACCTCAATTTGCAGGCACCATTAGTGGTGCAATTCATCGATTGCAGCGCATGGAAAGGAAGTTTCAGAGAGACGAAGCACTTCACCGTTCTTATTCCCAATTTCTCGAGGAGTATTTAGCCTTGGGTCATATGCGTAGAATTCCGCAGGCAGACGTCGCTCGGCGTAATGTGTTTTACTTACCACATCATGCAGTTCTCAAGCCTGACAGCAGCTCTACGAAACTTCGTGTCGTGTTCGACGGGTCGTTCAAGGATACAAATGGAAGGTCACTTAATGAATGTCTGATGATAGGCCCTCCTATTCACAGAAACTTGTTTTCTGTAACGTTGAGATTTAGGCAACACAAATTCGTTTTTCTTCTGATATCGTGACAAATTTGAATGTCGAAAACAACATCGGGACTGTCTTCGAATTGTCTGGAGAAGATCACCTGCTGATCCTATAGAACATTATTAACAATATACAGTGACCTATGGTACGTCATGTGCACCTTTTCAATCCTTTCGGAATTTGGAACACCTGGCAACAGATAATCAAAATGAATTTCCAATCGCAGCCGAAATCATATACAACGATTTTTATGTGGAAGACGTTTTATCGGAACAAGCGATACTTAAAAAGGAATCCTTAATCCAACTTCTTTTGAAAGGAGGGTTTACATTAAGTAAGTGGCGAAGTAATTGCACAAATCTTCTGCAGACTGGTGACCGAAAGCCGGACGGCGCTGTTTCGATGGACAGCGAGGATGACCCTTGGGTCAAGGTCTTAGGATTGTACTGGAATTCTCAAACAGGGGTCTTTACTTTTCGTTTGCATCTTACTCCTTGTAATTGTGTTACAAAACGACAGATTCTCCGAGATGTAGCTAGCATTTTTGATCCACTTGGGTTTCTTGCACCTTTCGTTATCCTTCTGAAAATCATTTTCCAAGGTTAATGATGTTCCGGGGTCTATCGCAACACAATGGCATACATATCGCGAAGAATTTAAGATTCTGGCGAAGCTTGCCGTTCCTCGTCCAATTGGCTTATCAAATGCATCAGTTCAACTTTACGGATTTTGCGACGATTCGGCCACAGCTTATGCAGCTGTCATATACTAGCGGTTTCAGCAACCAAATGGAACATTCGAAACACAACTTGTTGCGGCTAAGACACGGGTTAATCCTTTAAAACAGCTCACTGTTCCCCGTCTCGAATTGTGCGCAGCTCTTTTACTAGATAGATTATTGAAGGCTGTTTGTAAATAGTTAAAAATAACATTCGCTAACATATTTGCTTGGTGTGACTCAAAAATTGTTCTGTCTTGGCTTTACTCCCCACGTCGTCGATGGGAAATCTTTGTTGGAAATAGGACCTCGGAGATCCTAGATACGATTCCTCGAAACCGGTGGTTCCACGTTCGATCGGAGTGCAATCCTGCAGATTGTGCAATCGTGGCATTTCACCAGCAACACTGTTATCGCATAATATGTGGTGGCATGGACCACATTGGCTTCCACAAGGACTTGGAAAATGGCCAATAGAAAACAAGTTTGAGGAACACCCGGACTGCATAAAGGAAGAAAAGAACCAATGCAACAATTGCTGCTTGCAATACCTCAAGATCATCCCTTCGAAACCCTTTCAGCTAGAGTTTCACCGTTGAACAAATTAGTTAGAAGCGTCGCATTTCTTCTGCGGTATGTTTCAAATTCTCGTAATCTAACTCGCAAACTCATCTGCTTACGTGCCCATGAATTTCGAAATTCGAAAATAAATATAATCAAGTGGTTGCAGGCGGTTTACTTTCACGACTCAATTTTGTACTTCAAAGAACATGGTCAATTTCCAAACAAATGTAATATTTTAAGTTTAACTCCATTTTTAGATGAAGAAGGCATCTTACGAGTAGGAGGAAGAATTGAAGATGCCAACATATCATTCAGTGCAAAACATCCAATTATAATTCCGAAGCAACATCGTATCACCAAACTTATTTTACTCGACGCCCATCACAGATATCTTCATCCAGCAGTATCAACACTTTTTGCACTCATTCGCCAGGAGTACTGGATTATCGGCTGCAGAAACCTACTCAGGAAAATATCACACGAATGCATTCCATGTTTTAGGCAGTGAAAAGCTACAGCAAGCCAAATAATGGGAAATCTACCTAGGCAAAGAATATGCAGGTCCATTCGCAATAAAAATAAAAATGGGAAGGAAATATCATGTCACCAAAGGATATATTTCGCTATTCGTCTGTCTTGTCTCAAAGGCAATACACCTGGAACTTGTCAGTGACCTAACAACGGATGCCTTTTTAGCCGCTCTGCGTCGTTTTGTGGCTAGCCGAGGCAAAACATCGCACATTTACACTGACAAGGGGACAAATTTTCGAGGAGCTGCTCGTACACTTTCTGAAATGCACAATCATGTCCTTTCGGAAGATCACAATTCAGCAGTAGAAGAAGCACTGGCACGAGATGGCATTACCTGGCATTTCATACCCCCCTCCTCCCAACACTTCGGTGGACTCTGGGAGGTGGGTGTAAAATCTGTTAAAAGCCACCTTAAACGAGTGATCGGGGAACACATTCTCACTTTCGAAGAGTTATATACGCTTCTTACACAAATTGAGGCGATTCTCAATTCTAGACCTTTATGTCATATGTCCGATAATGATATTGATCCGTTAACTCCTGCACACTTCTTTTTAGGTCAATCATATTCAGCAGTTCCCGAGCCAACTTTAGACCTACCTACAAATCGCCTATCGTCGTGGCAATCTATTCAAGCCAAGGTTCAAGGGTTGGAAGAGGTGGAGCATGGAGTATGTAACATCACTACAAAACAGACCAAAGTGGCAACAGACGCAACGAGACTTCAAACAAGATGATGTTGTTATTGTTAAAGACCCGAATTTACCTCCTGGCAAATGAATGATTGGCAAAGTGATTAATCCTTCCTGGTACGGATGGACGTGTCCGCGTTGTCACGATGAAGACCGCTAATGGAAATTGTCTTAGACCAATCCACAAATTGGCAGCACTACCCGTATGCTGAAACGTTGTTTCAGGGGCGGCGGAATGTTTAGGAATGTAATGCGTTTTTGCCATTTATGCAAACAAAATACCCTATAATAAAATTAATTTTATTATCATAATTTTAATCATAATCTCATTGAATTACATTTTTGCGCTCTCTTATCATTGTAATGTAACTTGAATTCTATGTTTTGCATTACCTTTTACACTTTCTTTCGTATCATTCTTGATCAAATTGAAATTTGGGTTTCTCGTCCATTTGGATTTGGACCACACCACAAGACGGTAATAAAAATAGTAAGAACTTTGGGATTTTGTTTTTCTATTAGCTATCTTTGCCCCTCGTTGGACTTCGTCGGTTTTTTTTATTATTTGTTATCGCGGAAATTCGTCGGAAAATTATCATTCACTTGCCCTACTTCCTTGTTGAAACCAGGTGCTTTCAAAGGGTACGGAATGTTAGATCACACAACACACCATATTTATCAAAGTCACAAAATATAATAGTGTTGTAATTCACATTTAAACTTATCGATCGTACTCTAAAAGTAACGAACTAAACAAATGCAATTTCAATAGTAAATTCAAAACTAGCACCAAAAAACCAATGTTCGCCATCTTTTTAAATTATTTTTTGTAAGAAAATGTAACACCGTATGTACTAAACAGCTCACATTTTGCATTTTACATGAATAAAAAATCATTCTTGTCATTGGCACTATCGGAGCAACAAAGCTTTTTTCAATTTTTCACTCGTTTCTTCGTCTCTTTGCAATATTTCGCAAGTTGTCTATACATATAGCCAAGCCTCGTTTTCGCGCAATTTTAATCAAGGACATTCGTTTTTTCGGGTTTTCCAGATATTGCTCTTCGCGAAAGATATTCATCCGAGGGAATTTTATTGCAACAAAATCCGAAGCAAAACTTTCCCAAGGAGCGGTCGAAAAATCATTCGATTGTACACTACCAAATTTTACCGAAAACACGTTTTACAAAGTAGAAGATATTATCATACCAAACAGGAACAACAGGCCAATCATTATAAAAGAAATCAAGTTCATAACCACAAACCAAACCCTGTAAATAAACTATCAGACTTACTCGTAAGACCAACTATGACAAATGTATCAAAAACATCTTAACCCATCATCTAATGATATGTAACTATGAAACCATTACCCTACCAGAAATTTTAGAACACGCTAATACTTAATAATATACCTAAAATTGCAACAAATAATTGTAACGATTAGCCTTTAACGCTAAGAGGAAATTATAATATAAGTATATGACCAGATAAGAACGATAGAAAAAAAATTCAAATATGTGCGGCGTTATTCCGGCAATAGCGTGTAGAATCTTGGCCTCGAGCTCGTGCGAAGTGGTTGGCTTGTTAGCGTAAACTAAAGATTTGACGTAGCTCCAGACAAAATAATCGAGTGGTATCAAATCGCATGATCACGAAGGCGAGTTGATGAACGCTCGCCGTGAGATGACCCTGTAGCCAAATTTCTCTTTCAGTGTTGCATCGCTTGTGTGGCATGTAGCGCCGTCTTGTTGGAACCACAGCTCGGATATATCGATGTTGTCGAGCTCTCTCCTCAGAAAGTCCTTTCACATCGCTCTATACCTGATACCATTGAGGGTAACGGTGCCTCCTTCCTCATTTCGAAGGAAATAAGGTCCGATGATGCCACCATGCTATAAACCGCACCAAACAGTCAATCTTTGTGGATGCATTGATGCTTGGCGAACACTTGTGGATTCCGTACGCTTCAAAAATGGCAATTCCGCTTGTTGACATAGCCGCTGAAACAAAAATAGGCCTCGTCCGAGAATATGATTTTTTGGCCAAAATCTGGATCTATGACCAACGTTTTCCATCTCCCAGTAAGCGAACTCACGGCATTGTCTATGGCCGTGCGGATTCAATTCTTACGTCATCACAATCTTATACGAATGTAGGCCCATATTCAACGGCAAAATAAGCCGGGTTGATTCTCCGGCGATGCCTAATTCAGCTGATCGGCGCTGAATTTACATTGCTATGTCTTCTTGAAAAGTGGCCACTACGGTGGTTATGTTTTCTTCGTTTCACACCAATCTCTGTCTGGTTGGTAGCTCAAGATCTGAAAGAGTGTACCCATGCTCAAGCTTTCCACGGTGTGGTGAATTGCCTGCACACTGAAGCCATGATGACGACTGACCTCACGAGGAAATTCCCGTTGCGTATTTCCAACTGAGCCGGAATTTCGATGATATTTTTTAGTAATTTCCGCACGTTCGGCATGCGTAGAACAATGCATTATAAAATGGCAAACCTTACTGAATATTTTAGCAGCTAGACGTTATTGATAACATCGACAACTGCTGAAACATAATAATTGGAAAAACTAACTATTGGAAAAAAAATAAAAAAGGTTAAATAAATAAGAAACAAGAATATTATGTTTTACAATCATATTCATCTACAATATATAATATGTACATAAAAACTAGATATTTGTCAATGTTGTTGCTATGGAGGAACAGCTTTAGCATAGTTCGAAAACGCATTGAAAACGGTCGCCTTTCCAGACCGTATCAAGGAATTCCACAGCGGATAGTATTAACGAGAAACTTTGGTCTGAGGTAAGATTAGAATAACGTGCAAGTTACGTACACAAAGGCTACTTCATCAACTACGGTCAATCCCCCAAACCACCGAGGAGTAGATCATTCGACATCAACCTAAATACAGCGGCCATTCACCAAGCAATATATGCAACACCGGCAATAAGCAACGTTACCCCAATTACGCCACCACTAAACGATGACACAGCGAAAGCAAGCTACAACTAACCTGTGAATATGGGTCAACATAATACAACAGCGTCATCAATATCGGACTAATGCCAAGCAGAGCTATCGATCGTCGTCCAGTAATACGATTGTAATGAATTGTAAGGTCCAAGGGTGACCAGAACCAAAAATAAAGAAAATAAAGTTTTTTTTTTATTTATTTGGCCTTAACCCGAATTGTAACTTGCATGAATAAAATAAAATTTTACGATGACTGATTTGTTTGTATGATATTAGATAGCAGAGTAAGAGACCGTTAACGAAGAGATTCTGTCAAAACGTCTTAGGCCAAAAAGATAACACAGCGTGGTATTGAAAGCGGCAATAAGCTTTCGACGGAACGGTTTCTTGCCGATAACAAGATTTGGTCTTCAAAGTCGAGGTTGATGGAATTCGCGCAATTTCCTATAAATCCAAATGGATAGCTGCGATATAATTGCATGTCATCAGCATATATATGTGCGGAGGAGGACGATGGTATTAAGGAAGAAATTTCAATGGCATGAAAAAAGAGAAAAAGTGGCCCCAAGGTCGAGCCATGAGGAACACCACTAAAGAAAATCAGACGAACTATCAACAACTGATTCAGCTTGTTTACGAAATCTGAGATATAACAGAATAAGAGTAGAAAGAGAAACCAAACAAAGTTCGTAGCTTATAGCACATATTGGTGTGATCAACAATGTCGAATGCTTTAGAGAGGTCTGGAGGCAAGAGGAAGGTTATTTTGTCATTATCGAGGGATCCATTAATGTCATCCACAACTCTCGTTATCACTGTTATGCAACTGCGATTTTTCCTGAAACCGGATTGAAAGGGAGAAAGCTAGTTATTAGAATTTATGCATGTATGCCTCTGGACTACTTTCTCAATAGGGTAAGATGAAGATTGGACTGTAGTCTTTACTATTCGAATATTTTTGCATGGGCATAATTTTTGAGCATTTCCATGGCGTTGGATAGATACTATTAGCACAGATAATAAATCTATACAGATGTCTCATTCATATGGGAAGTTGTGTCGTATGAAAATAGAATCAAGCTAAAAAAAGAGCTTTTTAAAAAGCTGCGAGTTCTTACAAAGAGCAGAAAATTCATTTTTGCTCTTGCCACTGGTCACTCACACATTCATAGTCGTTTATCTCCTATCACACTCCAATGCAAAAACAATACGTGAACAAAAGAAATAAATAAAAAGAAACAATTCGCCCACCTCAACTTGAATGGACTGCGATTTGCAAAGGAATCATACGTTGACGTTTCCCAGTATAACCCAGCAATTTCCCGATTTAGATTTTTGTCAAATTTTGTGCTCAAGATATTAAGTACCTACAAAATTTGATAAATTTCCAAGCATTGAGCAACATCGAACTTATTCGGAAAATGTATATTTACGAGTACATATTTGCTCCCTTTTCTTTCAAGTTGGGGGTGGCCGTGGTGTAGTAGTACTAGCAATCGCTTCTCACTCGGAGGGTCAAGGTTCGATTCCTACTAGTGTAATTGAAACTCAGTCAGAAAAATCTGCGTGTGAAGGTATAATACTGACATGCAGATTTTTCTGTTGTAGAGTTTCAAGCACAAAACAAGCGCAAAAATTGATAACCTTTGAATCTTTCCGAGTGAAGAAAAACCTCTCAGTCCTATTCGAACTCCCACCCCCGGAGAGCTAATATCGAAACCAAGTATACCTGAGTTTCAAACCACAACATCACAACAATGTTTTCCTTTCTCCTTCTTCTATCTTTTAATTGTTTTTTCTTACTTACATACCCATACTTACTTACAAAATTAATTCATGAAAATTAAAATAATTTTGTGTTGCAGTCGAATGAAAACAAACAGCCAAGTCTTCATACCCCTTCCCGAAAGCTCCTTGCACATGCTTTTCATATTACTTGTGCCACTGCCCACACCTTGTGGTGAGAGAAAAAAAAATCTTTCAGTAAACAAAGAAAGAAAGAGAGAAAATAAAAAAGCTTTATATTACTCCGAAAGCTCGTGTCGCCTGGACGAATGTCGGCTAGCCGACCAAAAGTGAACCATTTTTTTTCTGTGCTATTAGGTAGAATATGATTAAATATAGGCACTAGGGTGCGTAAAACGACAGCAGGAATCATTTTCACGAACTCTGGGTGCATATCGTCACAACTAGTGGCATTTGATTTCATGAACAAAAGACTATCAGCAATTTCGACGATATCAACGCAGGCAAACTCAAGAACATTATTAAAGTAGGGAAAGGAAGGGCTGGGAAAGGAAGCGATACAAAGCTCTAAACTAATTTATTTAGATATAGTGGTCATTTAAATTAGATGACGTCTTTCCAACTTCAATTTGTTTGAAATTTTTCCATAGCTGCTTTCCATTTAAAAGTGAGCTTATCTTATTCCTATAGAAATTTCGATTTGCCACTTTTATATTTTTGACAACTATAGCCGTCTGTTTAATATATAGCCGAATTTGAGTGCCAAGCCACGAGCACTGACCATGCTTTAAATACTTACCCATGATGCGAACGTGATTATTACATAGGGGCCCTATTAGTTCAAGAACGTTATTTGGTCATAAGGAGAAAATATAAAACACACTTTCCGACTCCACATGTTAAGCATCAATCTCCAATTGACGGTAGTTAAGGCAATGGAAATCCCTATATTTACAGTTCAGATCCTGTCCACTTATTATAAAGTTATAAGTTAAAAATAAAAGGTCGTGTTTGGAATAAGCTGGTGCAGCGAGTGGGTCATAAAGCACACTATTGTATGAATCAGTCGCAAAAAATACATCCAATAGAGTACTTCCTACGTCGGAATAATGTGTAGTAACCGTTGTATTGACGGGGAATAGGTTAAGGAGCCGTCTGAAAAATTTCGCTCAACTAAAAGGTTATTATTTAGATCACCACAACAATTATGTTGGGATAGCATGGGGTTATAGACTCCAAGGGGGAAAAAACGGAACGGGGCGTGAAAAATTCGTTCTCTGATTGACACTATTGTGTACCTGTATTATAATCCTTTTGGGTCACCTCCATACTTTCAACAGTTTAACGTCTAGTTTGGAAGTCCTTGGCGCTTAGTTCGGCAGTTTTTTTCAGAACCTTAGGATCTTTGACTCTTAAGCCTTCCTCCCACGACAAGGCATCCAATGAAAGGACGGTATTCATTACTTACTTAATTAGGTGGCACTGCAACTCGGGTTGAACCTGGGCCGCAACTATCAAGACTCTCCAGTTAACTAGACACTTAGCAGATTGTCCCAAGTTGCGCATTCCAAGAGGGTTCAGGTCCCGTTCTGCCTGCGCGGTGCAGTAAGGTCTTCGTCTACTGCTTTGTCTTTCCAGTTTAGATTCGAAGTCTCTGTATCACCGAGCATTAGCGTCCACTTCCTTTTCATGTCCTAGCCATATAGTTTGTCATTGAAGCTTTTCCTCCAAAGCAAGCCAACGCAACGGAATACCGTATGAAGGACTTTTCTCTAGAAACGGCAGAGGACATCTTCGTCCGCTTTCGATAGAGGCCTTTCTCCAGCGCCATATGGTAGAACTGGGATGATCAGGGTCTTACAGCGTCAACTTGTCTAAAACCTTTTTTGACATCAAAGGTCTTGGTTAAGTCGTTATGGATCTTGACCTAGCTGCTGCTGTTCAATCCAAATGTTGATGGATGATGTTAAAGGTCTCCTCTTTTGTGGATCGGGTAAACGATGATGAGATTTCTTTTATCAGATTCATCAGGCATAGGCTCTTCTGGAAAGATCTAAGAAATTACTTGGTGTATGCTCTCCACAAAGTCACTTCCAGCAGTTGTGTATGCCTCGGTCAGTCGTCAGGTCCAGCAGCGTTTTGTTTTTTCATTAGCGCGCGCTGTAAGGTTAAGATACCGTTATTTTCACACAGTGTGTGCGAAGAAAAGTTAGGGAGGAAAGGAAAAGAGGTACCGATGTAGGCTAGTTTTGAGTGTTTGAACTTTATAGTGGTCAGGAAATAAAAGGCTCGGCAAGATGTTCCATAAGCGAGATGGAAGATATTTTAATGTACGCCCGAAAGTGGGCTTGAGTTTAAACTTACGAGCATTCATAGCGAGACTGGAGTATAAACGACGATCTACAGAAGTTGCACTTCTCTTCGCTAACCTTGTGGCCAACCGCAGTCAATCTTTTGAAGACCTCTTCCAATATTTCCAGGTGTTAGCGGAAATTGTTGGCGACGATTATAATGTCATCCAGGTATACGAACACGTGCGGTTCCAGATCGGCACCAAGCACAGTATCGATAAAACGATGCCACTTCGCCGGCGCGTTATGTAACCCGAATGGCATCCTCTTGAATTGAAAGAGGCCCCGATTGGGTACAGCGAAAGCTGTATAAGGCCGAGACTTCTCTTCAACGGGAATCTGCCAATACGCCGACTTGATGTCCAACGAGGACAAGAATTTGGAATCCCGGAGCTTGTCCAAGGTAGCTGAGATGGAGGTGAGAGGATAAGCATCACGTTCCGTGACCTTATTCAACTTTCTGTAGTCAACGCAGAACCTAAAGGAGTCATCCTTCTTTTTAATCATTGCAATGGGAGAAGCCCAAGGACTACTTGATTTTTCTATAATACCTTCTTTTAACATATCTTCTAATTCCCTATCTATATGACGCTGAACCGCCGGCGAGAATGGATAGTAACGCTGTTTTATCGGTTCAGACGTCGTCCTAATGCCTCACTAAGTGTGTGCATCCTAATCCTTCTGGCATGTTTTTAAAAACGCTAGCTATAACCCTAGCTATAACCCTACCTAATTCCCTATCCTGGTCTTCATCTAAATCTACTCTCTCCTTAATTGCTGAAATCGATGCCACCTGTGCCTGGTTCGAAAAATTCCACACGTCTGATCTCAGATGCGGGACAATTCCCGTCCGGGACCAAAAGTCGGCACCCAGTATCAAGACATGTGGAAGATTTGGAATTACTAGACATTCCAGTAGGATCGATTTCCCCTGCACTACTATTAGCAAAGACAAAAAACCTGCAACCTCTATACCTGCACCGTCAGCTAAAGAAACCCTACTAATGTTTGCCTTTCCCAACTCTAACCCTAAACTCTTTAACACATGCCATCCATCCACACAGATGATCGTACGCGAAATTCCTGAATCCAATAATCCTAACATCCTAATTCCATAAACCCTAACTCCTAAATAAAGGCGTACGTCATCTTCCTGCGCCTCGAGTGTGAAACCTAAATGAAAAACTTCTTCCGTCGTTCCTACCAGCCGGTTACCAGCAGGCAACCTTTCTAATTTTGTCGGCGCACTCGCCCTGCCGATGCGAGAGTCCGATTCCCATTTCCCGAACACGTTGGGCAATCCCTTCGTATAACCCCTACATTTCCACAACCTACACAACGCCTAGGAGCGGAACAAGTATTAGAGAGGTTACAATTGTAGCATCTCATTCGAGTTTCAGTTTTTAATGCATTTTATTTTCTTAATCACTAACTCTTACATACTAACAAAAAATGCTTAAATGCTAGCTTAAAATTACTTAACAATCTTATATTAACTTACTGGCCCCACGCAGGCACCGCAGTATCTCATCCGACTGTTCGGTTGAGTGCTACTGCGGACCGTCGCGACTCGAGACTCCACCACCCTTGGTTCTTCGACCGCCACGAGTTCGTTGAGTTGGTGGTGGGATGAAGGAATCAACATTTGCTCGAACTGTTTCGAGCCTTCTACTCAAGCAACAAGGTCCTTGATGGATTTCGGATCCGTCAGGCCTAGTTGAGTTTGGTAGAATGGTGCCAGATTCCTCTGTACCATCCTCAACTTTCAACTCTCTGATAACGGCTCAGAGAGTCTACCAAACATGTTTTCCATGATGGCCAACGTATACACCTATAGACTCTTCCTTCCCCTGGGTACGTTGCCTAATCTCTTCCAAGAGCAGATCATCATAATTTGAGGGAAGGAACTCCAACTTCAGCTCTGAAACCAATTCTTCCCATGAACCTATTAATCTCCTATTCGCCCTAAGCCAAATGAGTGCCTTCCCCTCGAAGAGCTCCACCGCTGACCTGAAAAGCTGAGAAGAAGATACTCCCCTTGCTGCTCTTAGTTCCACCACTCGTTCCAATAAGGAATTAAGAGAAGATCCGCAACGTTCACCTGAAAATTTTAAGCCCCACTTCTCGATGCGTTCCTGAAATCGTTCTTTAATCGGCTCTTCTCGCTGTCTGGGTTCCATAGGCGTCGTCCATTCCGTTTGTATTGTCGGTGGTGTCGTCGGTAATCGGCCTACTCTACTTATGCTTGAAACACTAGGGCGTATCTCCTCAACTACCTCTTCTGCTTCCCTATCCGTTAGGTCGGATAGAAGAATTAACAGTTCCCCTTTCAGCTCATTCCTCTCCGCCATCTATTCCATCGAGTCCGGTCGTGACCTATCTAGTCTACCTATCGCCCACTCGATCTTCGTGAGAATCTTCAGGTACTCCGCCGATTTCGGATCATCTGGATGATTCTGGAGCAGATCTTCTTTCTCTGTTATTTTTTTCCTTATCGCGTCAGCGTCCTCGTTGAATGTAAATGGGTAGCTGACGTTGACACCCATGGAACTCCGTCGTTTCAGTAGCCGTGCGGCACGAAGCGATTTCCACATGCTGTCTATCGTCGCCATCTTCAACCCCCGAGCTGCCATCTCGTAGGTAAGCTCCTCCTGGGATAACCTGTTAATTTCCATTTTACGAAAAACGTTTAACTTCAGGTTATACTGAATCGCAACAGCGCAATAAAAGGAAGCCGAAAGAAAAAACTCAAACACTATTTGCGGACGCGGCAACACTTATCTGTACATGTAAAATAGTCGCAAAAACTCAATACAAAGTCACTCAAAAAAAACTCTGATAGTTAATAGTTAAACTCTTGATAGTTAATACGAATGAAAACAACAACAAGAAATCGAAAGAAACAAAAACAAATCACAAAAATCAATCAAAAAAAAATCCAAATATATATATGTACAATATATTGTACGAGTATGTCTCCTTTTAGTGTATCTGCATGACAAAACCGACTCAGTTTGCTATAAGGGAAAAACTAAAACAAGCGTCATGGTCTCCATACAGCAGGACGGTCTCCCTATTAACCTCAAAAATCTGAGAAACTTATATATCAAGTTCCACCAGATTTTCAATATGTCTCCCCAAAAAGTTTCAGACGACCTTGCTGCTTTTGGTCACGATGTGCACTCAAAGAGGATATCACATTTTCAAGGGAGCAGAGCTGGCAACGACAAATTTTTTCATGTGTGCTACCATTGCCACTGTTACAACCATCCACTCCTACGACCTCTCGAGATAACCTTCACATGTTGGTTTTAGATGTTATATATACATCGATACATTATCTTCAGTCAAACTAAAGAACAACGTTTCAAGGATCTTGTGACTATATTCCAAATATTAAACGAAGCTAACGTAAAAGCCCAAATGCACAAATGTGAATTCCTAAAACCTGAAGTAGAGTTTGTGCCTGTTTACATTGGCGACGGGATGAAAGTCCTCACCATAAACGTCGTGTTCACATTTTCATTGTGTTGAAAGACTTTTTGATAAGTGGAGCACTTGAATCGGAACATTTTTAATTTTTAAATTTGCGCAACTGGCCTGAAACATACCATTTTTCCTATTCTTCACACTTTCTTTCTCATCAACGATCAAAACTAAAATGAAAAAATATGTCAGAAATGGAACGATATGGAAAAAAACGATGTGTTGCACCCGAGAATCAATTTTAGAAATGGATTCTCGGTGGAAGTAGCCCTTCTTCTTCCCACTTCTATAAAAATCGTTCCCTCTCTTTCGGGCAATCTTCCTGCCCACGCCAATGTGAACAGGCACTTTCTCGGATTTGTTATATCTCAAAATCAAAACAAATCCAACAAAAGTCAGAGCGATAGCTGAATTTCCAGTGTCAAAATCATTGAGAGACCTTAGATCTTTCTTTGGCATGCCAGGTTATTATAGGCGTTTCATGCGCGATTACACGAAAATAGCTAAGCCCCTGACATATCTTTTAAGAGGAGAAGATAGACGAGTGTCCAAAACGCAATCCAAATTAAAACCTATTCACATGGATAAAAGTGCGTTAGAAGCTTTCAATAAAATCAAAAATTCCTTAATATTGAATGATGTCATGCTATCATATCCAGATTATATCAAAGATTTAGAATTGACCACAGACGCATCCTACTATGCTCTTGGTGCAGTGCTAAGCCAAGAAGGAAAACCAATAACATTTCTGTCCAGAAGCTTGAGTAAAGCCGAAGAAGCCTATGTCACAAACGAAAAAGAAATGCTTTCCATTATATGGGCATTAGGCACCCTTCGTAATTTCCTTTACGGATTGAAAAAAATTATAATATTCACAGATCATCAACCGCTAACCTATGCGTTGAGCAATAGAAACACGAATGGAAAAATGAAAAGATGGAAAGCAATTTTAGAAGACTCTAATCATGAACGTAGATACACTCCCGGAAAATCAAATGTAGTGGCTGACGCTTTATCCCGCATTCCACAATCAACAATTACTTCCCTCAACCCAACACAACACAGCAGTGGAAGCTGAAAATTTAACTCCAGCAATAGAAATCCCAATAAATGTTTTTAGAAATCAGATAATCATCAAACTAGGGAACACAAACAGTCGGCAATTACAGGTGCCATTCACTAATTTCAGTAGACATATAATTATTAAGCCAAATTATACCAAAGAAAATCTCATGAGAATTTTTAAACGATTCCTACACCCATAAATACGTAGTAAACGGCCTATCATCCCCTGAAAGAGTAATGGGAGTAATTCAAGAATTATATCTCTTACATTTTTCAAACTATAGAATGCGTTACACTCAATCTCTGGTCAAAGATATTTCATCTGAAAGCAGACACGAGGAAATAATAGTCGAAACTCATACTAGGGCTCATCGCGGTTCGGATGAAAATAAGAAACAAATATTAGACAAATACCATTTTTCCAGTATGATGAAAAATATCAAGCAATTTACAAATCAATGCTAGACTTGTAAGAAGAATAAATATGACCCTCGCTAGGTAAAACCCCGGTACCAAATTATCCCGGTCACACAGTTCATATCGACATTTTTTCGACTGAAAAACAATTAGTTCTCACTGCAATAGATAAATTCACCAAATTTTCAATAGCCAAAATGATTAATTCTAAAGCAATAGAAGACGTTAGGCGACCACTTCGCGAAATCATTTTCCAATATGGCGTTCCCCAATATTTAATAATTGATAGCAGTCTCTAAATTCTGAAACAATACATTTCATGCTTAAGGATGAATTGATGTCTTTAATGTCTTTACCACACCACCTTATAAAAGTGAAGTGAACGGACAGGTAGAACGTTTTCATTCTACCTTAGCCAAAATTGTGAGATCTTTAAAAAAAGAAGTCATAAATAGAAATTTCAAAGAATTGCTTCTAAGAGCAGTTAATGAATACACGAGTAACCACACTTTACACACTTCTACGAAAAAAAGACCAGTTGATTTATTTTTTGGCAGAACAGCACATTCTTCACCAGAAGATTACGAGAATGAATGTGAATGTGTTTTTATTGAGACTTTTTTTTACAAATTGAATTATTAAATAAGTTTTACATAGTTGAGATAAGTAGCCGACTATTAACATTATGTCTGGCTAGGTCTATTTGCATAACTACATACATACACGTAGGTGTTCAACACTAAAAGGTTAGTAACTAACAACTAATGATGTTAAGCTTGCTCTCGGCGTACCAAATATTGAGACCTAAACTATTGACTAGAATATAGTAAGAACATGAAAATAAACAAAGACATTGATAGGTATAATAATCTTAACGTATAATAATCTAATGGTCGCATACAATTGCCCTTTAGAATTATGCACAGTTATTTTAATATACATACTCTATTCTTATGAATCTACATATCAAAATGATGTGAGCTATTTTTGTATACCAGATATTGGTATTGCTAACCCCTTAGGTTGTTAGAAGAGGCTTTTTCATAAAAGGGAATAAGGAGGTTTCCTCCTTCGACAGGTAGGGTCAAGGGATTAGATCCATTAAATAGATTAAAAGGAGAGAGGTAGTAATTATCTTCAATTGCATTAAGCCTGTGGGAGTCAATTAAGGATCTCACAAGACTGTTCGGGTGAGTTTCCATTCGCTGCAGCATTTTGAGAGTAAGGCTTATAAGGTAGGGCATTAATGGTGTTATTTTGCATTCCTCGTATAGCACTTTGTTCGAAAACCATTTTTTGTTCGCCTTTCTGTACTTTCCGCAACAGAATCTCAACATTTTTCTCTCAAAAGTCTCGAGTTCTTTGGCCACTGTAGGAGAAATAGTGAACCAAACGCAGAATCCGTATGAGAGGACGGGTCTGATGAGCATCTTATAGAGAATAATTTTCGTTTTTTTATAAAGCTTTCGATTGCAATAAAGGTTTCAAAGTTGCTGTTATAGCTTTTGCTTTGAATAACATCTTTCTTGCTCTCAAAACGATAACATCGTTTTTCCAGTTTACTGTGCGATATCTATTTTTTTTTCTCTTGCCCGCCGAGTTCGCAAACCGGTTTCTCTCTTTTAAACCGTACTCTTGCTTATTGATTTCTTTCTTTCTTTCTTTTCTTGCGTCCACGTGAGTGTGAGTGAACCAAGTGATCCTTGAATATGGCCCACGGGCCAAACACAATAGGTGGTCGATTTGGACTTTTAGATTCAGATCCTGACCCAAACATTCAACCAAAAAAAAAAACTAAATATAGTTCGTTACCTATGGATCCCTTCCCCGTACTACCTTCATGTTCAAATAAAAAAAATCCTCGATTTATGTCAATGTCTCCTAAAACTAGTGAAAAGCCCATATCATCCCTTAACCCCTTTCTTCTTAAAAAAACCATTGATTCGATTAGTAAAGATTACGAAAATATATCCTAACTCCGCGATGGAAGCCTCCTTATCCTAGTCAGATCACAAAAGACTGCAGATCTCTTCCTTAAAGCCAAAGATCTCGCTGGCGTCTGCCCAGTAGCAGTAAAACTACACGATCGCCTCAACCAATCTAAAGGCATAGCTTATGCACCGTGCTTAATAAATGTTTCTGAATCAGAAATCGTCAGCGAAATGAAGTCACAAGGAGTAACGGAAATTTATAAATTCTTGAACGAGATGGAAGATGGAAAGCAAAGGGCATCAGGCCTAATGCTTTTCACATTCGACCTTTATCAGCCCCCAAATCTGTAGATATTGACTTTTACACAGCCAAAATCTCAGAATATATACCGAATCCAATGCGCTGTCGAAGTTGCCAACTTCTTGGCCATACAACGAAACGCTGCAATGGTAATCCAAAATGCGAATCTTGCAATTTACCTCCTCACCTACCCGAACCATGCACTCGCTTAATGTGCGCAAATTGCTTCCTCCCCCACTCATCATCATCAAAAACGTGTCCAGCATATAAACAAGCAAAGGAAATAATATCAATTAAAACGTCAAAAAAATGTACAATGGCAGAAGCCAAGAGAATCCATAACCAACAAAAGTCAGCCCATAATCAACCGTTAACAGAATCATTTGCCGAACAGCTTGCAAAAACAAATAATACATCTACTCCATCCCATTCTCTTCCCGTCCAAGATAATCTGTCCCCTCCAAAAACCTCAACATTTAACAAAAGCAATGTTAAACACAATACCAATTTAACATCAAAACAATCAAGCGATAAAGAACCGGACCACACACATCTAAACTCTACCGTAAAACTAGCCATCCCAAACACCAATACTACCAATAAACGCACAACCACACCCGCAAATAATAATCTTAACAATATCCCGCATAAATCATCTGTTACACAAAGTCTGTCAAACAATAATAATTCAACTCGCTCAAATACCTACGACGAAACAAATAACCACCTCTCCACCACACACGCACATAATAATAGTACCAATACCCCTCTCGTACCCTCGCCTATATCAACTGTTACACAAACACCTTTAGCAAATAAATATTATTATATTGAAGCCACTGATGAGAATGATGTTACCATGCAATAAAACTGCAATACAAAATCCAAGCATCAGAAACCACCCTCCTTCTACTTCAAGTAAAACAAGTTCATGGAACCAATGTTTATCTGACAAAGCTCTCAATATTCTTCAATGGAATATGGACGGTTTTTAAAATAATTTTGATGAGCTCAATATACTAATTAGTAAATACAACCCTGCAATTATATCCATTCAAGAGACATATTGTCCTTTTAACCATACACCGTACTTGAATTTTGATGGTTATTTTCATAATTTACCAAGCAATGACACTAGCAAACAAGGTGTAGCATTATTAATAAGAAAGAATACTCCTCATAAACCACTCCCCTTAAACTCAAGCTTACTAGTTCTAGCAGTGGAAGTACAACTTAAAACTAAGTTCACATATATAAATATTTACTTACCTCCTAAGCAAATAATCAATAATAATGACTTGGAAGACATCATCAATCAAGTTAAACTTCCCATCATATTCGGAGGAGACGTCAATGCTTGGAATATACTATGGGGTTCTAGGACCACTAACAATAAAGGTGCCTTATTAGAAAAATTATTTTCTAACTCCAACTTACTTCTTCTCAACGACGGCTCCCCTACCCATCTCTCTACCCACAATTCCCTAACACACGTTGACGCCACTTGTTTCTCACCCGAACTGTATCCAAAAATTACTTGGAAAACTTTAAAAGATCTATATAATAGTGACCATTTCCCGATAATCACTACATTGAAAACTAGCCCGAGAACAGACGCAAAAATATTCAATCCAAGATTTAAAACAGACTTCTCCGATTGGATAATCTTCAAAGAAAAAGTCAGCGAATATCTTTCTGATAAACCCGTATCCAGAAATATAAATAAAGAAGCCGCTTTGCTCCAAAAAGCTATTAGAACTGCAGCCAATTTCTCTATCCCTCAGACTACTCCTATACAACGAAAACTGGTTGTCCCTTGGTGGAACTTCGACTTATCCTTACATAAAGAAAAAATGAATGCCCTTAAGGAATTTCAAAAAAATCAAAATACACAAAATCTAATAAAATATAAAAAATGTAATGCAAAATTCCGTAGAAAGGCCAAGGAGAGTAAAGCCAAAACATTTTCCGAATTCACGACAACTATAAATCCGAACTCCGCCCCCGCTATAATATGGCATAACATTCGACGGTTGACTGGTGATCCAAGTTCACTCAGTATTAACAACATAAACAACTTAGTAGACGCACCAGAAATATGTAAATACATAGCTCAAAGTTGGTCAAAAAAATCAGAAAACGAGTACTTTTCAACGGCATTTATCAATACTAAGTCCGATTTTATGAACAATTTAGCCCCTCAATACATTTCTAATCCCATCGCACTACATATCAATCACTTTAATAAAGTTTGAAACCTCCCTTAACAAAGTCAATGGCAAAACACCGGGTAGAGATAGAATATCCTATCCTATGCTTAAAAACCTCCCACTCGAAACTAAAAATAGACTAATTGAACTACATAACAGCATCTTGAACACTTCAGTTATACCACAAACCTGGAAAACTGCAACAATATTGCCCATACATAAACCAAATAAAGACAAAACCACAATCGAAGGTTATAGACCAATCTCTCTCATCCCCTGCTTATCTAAAATCCTAGAGAAAATAGTTGCGAAACGTCTTTTATGGTTTGCCGAAACAAACAAACTAATCAGCCCCAATCAGGTTGCATTTAAAGCAAACAGAGGATGTGTGGATGCACTCCTTCACATAGATTATTTTGTATCCAGAGCGTTATCAGCTAAAAATCATGTCTCTATACTCTCACTGGACTTTGAGAAGGCCTTCGATATGATAGGTCTACACATTGTTTTAAAAAGTCTTAAGGAATGGGGAGTTGAACGGAATATATACGGCTATGTAAAATCATTTTTGACCAACAGAAAATTTTGTATAAAAACTAATAATGTTTATTCGTCCAACCATCCATTGCATAACGGTATCCCTCAAGGATCACTTCTATCGGTAGTTTTATTCATAATTGCCTTCGATAACATAAATTCTATTTTACTGAAACATAAACTGTTGGATCACTGCATGTACCCAGATGATATTTATATACTATGTAAAGTTAGTGATAATAATAGCAGTAAGAGCTTGTTGAAATTAGCTTTGGAAGAAATCTTAGAATGGTCAATAATCTCTGGTGCAAAATTATCAATTCATAAATATGCACATACGTAAAAAACCAAATTGTCAGTTCAGTTTTTCAGTTTTAATGCATTTTATTTTCTTAACACTAACTCTTACATTCTAACAAAAAATGCTTAAATGCTAGCTTACAATTACTTAACAATCTTATACTAACTTACTGGCCCCACACAGGCACTCGAAGCTACTCTGAATACTTATATCTATGTCTTTCGACTGCATTTACATTTTATTTATAAATACTTATTTTCTATACTTAAGGCTAAGAAAAAATTTGTTTACAAAAACTTAGCATATGGACATTTTTTTCGTTTTTATAAAAACTTAGTATCTAACTTAAAATAAACCTTAGCCTACCTAACCTAAATGTACAATACACACATAAACACACATAGACATTATACACAATCATATACATATATCAGTATACACCTTTGTAGACACTGATATATGTATATGTTTCTTAAATGCTAACCTAAACCTATGTAAGTTGGCCATCGCTATTTACTGAGCAAATAGATTGGTCAGCTCTGCCTCATTAGTGAGGCTAGTCCGTAATTGACGGAAACGACGACGAAACAACTTCCCCATCATTCAACCACCAGAAATGCTGGTGCTGCCGAACGACATCCCTCTTATTGCGATTCCCCACCGCCCTACTGAACCTGAGGCGATCCAAACTGCCGTGTGCGACGTCTCTGTTGTAGTTGAGTCGCCTGTCCCCAGCTGTCCGAGCGACATGGAAGATTAACAGGACCGCTGATCTATCCTGGATCAACCCTATCTGATCTAGGCAGAGGAATGCTTCCGGTGGAACGAAGCCTTCAGAGCGCACACTCTCGTGGTAAAGGTAATTGGGGTAGTAAGCCCCAGATATCAGGTTATTCGTCAAGGTCATTGCTCTTGCAATGTGCCTTCGAGTCAGCTTAATTACGAAGTTGTCTACTCGTATTAGGTTCGCCCTATTGTAAAGGACCTCGTTAGGATAAAATTTCTTGTACTCCGACTCTGGTGTTCTATACAAGCGAAGACAAGCCCTAAGACAAGCCCTCTCAAACACCCGAATCTTTTCCATTAAGCTTGCTCGTACATTGAACCACACGGGACAACCAAATACCAGCATGGGCCTGATAAGGGCCATGTAGCAGATTACCTTTACACTCGCATCGAATTGGCTGCTATAAAACAGTCTCTTTGTAAGGGCAAAAGCACCTTTAGCTCTGGCCAAATACAGAAACTGATCTAGCCAGATTCCAAGGTATCTGACTACATTTCGACAGGCAAGAGGTTGTCCGTGTTGTCCAACGATAGAGAACTTTCGCCAATTTTTTCTGGTATCCCTAGAGGCTAAAAAGAATGGTTTCCGACTTCTGAAAGTTGTCATCGCAAAATCGTTTTATCTTATCGAAGTCACGCTGCAAGAGAGTATTAATGACCTCGATTTTTGGACCTTTACTGTACGCTACCAAATCCTCTGCGTACGCAATAGTATGGGAAAGTGAACATATCAAGTCGCTTGTAAAAATATTGAAAAGGATCAGCGAATTGACCGCGCCTTACTGAAGACCATTTTTAATTTGAAATATCCCAACAGAAGTAACATCGCCATTTTTCACGATGAACTGTCTGTTAGTTAGCATATTATAAAGAATGTACAAGAGTGGTTTACTGATCCCGAACCGAGTCAGCTTATAGAAAAGACCTTCTAACCATACGGTGTCGAAGGCCTTCTTCAAGTCAACAAGGCAGGCACCAGTGCATTGTTTTTTGCCTTTATTCCATTGGATATTGGACACCAGTTTAGACGCGGCATGTGAGATATCATGTCCCGCCTTAAAACCGAATTGATTATCCGGAATTATATGTTTGTCCTCAACCCACCTAGACAGAGCCCTATGGATTACCTTTTCAAAAACCTTACTGATATTCGGAAGGAGACTTATCGATCGGAGATTCGCCGGATTGGATATATCCTTCCCCTTTTTGGGGATAGGTTGAACCACTGCCGTTTTCCAATGCGCTGGATAATGTGCATTATTCATTGCATTATTAAACAGGATGGTGTAAATGTCCACCGCTTCTAGAGGAAGATGTCGAAGCACGATGTTCGGAATACCATCGGTCCCCACTGATTTCTTAGCCCTGATTGTATCGAAGATCTCATGGAGTTCTTCATTCGAAATGAATGGGGGTAGGTCACCCTCTCTGGCAATGACATTATTGGCCATATTTTCTTCGTTGAACTGGGTGAAACCAGAGCCTTCGGATCGCCAGTTCCCTATTTCATTTCGAATGCAGAAGTCGTGCACCAAGACGCGATTGTCCAGGTCATAATTAGGGCCAATGATATCAATGGCCTTGTATACTTCCTGGAAAGTCGCCCCTATGGTCTCAACTTTCTCCTGTGGATCCTCGATCACAAAGAAGTCGTCAGCATCAGCGGCCTCATTTGGATCAATACCTGCTATTGTTAGTAACCGTTCGTTGTCTGTTGTCCGGGCTATTTTAAGGCACTGAATCTCGTTTTTATTTTTTCTCCGAAATAGTTTATTTATTTGCGGAAACATATTCGGGTTGCTGGTGTTTACAGCCCGAACCTTGTTGTTCCAATACAAACTTACAGAAATTCTGTAATTCTCTTTTATTAGCGTTTGAATATTTTTAATCGACGACTTCAGTGTCCTAATCTCCGGCTCTTGTCGGTCAGTTAACTGTCTGTACAAGTTTTTGAGTCTTGTCAGAAGTCTACTTTTCTGTCGGTGCAGTGCGTCAATAGTAGGATTGCGGAACAGGTCTTCGTTAGTCGTACGTCGATACCGCGGTATTGTAGTGTCCATAGTTTGTTTAATTGTCTCGTCCATTTGTTTTAGGTAATTGTCGATCTCCTCGTTTAACAAATTCCTATTGGACGGTGGGTGGAGGAGCGTGTTCGAGGAAAGCGCTCTTGTCAAAGTTGCGGAGAAGCGTGTCCATCGAGTCTTACTGTAGTTGTAAGAATATCCTTGGACAAACTCCTCCAATTCCGCAATTTCGTTAGGAACTGTAATTTCGGTGCTAAAACCGCAATGGTCACTGTCATACACGAATGTGCACAGTTTAGCGTTTGTAAATTCGTACCTGTCAGTCGTATGCGTTCGTCGTACAGCAGTAGATCCAAATAAGGCCCGCCTCCGGGAAACGACGGGTTAACCGTCGCTTTAAGACCGAGTCTGTACATGACATCGTGCTGACCCCACCAATCGAGTAGTAAGTTCCCTCTAGTATTTGGCAATTATTTCCCCAATCTCTGTGTCTAGCGTTCAAATCTACGCCGATTGTAAAATAATTCTCCCCCGATTCCAGCCTCAGAAGTCGAAAAGGCGTGTCGAGCTCTGTAATGAATAGAGTGGATTGTGAAGTATCAGGTGCATAAACAAAGGCCAAGTACAGCCGCTTTCCACTGCGGAGCGGGATGTAAATGACGACTGCCTCCAACACCCGGAACCTGCGCAACACGCCTTTGTACACTCTGTGAAATTTTATACCTTCTTTAATGAAGATCGCGACACCGCCTCCATGTTTGGATCTGGGCCGGTTTCTTCTTCTAACAATATAATTATTGTACTCCAGTTTGTGCTTATCGGTTAGCTTGGTTTCGCTAGCGAAAAGCACATCAGGAGTTTGGTCTTGTAGCAATTTAAACATCGCGGCTCTTCGTTCAATCCTAGTCAGTGAATTAACATTCACCGCAAGGACCTTCAAAGTTTGCTCCACCATGTGCGTACCCATTACGGCATGTATTGCGTTAGGCCCGGCAGCAGCGAGTAGATCTGGTCCACCCGCTTGGCCTGTTCTTGAACCTGCTTTTGCAACTGAGCCATCTGCCCTTGGATTGTGAGCAAGATGGCTAGCATGTTAGGTGCAGCTTCCGTTGTTCTCGGCGTTGGCGCCGGAGAAGCAACAGTCGCTTGCTGTACAAAAAAAAAAAAAAAAAAAATTGTTCAAAAGTAGATATTAACCTTAATAATATATTAATAGAAAATGTTAACAATCTAAGTATTTTAGGTTTAGTTTTTAATAATAAGTATTGCTGGAAACAACACAGAAAAACAAAGAAATCCCTAACTGCTAGAACAAATATTTATAATAAGATACTTAGCTTGTAAAAGAAGTAATGTACACATTAACACTCTTTTCCACATAACAAAAATGTTAGTTTTAAGTAAAATAGACTATGGTCTATATATATACGGGCAATGCCCGATATCAATACTTAAAATCATCAAACCTTCGTACCAACAAGCTGCCCGGAGAAGTATAAACGCTTTTCCTACTACACCCATTATAAACATCCTTGTTGAAGCAGGACTACCAAGCATCGAGGAACGAAGAGATATGATTACATTAAAACTCTTTGCCAAACTTATGTTCTCCAGAAACTCAATCATTGACGAAGATATAAAAAGAGCAATGAATCACAAGCTTACCAAGCGGATACCATCTGCAATCGCTACCATACTTGAAAAAGCAAAACAAAATAATCTCGCACTAAGGCGAAACCAGAGCACTACCCCACGCCACCCTCCATGGTCTATCAGTTCTGAGTCTATGATACTGACCCTAGCAAATTATAAAAAGATAAATACGAACAGTACAACATATCGTAAATTTTTTGCGAGTATTTCATCAAACTTGATTTCAGATGGGTGGAATCTAATTTTCACGGACGGATCAAAGACATCAGCAAACACATCTTTTGCCGTATCTCTCGAAAATGGTACGATCGCCTGCATAGGTAATCTACCCGAATTCGCATCAATTTTTACAGCTGAAGCCTTTGCGATTCTTCAAGCCGCGAAAACTGTCATGAAACAGCGAGGTAAACACGTAATATGCTCAGATAGTATTTCGGTCCTGAATGCAATAAAAAATCCGAATAACAATTCCGAGCTTATATCCGACATCCGATACCAGCTCACCAAATCACCTAAAAATATTAAACTGATGTGGACTCCAGGACACGCTGGAATTCTTTGAAATGAAAACGCGGATTTTGCATCCAACCAACAATGCTCCCGTATATAGATTTCATATCTACACAAAATTAGACCTAATAAAATATATACAAAAAATCACAACCACTAAAATAAAACACGATTGGAGCCTTCACCACCACTACAAAAAAGCAAATCCTGGAAGACTGAAACCTGTCTACCCCACAAATATTCCCAAACATAAAATATCTAACTTCGTTCGCTTATGACTTGGACACACAGCTGCTTCCCATCAACACCTTCTTACAAACAACACCCCACCAATCTGTGACTCATGCAATACAATTATGAATTTAGTACATATATTGGAAAATTGTGCCGTACTTACACCAATTATTAAAAAAGTATTTAAGAACAAATCCATTTACGATATATTAAAAGACACCAATTGTACAAATATTGAGCTTATCGCTGAATTTCTGAACAAAACAAACATTATCATTTAATTACTAAGCAGCTATAGAAACAATAGTCTCCGCAGCTAGGTTCGTCAAAAATTTTATATTATCATGTAATTTTAATTATTTGCTAATAAATAATAATAATAATAATAATTGCGTTTATAGTAAGGCCCCATTTTTCGAAGTATCCTTCTATCAGAGGAATTTTATCTTTTATTTTATTTAGGGCATTTTGTGGTCTTGTGTCACTCGCAAGGATAATCGTATCATCTGCATATAGAATAGCGCCTGGTTCAGAGTCCATGGGATCCTGATATGGGAAATCCGAGAGGAAAATATTGAACAGCTTTGGGGTAAGCTTTGATTCCTCTGCCTTAATAGACACAGATGAAAAACGATTTTTTAGAAAGTCTTGAATTAATTTCGTTAGCCAGACTGGAAAATTTAGTTTAATTAGTTTGAATATGAGACCACTGTGCCAGAGCGAATCGATTGCTTTTTCTAAGTCAATATCAAGACTAACAGTGCATTTTTTAGTTCTTAAGTTTTGGATTATCTTGTCGGATAGAAGAAGTATCGCATGTTCTGTGTAGTGTTCTTTTCGAAAACCGAATTGTATATTTGGAATTACGTTTCCTTCTTCACCGAATGCGGCTATATTTTCTGCCAAACCTTTTTCAAAAAGTTTTCTTATATTTGACAACAGTGAAATGCGATGAAGTTGATTTATTTCATTAGCTGCTCTTTTTTGGCACTGGTATAATTCTTGCTTTTTTCCAGATAGCGGGAAAGTAACCATTGTTTATACAATGATTGAAGATGTAGGACAGTATTTGGTCAAGAGAACAACAACTTTTCCTTAGTATGTAATTCGAAAATTTGTCGATAACGGAAGAGTGTTTATTGTTGAGGCCTGTACGTAGAAGTTGAATTTTTTCAGTAGAAGTAAACGGAGGTATGCCAGGATTGATCGCATGTAAGGTTGGGGAAAATGTAGTCAAGGAGGATGAGTTTTGGTCATTGAACTGTGATACGACTGTGTAAACTTCATTCGTCAAATCGGGGTCAAAAGAAGGTATCTTTTCTGTGTAAAGGGAAGAAAAATGGTCTTTAAACGCATTTAACTTTGCCTGGTTATCAAACAGCATTAGTCCGTTATTAAAGAGAGTGTCCCTAGAGGCATCACTACCAAAAAAATTTCTACCTGTGATTCTATCGATTTCCTTAAATGCATGAGAGGAAGGCTTTATGTTTCGCAGCCTTGTTTTATAATTTTGCTTAAGCATTTAATTCTAGAAGATAGTTCTACATATTCCTGATTAACTCTATTAAGGTGTCTGTGAAAAATTCCTTTAAGTTTTCTTAACCATTGGCTACGAACTTTGATTAGTTTTATTGTGAATTCTGATATGTAATTGTATTCGATAACAGTGGAGTTAGAGTTTATAGTCTGAGTCATTTTCGAATTCAATTCATTTATGAGTAAGTCTATTTCATTGTTTGAGATGTTTCTACAATCAGGTAAATATATTGTTGAGAGTGTGTTGTGTAAACTTATTCTAAAACGGTGCCAGTTGGTATTTTTGAATGACCTGAAAGTGGGTGGAGGTAATAAAATTGGTAAGAAATTAAGAAGCCTTAATTTTATTCAGATTCCAAAATGATCTGAAGGGGTAGCAAAGGTATGGCAAGGTGTAGACGAGCTATTAAAACTAGCAGAGACAATGAAATAATCTATTACGGATGAAGATCGCGGGAAGGTAGGACTATTAGGGGTGATTAAGTCAAAGCTTAAGAAAGCGTTGCTTTGAAACCAGTTATAAAATGAACTTCCGTTGCTGTTTTGAGTTCTGTCTCCCCAATGCGGATGTCTCGCATTAAAATCTCCTCCGAGAACAGTTCCATCGAATGAGTTGAAAAGAGAAAAAAGTCTGTCTAGTTCTCTTGTTTAATTTCTACCAGAATTGGAGGGAATATAGATGTTGCCAAGCAATAAGCGAAAAGTTGATCCATCAGCATTGTGAGAAGAGATTGAAGCTAGACAAACTGAGAAAAGACTACAAATAAATGGCACTTCCTTATATTCATACTTATTGTCTAATACTATTGCGGTTCCCCTTCCTGAGTCGTTTCTAATGATATTGTAGCCTTCAAATCTAGGCTTGTGCCATTTTTGTAATCTCGTCTCGGAGACAAAGCATATTTGTGGTTTTTTATTTTCAAAGATATTTAATAGTTTTAATCTCCTTTCATGCGAAATAATTGAATTAAAATTCATTGATATAATGTTCATATTTGAAAAAAACATTATACAACAATAGAAGCTACAAACTCTAGGTATGTAAACATTTTGTCTTCTGTGGATTGAATTTGGCTGTACTTTGGCCAGAATTGTCTAATTTTTTTAAGAGATCTTGGAATGGAATATTGAACAAAGTTTGAGCTTTCTTAATGAAGTCATTGAGGTATCCTGTTGACTTTTTATCAGTCTCTGTTGCAATATTAGAGGATTTCAATATGGATGCATATGATCTGCTTGGATTAGCTATTGTTTGAGCTGTGTTAAAGACAACTTGCTTGTTATTGCTAACAACTGTTCTTTCTCTGCGGTTCAAAGTCTCCCTTTTTTCTTTGTATTCAATATATGCTGTACAATCTATAGAGTTAGCTGCGTGACCTACTTTGTTGCAATTTATGCATTTGGGTATGGGAAGCTCAGAATTTTTTTCTTTCGGACTCTTTAACTATTCAATGCAAGTTTCAGAAGAGTGATTGCATCCACATAAGACACAGCGGCTACCGTAAGAACAACAATCACCCGTATGGCCCGTTTGATAAAGTAAACCCCTAATGCTTGCCAGATCCTTAGTGGACTCCCCTACCACGGGTTGAACAAGAAACATGTTTTATTTAATTTGTTGTTGCTTTGTTCCTGCGATGGAAAAAGGCATGATGAATGATATCTATAGGTGTGTCACTATCTAATCCCTTAAGAATTACAGATTGCTTTTTGGTATCTTTAGGAGGAAATGAATAAGCCCCTACACCTGTATCGCGCAGTTTATCTATAATCATTTTATGAACATTCACATCATTTATGTACACTTTTGTTTTAAGATATCCTAGGTTTATAAATTTATAATATATTTCACTAGTACTGCATTCTGAAGCAGATAATTTAATTAACTCCGAAATGGTATTGCAAATACCACCAAAAATAAATATAGGTGGGCAGAATATGTTAGTACTTTTGCTAATGTTCTTAACAGTGTTGAGATTGGATTTTTCCCTTAGATAATGTGTCATGTTGCAGCTGTTTACTTGCATGTCTGTGTCACGACCTGTTAGTGGGAAGAAAGGATTGTTTTCCAGATAAGGCTGTTTATGATGTTTATGGTCATCCTCTTCTGCTGATGGTTGTCTCTTTCTTTTTCTAATAGACTCATTGTAGTTGTTAGCTGAATGTCTTAGGTTGCTGATAACTAGAGTCCATTCAGCTGAATTGGGAGCTTGTCGGCTCTCTGTGTTTGCAGAGAGGGGAGAACGTTTTGCTAAGCTCATGCTCACTTGTTGGTTGACAGCTTCGCGAATTTTATCGCTAGTATCATTGCTTTGTCTATTTTCACTGTTTATTGTTTCGATAATTGGATTTATTTTGGAATAACAATATGTCTTTATTCACTTTTGAGTCTCTATCTCACTAATAGATCAAATTGATTTTTTTTTTGTATACTTGCTGTAGGTAAACCACTTTATATATTTATGTGTCTGCAAGTGCACTCTAATCACGTCTAAACACTTCGGCTTCTAGAGTCCAGCCCGAAGATTACGAGAAAAGAAAGTTAAGCAATATTGAACAACTAATACTGATACAAAATAGAGACATACAATACCATAACAAGATGAGAGTTAAGATACACCCCAGGTGAAATAGTTTACGTTAAGCAAAAAAAAAAAAAGAGTAGGTTCCAAACTGACTAACCGCTATTCCAAAGAAATAGTTCCCAAAAACTTTAAAACAACCATTAAAATGTAATTAGGAAGAATTATTCACAAAAGCCACATTCGAAATTAAAATTGTTACCATTCCTTTTTTTTCTTCTCTCTTTAGGTTTTTTATTATAGGCTGCATAGCCGAAGTGCAAATTTTTGGATTACTCTTTAAGTGAATTAGTCGCAATAAAGATAGTTCATATTATAGATCTGGAACCGTGTGAGCATATAGTAAGCAACATTAGAAGCACAATAGAAGATAACATAACCAAAAACCACCCTTCCTTTCTTCTCCATTTCCACGAACTAACAAAAACTAATAATTTATTAGACAGACTAAAACCAAAAACTAAATATAAAAGATCACTTAACTTTAGAGTGAGCATTGCAGGCAATCCTGACCATGACGATTTCCGTATTTTAAAAAAAAAATTAATAATGTATTAAAAAATAATAATAAATAAGTGCTGATAAACATAAAATATAATTATTATAATAGAATATTTTAATAACATTAATTATTATAATAACATTAATCAAATAAATAATGTGACCAATGAAATAATTAAAAAAATGAAAAACCACGATATATTTAAAAACAACATTGTTTTAATTACACAACATAAGATTAAGTTACTCAAAGAAGAACTTATTAATAAAAAAATTGCCATACATTGGGCAAAGCAAGGAATTATAAATTCACATATACTCGTATTATCAATTGAAGAAATAAATATTGCAAAAGAAATACTTTGAAATGCGAATATTCCCTATAAAAATATAAATGAAGCACTTAGTGAATACTCGCTCCACTTCTATCCTCTTTTTATCAGTTTTTCATCAGTTTTTTTTTCTTGAAAACATGTAAGCTATCTGAATTTGAAACCTAACTTTTGTTTCTAAATTAATAGTGAACTTCATATTTAGGTTTTCCGTTTTAATTTGAGCAAATTAAAAACCGAAAACCATGTCAACACGCCAACAAGCACTCAAAGAAAAATCAACACTACTTTCTCCATTGGTCCTTGACAAATCTCCAGCATCCACCGGCATTTCGAAGCAAAATCATCATGCATATGCAAAAACCTCAGAAAAAAAAACTATCTCTATCGGAGCAGCTTCACGAAGTAGAGTTAAATCTACTGTTAAAATTTAAATCAATGCTTCAAGAATTTGAATTCAATTTTAATGAGAAACTCAGTGCTGCTATTTCCTCTCTTGAGATCAAAGTTCAGCAATTCGATAATGACTTATGTGAACTTCGCAAAGAAAATAAATCAATAAGAGAAGAATTAGCCGATCTTAAGAGAAAATAACGACTCAACGACGTCATAGTTCGTGGAATACCATGAAAACCAGGGGAAAGCCCCACCAACGTGGTAAAAACCATTGCCACCAAATTACGACACCATCTTTCACCACATTTCGGTGCTTTCCGATTGAAGTCCAAAACCGGTGATGGTGATGAATACAGCCCGTTACTCGTCCGTCTCTCTTCACACACATGGCATTGCTACATCTTCACACGAGAGTTTGACGCCAGAAAATAGCTCTATATTACGTCACGCTCTTCAGTTACGTAAAGAAGGTATTCCCTTTTCTGCAAGAACCCGTGGTGGTTTGGTCTACATAAGAAAGAGCAAGGACGACAGTGAGCTAAAAATTATTTTGTCAACAAATCTTCCCTAGATGATTTAGCTGTGTGCAATCAACTTTTTCTGAATTTCTACTGTAGCTAATTTAAGAACAACTTAAAATTAAAAATGAAAAAAAGTAATGTACATTCTATATAGTAAGTGCGTGTTATATATTTGCTTTTGTTCAAATTCTGATATTGTTCCTGGTTATTTGTTTGTTAGTGACTTGTCTTCCCCAAAGATTGTTAATTGCAATGTTGTGAAATACACTAAGATTCTAGTTCTTGTAGTCACCGTAACGTCGGAATCTTATGGGTGATAATACCATAGCTAATGACGTGAACAATTTTAACAGCGGCCAAGTCATGCTCAACATTTTAGCTAATCGATACACTGGATTAAAAGTTTGACATGTTAATGTGCAGAGTCTAAAATCAAGTATTGATGAATTTAGGGAACTGTTTTCTTCGCAACGAGTAGATGTTATATGTGTTTCTGGAACATGGTTGATCCCTTTCAGTGCAGATGGGAGTGGTGATGATGATGATTGCGCTGCCCTTTCTGGCTATAATATACATCCTGATAAGAGCAGGTGGGGTTGCAATTTATTATAGATCTGTGTTAAAATTCGAAGTTATTAACCGAAATGAAAATTCGGCTGGTATTAATTTTTTGTTTGTCGAAATATCCGACAGTTATCAAAAGTGTCTTATTGGTTGCATTTACGTACCAAATCGAAACTTTGCTCTCACAGAGGTTGAAACCAAATTATTCACCTACGAGGGGCGTTCAATATATTCTCGGTATCGATATGAAGGAAAATGCGAATTCAATTTAAATTGTTTTTATTTTTCAATATAATCTCCCCTAACATCAATGCATTTGTTACATCTTGAGATAAGCTTTTTTAAACCCTCAAAAAAATAAATTTCCTCTTTCTCTGCAAAATGCCCATTTATTGCCGACTTGAGTTCTTCATCATCCGAAAATCTTTTTCCACGAAGACATTTTTTCAAATCCGGAAACAGGAAATAATCACTAGGGGCAAGGTCTGGACTATAGGGTGGGGTGTTGGATTTCTTCGAAACCACAATCTCGCGCAGCAGCCTTGGAAACTCGCGCCGTGTGAACAGGAGCGTTGTCATGAAGAAGCAACACACCCGCTGCGAGTTTATCACATTAATTTCCTCCCGTAAATTATGCAAAGTGGAAGCGTAGGATGTGGCGTTGATGGTTCCACCTTTTTTTTGTACTCAATGAGCAAGATTCCCTTTGAGTCCCAAAAAACTGTGGCCATGAGCTTCCCGGCAGACGGAGTGACTTTGAACTTCTTCGGGGGGTCTGTTCCTTTTTTATGCCACTGCATGGACTCTTGTTTGCTTTCAGGGTCATAGTGGTGGACCCATGTTTCGTCCCCAGTAAAAATTTGATCCATAACACCGTCCGCGTTCTCACTACACATCTCCAAAAGCTCTCTACAGCATGCGATTCTCACTTTTTTCTGAGGCGCTGTGAGCATTCGTGGCACCCACCTTGCACTGACCTTTGAAAGGTTAAGATGGTCATGAAGAATGGTGTGAATGGTACCAATTGAAAGCTTGGTGATCTCTGCCATCATTTTCACCTTTATTCGGGCATCTTCAAGAACAAGTTTTTCGACTTCTTTGATGTTTTCTCCCGTACAAGCAGTAGCCGGGGCGCCGGAGCGGGGGTCGTCTTCAATGCTCTCTCTGCCTCTCTTGTACTCACTTGACCACTTTTGCACAGTTGATAATGAAGGTGCGGAACCCTGGTAAACAGCCAACATCTCTTCATGAATAGTTTTTTGACTTTTTCCTTGCTTAGTGAGAAATTTAATTACAGCGCGATGCTCAATTTTCACCATCATCGTCTCAGTTGCCATTATGATTCTGTTTAACTAGAGATAAAACGCGAATTAATAATCACATTTATATGAAATTTTACATGAATGCACTAAAATAATAGTATTACTTGATAAATAAGTCAATTTATATATACAACCACAGCTTCACCCCGATACCGAGAATATGTTGAACGCCCCTCGTATGTCTTATGGTATCTAAATATAATTCTGTGCTGTGACTTCTATAAAAATATGTTGAGAAACGATGAAAAATCAAATTCCATTAAGAGTTTCGCTAGTAATTGTGGTCCTAACATTATTCATAACTTAGTTCCCCCACATTTCCGAGTAGGTTGCCGACCTTCGCTTTTAGACTTTTTTTTAATGTCGGACATGAAGTTAGTGATATTTCACGATCAGATATCTGTGCCACTTTTTAACTCTTCTCATGATCTTATATTTTTAACTTACGATCTTCAAATGAATGTGCAACCAACCCCCAATAAGGTGCTATTTAGAGATTTCAATAATATCAATTTAGTAGCTCTGCACAATGAATCCCCATTATACCCATGAATTTGTGTTGGAATCTCCCAGATGTTGATAACAAAGTTCGAGTCAATGGTGTTGAACAAATGTAACAAATATGTACAATACCAATTAAGCAAGTGGTAGTTATCCGGGGCGTCCTTGGTTTACCTTAATTATAAAAAAGCTCATGAGAGGTCGAGACTAAACCTACCGCAGATGGAAGAACTATCCTTCAACTGCAAATAGGACCACATTTGTTAAGTTGAGAAACTTAACAACCTCAGAGACTCGCAAACAAAAGCAGTTTTATTACAAATCTAAGCTTAAAACCAGTTCTAAGACTCGAGATCTTTGGAAAAATTTGCGCCAGTTGGGCGTTATTCCCACTAAAAATGGTTTCTCCAACTATGCGGACACTAATACGGATCTATTTAACAACTTTTTTGTGACTACATCTGTTTCAGAGAGAGTTCTATTCCTTCCGCTGAAGCTAATTTATACCATAGTTCCTCAGACTTCTCAGGCCCAACATTTTCTTTCCAAACTATAAATAGCGTCGATGTCATTTTTGCCATTAAATCTTTAAAGTCTAATGCTATAGGTCTTGATAGAATATGTCTAAGATTAATTAAAATAATTCTTTTACATGTGGTAGATACGCTAACTCATATCTATAACTGCTGCCTTGTTAAGTCCTGCTTTGCCTCCGCCTGGAAACTTGCAAAAGTAACCCTATTCCAAAGAACTCCAATCCGTCTGGATACGCTGACTTTCGCCCTATAAGCATTCCTCCGAGTTTGTCAAAGGTTCTGGAATTTATTATTAAGAATCAACTTCAAACTCACCTTGACTCACTCAATTTGATAAGCCTGCATTAATCTACGTATCGTGCAAGTCATAGTTGTACTACTGCACTTTTGAAAATAGTTGAGGGTATTCGTTTAAACTTTGACAAATCTTATACAACCCTACTATGTCTTTTAGATTTCTCAAAGGCATTTGATTCAGTGAATCATGAAAAACTCTGTTGGAAACTTATAAATAGCTTTGGTTTGGGTAATAGAGCTGCTGAGCTTATTCTAAGCTATCTTAGCGGTAGGTATCAGTAGGTTTCATTGAACGGAAAAATGTCAAGTAGGCTAAGACTATATTATGGCGTTCCTCAGGGGTCAATCCTCGGTCCATTGCTTTTTGTCCTATTCATTAATGACCTACGCGTTGTTTGTAAACATGCCAATGTAAAACTATACGCTGACGATGCTCAATTATATGTTTTCAGCCCGCGAGCTAAAATTGATAGTTGTGTCAGTCAATTGAACGAAGACTTAGAGGCAGTTCGACTTTGGGCTTCGTGTAATGGGCTTCAACTTAATGCCAAAAAAACCGTGTGTTTGCCTATTGGAAAGAACTTAGGGCATGTTGAAGAATACCCATATGTTTACCTATCTGGAGATAAAATTAGTTATTCTAATAATGTCAAAAAACCTCAGTGTTATCCTTAACAACTCTCTTAATGCTAATGATCATATAAACGCATTAGTTAAAAAAATTTACATTGGCTTGCGGTTGATGTGGAAATCTCTCCATTATACTGCAGTTGAAATCCGGCTAAAATTAGTTAGATCTCTACTTGTACCACACATAACTTACTCTAGTTTGGTTTACAGCTCACTGAACTCGCCATCATTCAGAAAATTGGAACTCGCTTTTAACTCCATGCTAAGATTTGTGTTTCACTTGCGTAAGTTCGACCACATTTTCAGGTTTCGAATGCCAATATTAGGGTGTTCATTATTACAATATTTGAACTATCGAAGCTGACTGTTCATTGCACGATTCATAAATTATAAGAAGTTACGAGTACATTACTTATTGCAATATAAGTTTCCTTATATCATCTTATTTCTCCTAATTTCTTTTACTTGGAAATTACCCGTCTGTTCTTTGTTCGCTCTATTAGGCTGTGGAATTCGCTTCTATGGGGTATCCGGCGTTTGGTCGGAACAAGAAATTTCAGTGTCTTCCTATTCAGCTATTCTAAGGATATTTGAAGCAAACATGGGACTAATATTAATAAATAGATATTTCGTATATATATATACAAAACAATATAGCACCGCTTACTTTGTAAATTTTCTTAAACTGAATACTTTTTTTTTCTTTTTACATTTCATGAATATCGTTTAAAAATTATTATTATTATTATTTTTTCTGATAATTGAAACGAAATTATTTTTATTGTTATAATAATTACGATACTCTTCTTTTCCCCTTTTTTTTAATTGAATTATTTGTTGTTTTTTTTTTAATTTACTTGTAGCTCTTCTTGCATAGCTCTTCTTTGAACAAACCGCTATTATTGTTAAATGCTGTTACTACCTTTAACCTAGTAGAAATCAAAATAGCTAGTAATTCAACTTCAATATTTATATTATAAGCAAATCAACCGTAAAATCAGATTCTTGTAATAAAATTTTAATAAAACCTGTTAAGAAAACTAATTTTATAACTAAACTTCAGTGCGAAAATATTCTGAAATGTCAAAAATCAATATATGGTATCAAATTAGATTCTAAGTCATATAATAATTTAGTTACATGTCCTAATAATAATATTGTAGACTTAAGCGGCACATCATGTATCCCAAGCTACTCCAAAACACAAAAGTAAATTGTCCCAAAATCAATAATCAACATGACCAGAAAATAGACGTGATCTCCCCAGGAGTTATCCTACTAAATCAGTTTAACGGAACATTGGTACAAAACGACAAAGAAACATTGGAACTAACTGGCACGTTCACCATTAAATTTCAAAGTTCATCAATAAAAATCGACAATAAAACTTACACATCCAACATAATAGTTTCCACTCTGAAGCCACTACCTGCAATCGCACAACACTCCACAGCAGAAGACATAGAAGAGTTACTATCGCTGGAAATGCTGAAAGAATTACATAATAATAACATTGAAAACATCCAATTACTTGAAGCAGAACACCGTGCAGTAAAAATTATAAACATCGGATTAACACTAGTCATATCTATTTTTGTATTGGCCGTCATAGTGAAAGTCATCTGGAAAAAACGCTCAGCACAGACCCAAGTCACCAATGTAGCAAAGCAAAGCAGAAAGCGAAGAGATGAACACATTTTTCTAGACCAGGAAGAAATATCACCACCGAAGCCAGCCCGAATCCACAAAATTTCGTTCTTTTGAAAACAATTTGTCAAACGAATACGTTTGAAACTTAGCAGGGAAGAGTTAACCACAACACAAAAAATTCTTTAATTGTACCTGATACCAAACTTCACCCATATAAAGTCTAATGCCATGGGTCTATATGGAATATCTCTAAGATTTATTAAAACAATTATTTTATATGTGGTAGATACGCTAACTCATATCTATAACTGCTGCCTTGTTAAGTCCTGCTTTGCCTCCGCCTGGAAACTTGCAAAAGTAACCCCTATTCCAAAGAACTCCAATCGGTCTGGATACGCTGACTTTCGTCCAATAAGCATTCCTCTGAGTTTGTCAAAGTTTCTGGAATTTATCATTAAGAATCAACTTCAAACTCACCTTGACTCACTCAATTTGATAAGCCTTCAATTTGCATATCGTGCAAGTCATAGTTGTACTACTGCACTTTTGAAAATAGTTGATGATATTCGTCTAAACTTTGACAAATCTTATACAATCCTACTATGTCTTTTAGATTTCTCAAAGGCATTTGATTCAGTGAATCATGAAAAACTGTTTTGGAAATATAGTACAGTAGCTTTAATTTGGGTAATAGAGCTGCTGAGCTTATTCTAAACTGTCTTAGCGGTAGGTATCAGCAGGCTTCATTGAACGGAAAAATGTCAAGTAGGCTAAGGCTATATCATGGCGTTCCTCAGAGGTCAATCCTCGGTTCATTGCTTTTTGTCCTACTCATAAATGACCTACCCCTTGTTTGTAAACTTGCCAATGTATATCTATACGCTGACAATGCTCAATTATATGTTTCCAGCCCGCGAGCTAAATTTGATAGTTGTGTCAAACGAATACGTTTGAAACTTAGCGGGGAAGAGTTAACCACAACACAACAAATTCTTTAATTGTACCTGATACCAAACTTCAGCCACGCGATTCACTTCATCATTTTCACTTTGCACATGCACACCTACACATATTCCATATTCAGAAACTTCCCACAGATCACTTGCACATCCCAATCATGCTCCAGGTTCATGTTGCCGACGTTGGGTCTAAAGACAACTGGACACCACATGCATTCCATCACGTCCCAAAATTCAATTCAAAGCTGCATTAGTAAAGTTAAGTGTTGAGTATGTGTTTTGTTAGATTAGAGCACAGTTGTAATTTTGTATTGATTCAATAAAGAGGCTTCTCCTCATCATAAGAAAAAAAATATTTTTTTTTATTTAAAATAAACTAGTGAACAGTTTAACTTATATGTATATGTTGATTACATATATACGTTTAATAAATATGATACAATTGCTTCCTGTATAGTTTTTGTATTTTAATTTATTAAAATTGTTTGGTTTTAGAATGACAGTCTACTGTCACGACAATGCTTCGAAGTTTATACATATTGTTTCCCGAGGACAACGATCAAGACAATATATTGTACCTGAAGACTTGGAGCCTTTAGTTCAAGATGTTGTTGATAGCCATCCTGGTCTTGCCTTCTTAAAGCAAGCTACGGAATTTCATTCAAAATATGTTCAAACAGTTATAGCAAGAATATTTTATACTGTTAATCGAAGTTGGTCCGGAAAAATTACTACAATCGAACTACGTAATTCTAATCTGTTAGAAGTACGTATGTAATAACGCCAATTATTTGTTTTTATGCACAAACTTTCTTAGAATAGAATTCATGTTAAGATTTATCTTTTTAGATTCTTCAGCTTCTAGAGGTTGAAAGCGATATTAACCAAATAATGGCTTTCTTTAGTTATGAACACTTTTACGTAATCTATTGCAAATTTTGGGAACTGGACAATGACCATGACTTCCTTTTAACCAAGCGGGAACTTGCTCGTTATGCTAATCATACTTTATCATCACGGATTGTCGATCGCATTTTTTCTGAATGTTTAAAACAAAATAATCATTTCTCGAAATTTTCCTTGGAAAATAAGATGTCGTACATGGATTTCGTCTGGTTTCTCTTATCTGAAGAAGATAAAACAACTCCAACTGCGATTGAATATTGGTTTCGGTGTTTAGATATTGATGGAGATGGAGTTTTATCAATGTTTGAACTTGAGTATTTCTATGAAGAGCAACAAAATAGAATGGACTCAATTGGAA